>JAANDH010000001.1:527016-957507 GCA_011799765.1 Nymphaea thermarum | reverse complement strand
TCATATCTTTTAATTAAATAATACGGCCAGAAAGTCTAAAACTGCTGATTCAACAAGACTGGATTCTCTCATTTCAAGTCGTTTTGATCATTTTAATTACAGTTGATGTGTTTTGTCTCTTCAATATATTGTCGAGGTTTTGTAAGAACTCCACAAGACCAAAATCAACCCCGTCTCCGACTAATTAAATAGTGAGCAGAGTCTCAATGGGCTCCTCCATCGTAAGATTGTACCAAGACAAACTCTCTCAACAGAGGTTGGGGAGAAGTGGGATACCTAGTGAGAGATGATACTGGCTCTACCTTATCGTTGGGTTGATAAGCGGCGGAATTCTTTGAAAGACCAAAAGGAATGTTTTGAACAATAGTTATCTTTGAAAGATGAAAAGGAATGTTTTGAACAACATTATTGTGATCTGCATATTAGCTCGTCTGACTCCATACTAATAGAATTGTTTTAGAATGGAAAAGACCTCATCGATTCCGACTTCATTTCTTTTCGGGTACATGGCCTACTTTTGGTGTGTCACGATATTGCCGCCTCTGCTAACCCTCTTTTTTACAATGCAGATGGTTGATGCCTCTGCCATTTGAAGTAGAAATTGGCCGCTTACTAGCCTCCGCTCCAAGCGATTGTGACCACTTCCTAGAGAACAAAAAAAAAAACTTCATCCATTAAAAGGTTGCTCGAGGACCGACATATGCATAATTCAGGTGGAGCCGCATCTGTGCTTGTGTTGGTAGTTACCTATACAATCTTTGCAAATAATTTGAATGTCTAGTGCCCATTAGCTAGAAATTTTTATTAGGCCCTAATATGCTTCATATTAAAAGTACAAAAACTGTCTATTTGTTTTTCTTTTTTTTGTGCAAAGCATCCCATGTGATCGACCCTTTGATTGGGACCTTCCATGCAATATATAATGTTTCTTTTGGTTGTATTTAATTAGTTCCTGTACTATTATCTTTTTTGAGGTACTTTTTCGTGATGTGCATATACCGATTTCTTTGGAATGAACAGGTGAGGGTCTGCCTAACCCAACTTAATTTGTCTTCCAAAGAAGAAAACAAAAGGATCCTTAACAAATGGCGATTGAAATGAGATTCAACATTCGTGAACCACAAAAAGGTTTTCTAAGACTTGCATCCCATTACAGAGTACATTGGGCGTTTTCTTGGTGTTAAATGCACGTAAGAGCATGTATATATGATTTGCTTACTCACAATATCAATTAGAAAATCTTTCTTTTAAGAAAAACAATAGTATCACATGCCCTTTTCAGTTTTATTTTATAAAAGCAAGCAAGGTTTTCCCTATGGGGTTAGTTTAGCAGGGAATCACTAAAAATTTTAATTCTTGCCTTTTGGGTTATATATATATATATATATATATATATATATATATATATATATATATTTCTTAATTTTACAATATATGTCTCTCAAAACTTTGCACATTTATATGTATGAGTGTTCATAAGCATCTAAGTTGGTTTTAGCGAGGAATTTCTGGCTCTGCCATTGCCAACAGATTAGCTTCTTACTCATCGCTTGCTCCTCTTCAAAATTAGATTAAATTTGGATCAATACACATTTAATTAAGTTGGAAGCAATTGAGTTTGGATCTTTTTTATTCTTATTTTTAATAGCTTCTCATAGCCATGACGTGAAGTGTCATCTAACTCCGTCAAAAAATCTTTTCCAGCTAGAAAGTTTGAAAGCGGGGAGGGAAAGAATATAGGATCTTGAGAATTAAGTTGGGCAGCTTTTGAATGGAGAAGGGAACATACCACAACCACAAGAAAGCAAAGCAAAGAGCTTAACCGGACTACACTAATACTTGGCATGAGTGGGACGTGAAGCCACCCTTTTTCTTTCTTTAGGGATATCAGTAATCCTATCATATATCTTTTAATTTGAGTCTCGTTCATGTCATTATTTGCAGTTGAAATCTGTTTGACAAAGTATCGTCAAGATGACACTCAAACTGTAACATCCCCGAAGTTTAGTTTTGTATCGAAGATTGTGAGGGATCTTCAAAGACTTATAAAGAGAAGTCATTAATGAGATGATTGTCCTATTTCTTAGTATTTTTAGGGTACGAATCGAAACTGCTAGGAGGTAGGTTAGGATCTGCCGAACCAGGGGTCTGAGCCCTGGAGTGAGTCGGGTTGTTACACAAACTAATCAACTATGTTGCACCCCTCAAAACGACCACACTAACACTTGAAAGCAATCTACTACCTAGCTTGGTACTCAATCTTAATCACCCTTCGCTCATTTTTTTTTTTCCTTTCCTTTCTTCACGATCAAGCACTTTAGCTGTAAACTGGCGTTCATGTATGTACATGGCTGCCGACTTCCGATCGACTCAGGCAAAATCTGACAGTAGCAAGCAAATTGATGTGGAAAAGTGGTGCCATGACTCACTCCCAACTCATCACAAACTAAGGCTCCATTTGCTTCATCAGTTTGAAAAAGAAACCCATTTTAATTTCTCTGCAGTCGGTCCAAAAGACTGTCAACCTGTCAGCTGATAGTTAGCCGAAAGTAGACTCGTACCAATACCCTTTTACTGCTATTCAGTATTCAAACTCATGGTGGCCTTCCTCGTCCCGGAATATCCCGCCGGCCGCTTTCCAATCGAATCCTACCAATTGATCGGCAAAAGAATCTCACATTATTACAAAGACAAGTTTGATCGATCCAGATTAATCAGCTTCGCAATAACAGTAGTTAATCGATAAACGATCGATATGTTGAATATCAATACTATTTTTGCAGTTTTTTCTAACTTGCAAATGTTTATTTGAAAAACAGAACTGAATTGATACGGATTCGTGAAGACCATTTTTTATTTTCATTTTTTTGAAGTGGAGAATGCATGGAGAAACGCAATTTTAATGTAATCTGAGTAGCACTCTTCTAACGAAAGATCAATCAAAATCCAATTCATGGTATGATATTAATCTCTTGGTCTTGGACGGTTGGACCCCAAACTTTTGAGTAGCCGATTTGTGCGAGGGCTCGTGTCGTTCATAGGAAAGGGAAGCGCCTTTCTCGCCTGCTGAAACAAGCGCCTCTCAGTAAACTTCTCGTTGTCGTACACTAATTCATGGAGAACCACTGTATCTCATAAGAAACGACGTGATTCTATTTTCCACAAAAATGGCTCCGCAACAAACGCCCCCTCAAGATCATACACCGAAGACAGACACACACATACAGAGAGAGAGAGAGAGCGAAAGACCGCGAAGGAATCCTTTTTCTTGACTCGCGAAATCAAGGCAAGAAAGCCCACCCGTCTCTGCTACCAGCTTTATTTCCAAGGAGTGGAAATTTTGTTCTCCAAAATGCTGAAAACAGGGGATTCGGTAGTCACAGGCACACCTTCTCACTTGATTGTAATTTTCCGACACTCTCGAGGCCCGGGGAAGCCGGAAAAGCTGCTTAAAACCAGGGAGTTGCCTTGGATTGGCTATTTTGGCCTTAATTGCTCTCATTTTTCAAAATCAAATCGGGCCATCTACGACGAAACATGGATGGGTTCTCATGTGCCGGAGAGGAAGAAGCCAACTGGTGCTTTTACTAAATGTTTAACTGATCAGAGCAGGGGACAGATCTATTGTCCTGCAATACCAGAGGGACTTTTAGAGAAGTGGACATGGAAAATGAATTAATGATCAAACACTTGTTGCACTAGAAGTTAAATTTGTTAGTAAAAGATACCTTTTCTTTGAATCTAACTGTTAATAAAGCTTACTAGATTGGCAGATTGAGTTCAAGAAAATGCACGATTAAGCAGAGCACAAGGGGTTAGTATAGTGGAGATAGATGGACAGTAGCAATAATACAAGCAGTCACAGCCTAAAACCTGAGGTAAGGAGGACACAAGTACACAACTACTCTTTCCATGTCGAACTCCAGAAAGAAGGGATTCTGCATCACTCATAACTAAGTACAACTGTTCTATATTTAGGATAGTTCTAAAGATACTTTAATAGCACCCGCAAATTCTTCCTTCAAACTCAAAAGTTGTGAAAGATGTTAGTCAAGTTGGGATTGAGATTAATCAAATCCAAGAACTCTAACGGCTATAATAACCAACCACAGAGAATTTGCAGGTGCTAATCAAGGCGAATCTAATCACAAGGCTCTCTTATCATCTACCATCCTACTACAACATACCCAAGAGGCCATTAAAGTAAATCACAGGTCTTGCCCCACCATACTAATATTGAAACAGCATCATGGACTGTCTGCCAAAAAATCCTGATCTGGTCAGTAGTCCTGTTACAAGATGCTATTGAACGTGAATATTCAGGAAAAGATTAAAAAAATATATACTAGAGAAAGAGAAAAAGAAGATCATTTATTACAAAAGCCTGGGCATCATAAAACTCAGCCGAGGAATCACAACATCACATCCATTTACATCAAAGACTCCTCTATACAAGAACAAGCCTCTCCCTCTCTCCCGCTCATGCCCTGCTCAACAGAGGAAACCAACGCTCGTGGAAGTACGACTGATAAGAGATCATGAACATGAGCACCACCAAGAGCAAGGCAACTCCCCAAGGAGAGCTGCCGGTTCGGTGAATGGAGTCCCTCTCCGGCAGCGGAAACACGTAAGGCAGCCACCTCCTCTCTGCACCAGAGAGCCACTGAACCACCAGGAGCAGCACCAAGGGGGAGACCATCAGCACCATCTTGATCTGATCGATCAGCCCCTCGAAGGCGGACTCATAGCTCATATACCAGGAGAGAGAGAGGAACAGAACCAGTATGAAGGAGAAGAACAGGAGTGGGAGAGGAGGAAGACCTACAGAGGACGAGTAAGGAGCACCAAGGAACCCAGACTGCCTGTTATGCTGGTGATAGTAGTAGCCAGCGGCCATGTTGGTTCAAGACTCCAAGCTGTGTGAAGTTCAACTAAGCAAGGAGATCCGTCTGGAAGAAAAGCCAAGCCTAGAAGTGGTGATCAGGGAGGCGGAAACAGAAGTGGGGAGGTGTCGATTGCCTTCTGTTCTTTGTTATATCACAGAAGCGAGGAAGGAAGGCTTTTATAGGAGGAAGGCACAAGTAGACAAGTTTGTAAAAAAGGCACCGCCATTTGACGCTAGTGCGGCGTTCCTTTTTTTGGGAGAAAGGGGAGGTCGAAAGGGAACCTCGAAAAATTATTCGTTGATTTGTGTACACGGAAATGGTGCAGCTGCGCTTCGAGGGCTGTGGCAGACAGCGACTGCTTCCTTCAATCTTTTTTTAGAATGAAACTTATAAAAACTAGGTGCCCATTGAAATTTGATACAGTTGTCTCGAGGCTATGATATCTGCAATCTACCAAAAATTTAGGCATCTGTTACATCCAAAGTAACTGTAAGATAAGAAACCTATATTTAAAAAAGGTGAATACCCATGAGTCATCAGAATTTTGATCTCATAGCCAAATACACACATATATATCTATATAGGAGATTGGATAGCTACCAAACCCTTGTATATCATATTTAGTGGAAACCATACGAACCATTGATTCTAAGCAGATTCAAAGCTAGAACTCGGTTTATCGAGTCAAACTGGAGCTCGGCTCATACAGCTCGAGTCAAGTAACAAATGAGTCGAGCCCGAGCTCAGCTCGTTCAACATCCCTACATGAGGGCCATGTTCAAAGAAATCGCTCTAGAATACTGTGATCCATTATTGATCTCCCCTTTATGCACGAAAAGAAAGGAAAGCACCATCGTGGACTAAAAAAATAATACATGCCACTCGATGAAAGCTTAAAAGCCGTTCATAATGCAACTTAGCAGCTACATTATGAGCCTTTCATTTACATCGGACCAAAATATGATTAAAGCATTTGCTTACTCATAAGGGCTTCTGGTTTCTACCTTCTTCTTCTTCTTCTTCTGTGCTCTTTTCTGAAACCGTGGGCCCCGCTTCAGCCTCGCCATTCGCTAATGGAATTCTGGATCTGATCATCGACTACCTGCCGCCACGTGGCAAGATGAAGGGCAAAGCTAAAGGACGGTGGAGAATCTTCCGGACACGTGGCAGCGAGGAGATTCGAAGGAAGTGCGCAATGGGTCCCACACGAGGGATGAGCGAGCGGGTTCCCCGAGAAACGAATCTCACCCTCGGGGGGCGACGTCGGGTTGGGAGGAGGGAATCCAGACCCGTGAATATGCACGGGGCGGGGCGGGTTCGCTTATTACGTGTTCACATGTTTGGATTAGGCTTTGGATTTGATTAGAAATGAAGAACAGTTTATGGCATTCAGGAATCGGTTTTTCGATTCACTATCTGAATTCGATTTGAATCAAACTTTTGTTTTCATACATAAATCTGAATATTGCCTTTTAGGTGTACAACCAAATTAAAACTGCATTTTGATATGTTAAGAACCAATTTTTGAAATGCATTGAGATTAAGAACCCGAATATGATTATACATTCATTTAAAACCAAATAAATTTTAATTGGATCTCACTTCTTAAATGTATATCTGATCTGATTTTTTAGTGGACGTTAGAATCTTTTTTCCGATCATACGTCAGTTATTCGATTGGAATCCGATCCATTGGACCAGCGCTCGAATTTGGATCCTATGAGGTCTGGAATGTGGGCAGACCACTCGTTATCACCTTTTGTGGGAGAGTAATCTGATCCTAAGGAGAAGGAGAATCTTAAGGTGATGGGGTTTGACCACCTTATCCACCACCCTCCTACTCGCATCTTTGGCTTTAGATTTAGCTTTGCCTCACCATTTTTTGAATGAACAAACAATAAATTCGAAAAACTTTAATTTCAAAATGCTCAAACTGACTCGAGTAGTATTGTTTTTTTGGCATCTCAAGAACCAAAAAAATCAAAGACGGACTTAAAGATATTTAGTATGAAGAAATATCTTTTATCGAGCCTTTATCAAGTCTATATATTCAAATGAGTTTGCGAGTTTGTCGAGCCTTAATCGAGTCGAGTTCGAGCTCAACACGTAACGAGCTGAACACGTAACGATGAATATCAATTTTATTCAAATGAATTTGTCGTGCCTTAGTGGAGTCGAGCTCAAGCTCAACAAATAATTGCCAAGTCAAGCTTGAACTAGTCTATTGAGCTATTCTCAAACTCAAGCCGAGTCGAGCCGAGCTCGAGATGACTGAACTCTGGCTCGACTCGGCTTGTGTTCAGCCCTAGTTTTCCAACACCAATTTTTTAAAATTTTCTTATTTTTAAAGATATTTGTTTAAACATTTATCCTTTTCTATATATATATATATATATATATATATATATATATATATATATATATATATATATATATATATTCAAATGTGAGATGTTGTTGGACGGTTAGAAACCAAAAATCCGTTATTAATAAACTATTATTAAAAACACCATGAATAATTTGTGCACCATAATTTACTCCCAGTGCGCTTCCGGAGACTGCTTTTGAGTGAGAGATTTTAAAATTTTATTACACAGCATCATCCCGCAGACAAGGCTTCCTCCTCAAGAAAACAAGTGTATTGTTAAAATGAGTCCCATGAAGTTGGGATGGAACCGATTCTTTGCGGCCTCATCGTCGAGAAAAGTCCACACAAAAAAGCCCAACCGAGGGACGTGGAAAGCGCGGGCCGTATCCGTCAGCAGCTTTACTGGCGCTTTCTCCCGTCACATGCAAAATCGACCGTACGTTGAGATACGATGGACGGTGCGCATAAAGCTAAGAGCATGTTGGATCACCTGACATAGCGATGGTCCTGGTTCGAGCGGGCCCGCGCCCAGTCAGGCTAGGTAGGTCGATCCAATGGCTCTCGTGTTCGGACTGGGTCCGGCGCCTTCACCCGTCTTAGCGCCAAAATGAGATCAAAAATAGCTCTCGTGTTCAGGTCGCTTTCGAGTGAGTGTGCCTAGCAAATAACGATCCAAGATTTTTCTGGACACCATGATCACGTCCGCGAACAAACACGCTCGCAATCATGGAACCAGGACCCCAACAGGGATCGGCTTAGTACCTGCTATAAAATTTATGACCAAAATGCCCTTCATCGGATTCCTGTCAAAGGAGCGGACCCGAAGTCCGATCCCTTGGCGGATTGTTTACCTGGATCTTGAAATACGTTGGCAAAGTTCAGCAGGTCGTTTCGCATTATGATGCATTCGGATTTGGATCCGATCCATGCTTAAGTAGCTTTGAATTCGTTACTTTACTCGGTGTGGTCGTGTAATAAAAGGAAAGAGGAAGGGTATGTTAGTCAAAAGCTTCTTGTTCAGCCAATTTCGATGGAACCAAACAAAACCGTCTCCCACTCTTTCGTATAACTCTCACTCACTCTTTTTCTCCTCTCTCTCGCTCTCTCAAGATTAGTTATGGCTGCTGCATTCGAGTCGGAGTCGGCCGGCGGCGGAACTCGACTGAGCTACCAGTCGACGTGGTGGGACGAGTGGCTCTTCTCCTCCTTCGTGCTACTGCTGCTGATGGGTTTGTGCTGGTACGTGCTCTTCGAGGCCATAGTGGTGGCCGCCGTGGAGCAGCTGAAGCGCCTCGTGGTGGTCTCCCCCTTGCTTCTCGTGGTGGTCGTCCACTGGCTCTCCCTGCTGCCGGACTCCCATATCGCCCACCGGGCCACCTCTGGTGGCGCTGGCCCCGCCTGGGGCGTCGCCTTCGTACTTTTCCTTCTCCTCTTCGTCTTCCTCCTCTGAATGCCTTCTTTCTCTCTCTCACTTTCTCTTTTAGCCGTGTATAATTTGTGCTGCCGTTCGAGGAACTGGGCATATGCTCTGTACCGCAGTTCAATGCGTTCAAATACAAGAATGTGAATTTTAAGTGATTAGTGCTGCACCACCATGTGACCGATCTACCTATTTTTGACCGTTTGAAGAAAACAGACAAGTTTTCCGGCCGGTTGGAAGCCCGTATCCCATGCTCTGCTCTGGTTGTCACTCGTGAGTGGACTCTTCAGCAGCATTCTCTGCTGCGCAAAGAATGCCGCGCAAGAGTTGCTTAATTCTGGCATGGTTGCCTAACCAGGTCTCAGTAACCCTCTTGTTCTCCAAAGCTTCAACGTTGGTTGCTTTTCAATTTTCATGGAATTCACCGCAGGCGTTTCTCCCTCTCTCTATTATTGGGCTGTATAGCATCTGAGTATGGCAGTAGACATGTGGGGTTGCAACCCCCATGTGTCCTCTGTACAATGGGTATCCAATAGAGATTTTTATTGGATGAAGGGGCAATCCCCCGCCATTAATCTTGTCAAAGTAGGTCCGGCCTTTCTTCACCCGATGTAAAGATCACCAATGATCACCACCCTGTTCGAGATTCAATCAGCTTTACCTTTAATTAAATCATAAACAAGTAGCAAGCGCCCGAAAGAGCAGGACCAGACGAACCTCCATGCTCAGAGCTCTTCATCCATGGGCCCGGCTGAACTCCTCTTAAGTTGGATGGGCCTCACGTGGCTTTGCCATTGCCGTAAATTGTAAAATTTTTTGAATTCTGAGTGCCATCGATGGCTGCAGCAAAGAAAAGAAAAGACGGTTTTTCTTGCAGTGAATGTGAAACTTACCCCTTCGTCACTTAGCTTCACCCCAGCTGAATCTGCTTGTTTGCTTGTGCTTTTTCCCCCAGCATTGATTTATCTCTTTCATCTCAGATTGAATGTGACAACCACTTAACACGTCGAAGACCTTGTAGTCTGCACTGTGAACCTAGTTGTTTTTCACCTATGACTTGGCCTGGCCTGAATGGATTCTCCTTAAAAGAAACTTGTTTCTTTATCGTGTAGCCGTTCTGCAACTGCCAAGCCAAAATTTAATGGTTGTATTACTACTGAATTAGAGGCCTGGAATTAAAAATGTTCAAGACTGATCAGAATGTGAACTCCAACGCCAGCTTTTTCATTTCATATGAATGAAAGTGGCAGGTGGCGTTTCCCAATGCAGACAGTGCTACAGGCCAAAACCAAAGGATGGATGAGTTTTTCTTTTCTACTGCCACACAACTGATTGCTTGGCAACCAATTACTGCAACGAGAGCCCAAACACAAATCATAATCTAATTCTCTCACATTGTTCGTATTAGATAGAACTCTGTCAATGTACTTAAAAACTTACACTTCCTGGGATTGTGTGCGCAGAACTCCTGGATGCAAATGATTCAGATCCGATACAGGTAAATTACATTGGAAGTCACTTCGGAATCGGATCCAATAGAGCTGGAAAATGACATGCCCATAAGAAGCCGATGAGTGGATCGGCACTTGCATCGCTTAATCTTTTTCATCGTATATAGCTGCAAGCTAGCCGAATAGTGGTTGGAAACTGGTAAAACTCATAGCCATTGTAGCAATCCCCATGCCTTTGCTTAATTGGTCTTCAAGTTCTAGGGATGGCCATGCCGGCTCTTCCAATGGCAGAGCATGGGGCACACGTTATGTAGATCACAAGAAACCAGCTACTTGTACTTAGTTGAGTTGTGGCTTGGTTATGTGGACCTTATCGAGGGACTATGCCCTTCTCACACCTCCCCCACGTCTGCCTACTTAGAGTACTTATCCATATGTAAGGGCATATATGTCATTTTGTATAAATGCGGGTTTGCCTTAATCCTTATGTTTAGAGGATGGCCGCCGCTTCTGAGTGTTTGTCTGTGTGTTCATCTGAGAGAGAATACAAGAGATCTGTGCGACCGTGGACGTAGGAGATTATTGCTCTGAACCACGTAAATCGTTGTCTTCTTCCTTGTTGCTTCTAACATTCTCTTGAGAATGCGACCGAGTGTTTTTGTGTGTTGTTCCTAACAATAACCAGCGGCCAACCCCACTCATCCAGCCTGCTGGCTGCATGCCAGGAGCTCAGCATAGGCCGAGCATTACATCTGGGCCCGAGCCACTTCGGACCTACCCACCTCATGGAGATCCACCTCAGCAGGGGACCCACATGTGTCCACTTGGCAGCTGCCACCTACTCACCACCTCAGCACATGTGGGCCAGCATGCCACCATGTGGCGCCATGTCAGACGTGCAGAGAGGACGCCCGGCTCTTCTACTCATGCGTCCTTTCTCTCCATCTCCCCCTCTCTCGCTGTGGCTTGGCCGCGTTGCACACCACCAGGCACTGCTCTCAATAGATAGTGAGAGATTTCATCTGTATTGTGAGGATTAGCTTGGTGGATGAGATTCTTGTACTTCATATTGGGCGGTGCTTGTAATACTTGTGAGTGACTTCTTTTAGTAGGAGAATCCAAGGTCTCTAATCCAGTTTGCCAAACAACAAAGCCTTGAGCAAAATGGGACCCGGATCGCATCATTTAAAGCCTTTACTGTCCTTCGTTTAGTGGGACCATGCACAGTGAAGATCATTACATCCTCAGTTGGTCTCGGTAGATTGGAATAAATTAACTCCCGGCAAGGTCTCCCCCATCTTTCCTTCTTTGCACATGGGGACGTCTGACTTTTTCAATAGAAGGCAGTGATATGTGAGAAACCCACCAGAAGCACAGTCCAATGTATCAAGCAGATGTTTAATACAATCATTCCTATTTATGATAGGTGAATTGAACCTATTTATGTCATATAGGTACGGGTGTGGACATGGGTACGGGTGCTCGTACAGGTTCGGATTCGAACTATTTTCAAAATACTTAGGTACATAGGTACCGCTATATGTATATATATATATATATAACATAAAAACAGAATTCAAACAAAATAACACATTTAATATTCAAAATCTATAGATTCTAAAGAAGAAACTATTAAACCAAATATGGAAATGCAACTTTGTATGCATTTTGTAAGTGTAAATGGTGTAAATAACAAACCTTAAGTCCTAAATTTTCGATAGGAAAGGACTTGGTCATATTTGACCGAGTCCTAAATTGGATGGATACGGTCTTAGGTACATTGACCATATCCGATATTATTTAACCAATATCCAAAAAGTACTCGAGATAATATCAGTACTAGTATCATACCAGATTGGTATGGGCATGCTGCACTTACAGTGGTACCCATGTGACAAATGGTATGGGTATGCTACCCATGTGACAAAGATTATAAGCATTGCACGCTTATATACACATGGACCTTACAAAGAGTGCCCTTCGGAACTCCCGCCGTTAACAGAATCACCACCGGCATAATGTCGCCCATAAACCTTGCCACGGTGAATGCTTTCACTGAGATAATGCGTCACTTGTTCTGTATGATGGATGACTTGCAAAAGGTCCATAGACGTGGCTAAGGAAGATCACTTTTCTTTTAACTTCTAGCGGAGGGCCTTAGGTCCTAATACCTCCCTTGAAGAATACGCCATATTTCTCTCAATGTTAATCCAGATTCTGTCGCCCACGAGACAACAAAGGAAGGACGTTTATCAATTACTTATTTCCATCATTTGAGGGTAGGAGGATGGACATTGTCGACACCACCCACAAAAGCAGCTTAGATTCGATTCGAGGTGGTAAGGACGAGGAGCTGGAGCCCTCCACGCCGATCGATGTGAGACTGTGTCTTTGCCCTTCACGCAGGTTGTCCTAACAGAGTTTGTACCAAGATTTTCTACAAGCGCTTTACTCCATTGTAGCATTTAATATTATAATTCGGCATCTGATCTTACCCATAATTTTGTGTGCTTGAACTATATTCACATTCTACACGCAATCATATGTTACCGACCTGATTATGCACAACCTCTTTTAATAAGCCAAAAGTTTACTGAGAAAACCAAGCAGAAATTTCACAGATCAAGATTTAATGGCCATTTACACCGAGTCAGGACTTCAAGATGCAGTCCCAAAATCTTTTCAGGTTTGTTTTTGTCTAGGATTGGCGAATGCAGACGTAGGAAATGCAGTCCAGTACAAGTGACCACTTCCGGTGCTAGAGGCTATCAAAGTTATCCAGCGATTCCAAACACGTTCCTTGAAGATATCGTCATCAATCTTATTACTAGTAGGACAATGACAAGGCAATACTCACTATGATAATACATTGACAAAAACAAGCACAACACAAACACCAAGCATCAATACAACTACGCTTCTGTCCAGTGTCCACTCAAATGGAATATGAAGAATTGAAGATTCTTTCAATCAAAATTTACAAGCAAAGCCAATGCCCTCCTTGGTAAGTAGATCTGTGCTTTCAACCGGAGGCTGGATCCTGGCTATCTTCGCTAAGGCCTTGTTCTCCTCTGGTGTACCACCTTCAAGGAATGCACCCACAACCTTTCCATCTTTAATCCAGTATGTACCAAACTTCGGCTTTGGAGATTCAGGATTATTGTCACCAAAGAGGACAGTCTCACCAACATTGTCCCCATAAAACTGCCATGACAGATCAAAGGCGCGGGAATAGAAGTATGGGAGGTAATCATACTCTTCAACTGCCTCTCCCCCTTCAGTTTCCTTGATGTGCTGCAACAGATTATAAAGCAAATATGTTAATTGCTTGCAGAGAAGGTATGAGATTATATCCAGCGTCCAACTCCAAGTTTAGATTAAAGGTAAGCCAAGTGAAAAAGTTTTTTTTAATATATTTTTTCCATTTTTCATTAACTTTTTTTTCACTAGAAGATGATCTTTCTAATCCTGAATGTAAGAGAAGTATTTGCAGAACGAATGCGGTTTAACGGAAAGAAGATACATTTCGCTGTCATAAATTTCAAATGACTGTTACATATATCAGCGCAAAACTCTTACAACTTAATCATGACCAGGCCCTCTGGAACTTGAAGCCAGTCTATGCAACTAATAGGTGCTCTTCTTTTATTTTCCAGTATTTGAGTGTCTCATTTTGCATTAGCTAGTGTTGTAAGCTCCCTATGCTTAAAACTGAAATTTACATGCACTTCATTACTTTAAAGAAACAGCATGCATTTTCAGGAAGACTGCGTCTGCTGGTCATTTCAAATCATAATCAGCCATTTATTGTGTAAGTTGCTGAATAACGCTTCTACCATTATGGGCGAAAAATTTTACCTTCACAGCCTGCTCTGCAGATTTTCTGGCGTGATCAACATGTTCCACTCTTCTCATCTCGTTGTACAACTTCAATGGAAAAGTTGCCACATCGCCTATTGCATAAACACCAGATACACTGGTCCGGAAGAAACCATCTGTCTGTTCCATGAAATGACATGAGAAAGTTTAGATGCTTTTAAATGCATATATCATCGATAGGTTATTGGATTTATGAGGATATGTTAACACTGGAAACTACTATGTTTTAATTTACCAAAATAAAATACGTAGGTCAACAAGAACCTTGATGTCACTAGTGCTGCTAGTTTTTCCTCACATACTATTCTGAACATGTGAACAATACGCTTATTTTGGAAACTGTCAACCATGTTTATAAGAGGCGTAAGTGAAGGAATGGGAACATAAAAGCTGCATTTTTTGCAGTATATGATGATGTAAGTGATTGCAACAGTAGTTTGTGGAGCAAAAATCCACGTCATCATGATCAACAAAATGCTGTGCTGACTGTGAAAACGATTTGGCCACATGACCAAAAAACATATTGCCAAATAAGGCAAAAGAAATTCATAAATTGTACTTTGATCATAACGAATGTGACATAGGAAACACCAGTGCAAAGGAGCTGCGACAAACTCAAAAGAAGGATGTAATAAAAGGAAAAACAGAAAAATCAGATCTTAAAGCGCATTTCAACAGAATATCACCTTGATTCCACCTCTCTCCTCCTCGACTTGACCCTTAAATAATGCTGTGAGTGGTCTGCCTCCAACGCCAACAATAACAATATCAGCATCCAGTACCCTTCCATCCTTTAGTCTTACTGAACAGACCTGAAAAATGAAAACAAGATATTTGAGCATAAAAAGTTTCAGTCATCAAGATCACAAGATGTCATATGTGTAGTGGACGAACTTACGTCTCCATTTGCATCTGCGTCAAACCCAGCAGCCACTGTCCCTTTAACTATCTTAAGTCCTTTTGTTGCATAGTAGCCCTCATAGAAAGCTGCTAGCCCTGCAGTGAAAAGGCGAGGCACTGCAAAGGAAGTGAATATGCTTTAGCAGTCTAAACACTAGAAGAAAGGGAAAGGATATTATTCAGCAGGAAACTGAAGTTGTATGACCATCTTATACACAGTCTAACTGATAGTAGAAGAAAACGACAGAAGTTCACAGGTCTCTTCCTATAAATAGCTAGTACAAGATTATTTTACCCAGTTCACTTAGTGAAGTACTTATGTGAACCTTATTTTAAAATAAATTTCTAAAACAGATTGTCACCACAGAGAACTGCTTTTTGACAGCTATTTGCACAGAGTAATAGGTTATGTCACATATGCCATTTCTGAGCTACCTTATTCCTAGCTACTAAATCTTTTGATCTTGAGATGCACTTACTTTCACTTCAAGTCTACTCATTTTAACATTAAAAAAATAAACTCAGCAAGTTGTAGTACCAGTTGTAACATTATACTTTTGATGCACCCAGTTTCGTGACAAGTATATATACACTGGGACAAGTATATATACACTGGTTTGTTTCCAATATAACTAGATGATATGCAGATCAAAAGAGAGCTCTATACTGCCATTCTGGAAAACTGATACTTACTACACCATGGCTCAGGATAGACCATCGTGACATCATAATCGTTAATCCTCATTGCTGCACCCAATTCGAGACCTATGTAGCCACCGCCAACGATGACAGCTTTTCCACCCTTTTTTACTTTAATTGCTTCCACGAGCTGATCAGCATCATCAAGGTCCCGCAAATAGAATATGTGTTTAGCATCCGCTCCTTGAACACCAAAATCAGATAACCTGATGACCTATGAAATGATAAAAAGAGAAACAAATGATGAAGCATAAACAAATTTAGCAGTCAATAAACTATAATGCACACCCACTTTTTTTTTTCATCATTTAAAATTTTGAGTTTTTGCCATACATACCGTCGAGCCAGTTGCAATGAGCAGAATTTCATATGTGAAGGTTGTTTTGGATGCACTTATGAGGATCTTGGAAGCAAGATCCACTTTTACAATCTCAGTGCTAAGAATGAGCTCAATACCTGTGTACACATACAAAACATTAGCTATGATGTTCTACACCAAACTAAATAAATATAGAGACAATAAGGATCAAGTTCAATGAGTATCAGCGAAGGAAACAACACAAACAAAAGAATTGTGATCAGAGACAACTTGAGATCACTTCTATCCACTCTTTAGGTTACCCTATTGGAACTATAAATAGTTTCTTATCTGTTTATGACAGAAAAAGAAGCAATTGATTCATGAAAATGGAGATGGCTTACAACCTTTCTCTTTGTACCATTCAGGCAGCAGTCTTTCTCCACCACTCCCAACACATACATGAAAGCCTGGAAGTCTAGCAGCCCCTGTTATGACAAGAAACTGTCAGCGCATGCATGGACACCCTGCCATCACTTCAAAAATTGATATGATATATCTACGTTAAGAAGCTTAAGAGTAACAACAGACAATCATCGTGTAGTAACTTGAATGATATTAACCAATATATTTGACATAAATAAATGTTGTATACAAAGCAATATGCACCGAACACTACATAATCTTCACCCATCAACATAGAAGATGAGACTGATTCAACAATTTTATTGTGCGCAAAAGGCAACAATAAATGCCCATAAAATTTTATGAGTTCCACTACATTGCAGAAAATTAATCCACAGCATCAAAATAAAAAAATACGTCAAATGGGATAGAATTTATGACTGCAAATTTTGAAAGGAGATACATAGAGAATCATCACTTCACAAGCATTCCGAAGTTTCAAATTAATTGGTTCATGCCTATTACTTTTGTGACTAGATAATTTATATATAAAATTCACACTGCAGGTACATTGAAGGTGATGACTCCAAAAACAATGATTGCCACATGATTATGCATGCACCACATGTATTTATAAATGTTGAAATGAAAGCTATTATCTGTTCCTCAAAGGAACAACTAGCATACCAATTATATCATTATTTTTTTGTCTTATAGCCAGTATTCAATTGAGAACTCTAGCATGTAAGTACCATGTATGATTCCTACAAGATGCACACAGCATTAACACATTCTTTTGAAGGGAAATTACTGAGTATATAGTATGGCAAAAAAAAAATTCCACAAGGTGGCATACCTTCAGGGAAGAGATACCCTTTGCTAAGAGCTGGGCGCTCATAAGGAGCTACCTGCAACAAGCAAGAGATTTCATTCCTAAGAGAAATTTTTTTTACACAAAGGAGGTTAATCAACTAATGCATTTGATATAGTCTTTTAACAGTTCAAGCAAACATTTTGAAATATGAACTAATTATGGCATTATAGGAAAACATTACAAGGTTCGTAAACAATGGCAAAGCAGAAATATCTTTGGAGATTAATAATATGACTAGCAATTGGATTCTTGTAATAGTTGTGCTAATTATTTAACACAGGATGCAAGTCTTGGCAATTAGTATACTTAAAGTATAATTTCTAGGTTCAGCCAACAAGCATCACGAGGGACAGGAAGAAGGAAGTCCTATAAATGAACAGACCTGAATTAGTTTCTTCCTAATACTCCCATCACATGTTGAAAAAAAACACATGTAGCGGTCTAGTTACAAACAAAAGATGTCGTGTGAGAACATATTAAAAATGAGAACTATCAACGAGACCACGATCAGAAGGCTACAGAAACATGAACCTTTATAAATTATAACACCATCATCTTTACGTTCAAGGTGACAAATAAATCTGTAGTATAGATCGAGTAAACCTTGTTTCCATGATGTTTACTCACAAGGTTCTTTTTAAGGATGTCCTATGCACATAATTCATTTGCTATATCGCCCCCAGGAACTTCTGCATGTTAGAGATGCGCTATAAATTCCGTCAGTAATTCTCGGTTGAGGGTCAATCAGAATTACGAGCAGTCACACTAATGTGGATGACATATCTCACTGACCAGGGAATCACGGAAAATCAAGTCCATTCTACCTTCTAGGATCCTCAGAGCAGCTATACTTGAAACCCAGACCGATTTTATGGAGCAAAGACAGGTGTGCCACTGGTAGGGCAGTCAACTGGTCAGACATAAGAGTTCAGAGTTAACCAGCAAACCAGACTACCGGTCAACCTAGTCCTAGATGTCAATGTTACCTACAAAAGTGAAAAGCCAAATGAATATGCTGATATAGGTCAATGTTTTCAAATCCAAAATGACACGATTTCTCGATCTATCCAAGGGCTTCAGAAACGTCGTCAGATATCTGGCACAGTATCAGGCTGTTACACAAGTCCCAAAGCAGCGTACATTATGTAAATGTTCAGACCATGAGAAACAAATTCGCAGGAGATTCGATCTACACTCTCTTGCATGATGAAAAAGGCAGTCACCCTATACAAAATTTTGTTTTCTTTAATCAGACAACCTTGCACATCAGACAAAAAAATCATCACACGATTTGCTATATTGAAGCTTGGATTTTTTGAAATATATATTTGTAATTTGGGTCACGTACAGCTTTTTCATTCTTGATGGAACTACTGACAGGTAGCCTGGTAACTGTGTTATGACCAGACTATCGTCGATACGTGGACCAGCAGTAATGTGATCCCTTGCAGAAAACTCTTTGTCATCTGATATTTTATCTTCATGTATTCGGGCTTAAATATAGCAACTATATTGTTAAAACTGGAAAATCCTACAATAGCTTCTAATGGATCACAAAAGGTAGAGAGAGAAGCAGAGAGAGGGTTAGTTTCTGGTATAAAATTCAGCAGGATAATGTCATAGTAACCATGGAAGAAGAGTTAGTCCCACTACAAGTGTATTCATATAAAATGAAAAGAGAAGGGTCAGTTAGGAACACATACCGCCTCCTTGGAAATGATTGCTAGTTCGCCAGGCTTGAGACCAAGTTTGTCAAATTCCCTGGCAGCGTACCCCTGAAAACGTCGGAAAACTAAGTCTTAATCCAATATGTCCAATCAAGAGATTGTCATCGTACTCTGTAAAATATCAGAATCCAGACTATTGACTGGATAGGGACGCAGAGGTAAATTTAATATCTGAAATACAGGAAATTAGCAGTCTCCTCCAGTGCATAACATATCACGATCAATGATCATTTTTCAGATAGGCTACTCCGGAAACCAAAAATACAAATTACTGACGAGAATAATGTCATGAACCATATAGACAGTGAATAACAGCAGCATTCACTTGGCGCTGCCCTGTGATTTTCGACAACGGAGACGACCATGATCCAGTTCGGGATAGGATTCAGCGTGACCATCCGATCAACGAAAACAATTAACACGAAAGGGAAAAGAAAATCGACTTCCCTCTGTTAAGGAGCTAGAAAACTTTATGTTGCAAGCATCGAGCTCACAGAAACTAACACAGTCAATCAGATAGTCAACTGTCACAGGAACTAAAAAACAAGGCCACCTTCAAATTAAAACAGAATAAAGATTAAAAACAGGTAGTAGAACTTAGAAACACCACTGATCACGGGGGACAATTATTCTGCCCTAATTCAATTCGGTTTAACATCGCAAATCAGAAAAGACACGACACCTAATCGTCGGAGAGATTATCTGAAATCCCCAAAAACTGGAAATCGGAAAGAGAGGAGGTAAGGAAAGATACCGCGGCCACTCCTCCCCCAAGAATCACGTACTTGAAATGCTTCTCCGCCATGATACCAAGAGAGAACAAGAGAGGAAGAGATAGAGGAATGTTGGAATCCAGCAATAGAGGATGGACGTCGATATATAGCGCGTGGGGGCCGAGAGGAGATGGCCGGCCCCGCAGGGACAGGTCCTCGACGACGGGAAAAACGCGGAGTACTGTTTCTCGTCAACGGTCGCATGGTGGGAGCATAGTGGGCGAGTGAGCCCATACGAGTTGGAATGGGTCGCACATAATCCAATTTTAAATGCAAACCTACGACTCGAATCATCTTAAAAAAAATAGTTCTGCTAAGTCGAGCTACACCAATCTGTGCTAGGTCGAGCAATCTGTGTTAGGTCGAGCTATACCAATCAGATCCTCCTCAATCAATCAATGCAAAGATAGGTATCTTTCATTTTTGTCGTTTCTTTCCAGTTTCCAGCCTCGAAAGAAATTCCGAGTCTTAGGAGGAAATCGGTGAAGCCATCGTTATAAAATGGTGATTTTATTTTAAATTGATTAACAAACATTATAAAATATTTAACAAGAAAATAAAATGTTTTAAGCCAACAAATGGGACAAGTTTATAAAATATATAGCTGAACAAATCACGTCACCGCATACGGTTTCATGAATTTGGCTTGAAAATTGAAGCGGATTCATGCTTAATGCTTCAGACTCAATTTTTTGATAGGCTCATTTGTTCTATTGATCAAATTAGCAACACTTGAGACCCCAACTATCAAATCTATCGAACCAATCTAATGTAAATCCATAAGAAAAATTAGAAAAAGGGAAAACCCAGTAATAGCTCCATGCACCTAGCTGAAAAACTGGCTTAATACAGTGGGAGTGAAGGGTAGGTTGCCAAAACTGAGGCTTCATTTCCTTGTCCAAATAATTACCGATTGTGATGGAGTAGGTCAGGCTCACTAAACCTGCCGACCAACATTATCAAATAAAAAAATAAATAAGTGAGAAAGCTTCAGAGAACGTGGAACACCTTCCCTGTTGGAGAAAAACCAAAGGTTCAGATCTGTTTGAAGGAATTTCCCCGTTCACATTGAGATTGTCAACTATTAGTATGTAAAAGTTGACGGGTCCAAAGGATGCATGGTTCTCATAAGAAAAAAAAAACTGAGCAAGAAAAATTGACCCATTCAACTTAACACCCAAAAAAAATTACTCTTGTGTTTTAAGATTTTAGAGACCTTCAAGAACTTGTGTTTGGGATTCATCGTACCAGGGGCTCGTGCCTAGAGTGGATCGAGTCGTTACAGTGGTATCAGAGAAACGGTTCAAACAGACCTGAGTTCCCACATGCACCAACGTGTGTGCCTTGAGTGGAGTGGATTGTAACACCCCGAAAGTGTATTGAAGATTTTGAAAGATCTTTAAGAGCTTATAAATGGGGTTGTTGTTAACTTGTTGATAGTCCTGATTCCTAATTTTTTTGGTCAAAACCGAAACTTCTATGGAAAGATGTCAAACCAGAGGCTTGAGCCCAAGAGTGGGTCAGGTCGTTACAGTTACTAATCTCAATACTTTTGTCGCTTCATCCCAACAAAGGCAAGTAACCCGTCGTTGGGAAAATAATGATAGGAGAGCACTCATCTTGAGATGGGCTTACTACTTAGATGCTTTCAGCAATTATCCATTCCGCACTTGGCTACCCAGCATTTACCATAGGCACAATAACTAGTACACCAGAGGTGCTCCATTTCAAGTTCTTTCGCACTAAGAAAAGGTCGTCTCAATGCTCTAACGCCCACACCAGACATAGACTGAACCATTTCACGACGTTCCGAACCCAGCTCATGCACCACTTTAAGGTAAGCACGCTATAAGGCCGTCTTTACGGGTGGTTAGACAACTCCTTAGGAGTTTATGCCAGGAGATGGAGGCTTCTTTCAACGCGAAGGTCTTTAAGTTCAACCTTGACTAAGTCTCGTGTTTGCTGACTAGTCGACCTTTTGAATTAAGTACAAGAACAAACTTATGGGACCTCCAAAATATAAAGTTCAATATAAAATAAGCGACTAGTCCATGCTGTTTGTTTTCTATATACTATATCTGGAGACTTTTGAGACAAAATGCATTTAAAATTTTAGATGTGCCACCAACCACCGGTCCGTAGTCCAAATAATTTCACATGGTATGAAGTTCTTCAAGTCTTCCAGCATCTTCTCCTTTTCATACCAATCGAAGATGTGCTAATTTCTTTCTTTTTATATTCCATAGTTGGTGTACACTAGCTAAGGTGCATAGCTTTTTTGAGTTCATACAAAGTTTTCTTTGTTTGGCACAAGAAGTGGTCGTTGTCACGCACCATTCAGACAAATATGAGAAAACAAAAACATCTTGAAAATTTTCTAAAATGTTCCAATCAATATGTACATCACTCTTGTTAGGAAGAACACATAATAAACACTCCTCTCGCACTCTTAAGAGGGGGTTAGAAGCAACAAGGAAGAAGACAACGATTTACGTAATTCGAAGTAATAATCTCCTATGTCCACGGTCGCACAGATCTCTTGTATTCTCTCTCAGATGAACACACAGACAGACACAACACCAGCGGCGGTCATCCTCAAAACATAAGGATTAGGGCAAACCCGTATTTGTACAAAATAACATATATGCCCTTACATATAGGCGTATGTAATGTGGCGTCAAATCCTCAGTTGGATCCGCGGTATTGCATATAAGTGTCCAGTATAGATCAAGTTTCATACACCAACAACCCTCTCATTAGTTTTGACATACTCACTAGATCAATGTCTTCAATCAAAGGCAAAAAGGATCATAGATGAGGCACTTATGAAGATTTATGTGCTTCAGGATTCAGTTTCATGTGGCTGAAGTAAAGTGACGTCTCATCTACTGGCTACAACTTTATTTCAGGGCTAATAATTGTTTAATGTTGTGGATGATTTTTCTTATGGAACATAAGTTTGAAATCCAGGTTTTCCTTGAAACTTTTTCAAAATTATTGAAACTCGTGATCAACGGTACTTCAAACAATAACTCATCAGTTCCATATGAAACATATTTACTGTTAAAATGGAAGACCCTCACATACAGGTAAAAGTGAAATTAGAATAAATGTCTATATATTAATAAAAATTGTCCTGGTAGAGATAAGTTGCGTCTACAAAAAGGACATTTTATAGAAATATGCTCAAGCTTATGTGATAGTTGATATAACGAAAACACGCTCAAGTTGATTTTTTTTCATTTATGTGATTAAATAAAAAATCAAAACCTAGGTATATTATTTTATTCTATATAACTGAAGCCTGTTTTCGTAAAATTTTTTAAAAGAAATCGGTGGCCTTGAAATCGTATCGACCCAGCCCTCGAGCGGTCTCCATTTCCCGAAGCCGCCGCGGCGGAGGTGTGGGCTTTGAACTGCGGGCGGCGGGGATTGGGGCAAAGGAGAGGAAGAGGGAAGCACGATAAGAGCACGATGGAAGCAGCGAACGGAGAGGGTCGAAGGCCACCGCCGCCGTCGGCAGGCGGACACCCGCTGGTCCAAGGGGAAGAAAAGAGCTCCTCTTACTCTTCGTCGAGGAAGAAGCCACCCTTTCGACTTGTCCAGGACGATACCAAACCCATGCTCCGAGACCCCGTAAATCTCTCTCTCTCTCTCTCTCTCTCTCTCTCTCTCTCTCTCTCTCTCTCTCTCTTCCCATTTCTTTTCCTCTCTCAGTTCTGACTTGGGACTAAATGGGTCACAGATTCTACGATCAGATCCGATTGAGACAGAGGAGGCGGTGCTCCGGCTGCCGCCTTTTCCTTTGAAAGTGCAGCCTCAACATGTGAAACCCTAATGGCACATGTAGTATTCTCCTTCTTTGAATTGGGTTTCAGTTCTCACGGTCTCATTTGTTTGTTTTCTCCTCCTGTAAATGGGTTTCAGTTCTTGCCGGTTTCTTTGAAATGACCATGTTGGTGTCATGAATAGAGTTCTGATCTTGCTGCCTGTTTGTGCACTTGGTTCTTTCATTTGCTTTTTGCACACATAATGCAAGCCTTGCTTCCCTCTTTTTCTGCAACTCCTTTTTTGTTGTCTTCACAGGTTATTTTATGCTTTCCTTACTGAGGAACGTTATGGTGGCCGATGATGATATCACAGATTGCCTACATTGTCTGATTGTTTAGATGATGACGCAATTCCTTATATCTGAGGCCATTGTTTCTTTCGTAAGAATCTGATAAGTACATGTCTTACTGAAATGTGATCCCACACTAGCGTCCTATGCAGATCTTTTTGCTCGCCCACGCATTAAACTAAAGAGAATGAACTTGTTGGAATTACAGGAAGAGATTATATTTGGTGGAAATCTAAAATAGAGAAAGTGACAATTTTCTGGTTGCTTGAATGTTTACTCATTTTAATGCACCATAACTCCTGAGATTTTCTTTTTGTTCTTCCCAAAATTCTGCGGAGAATGATAGTTGCAAAGTATCACGAAATTTGATATCCATGCATTTACTGTCACTGTTCAACGACAACCGGAGGGTGATTGTCAACAGCATTTACAAATGCTTTATCATGTTTTTCCCTGCGTAATACTCTGTCTTCATGGCTGTGTTATTAAATTGAATGTTGTCCAATGACAGATCGTTCTGATACTTCATTGTGGTAAAATTTTCCATTCAATATACAGGGTTTCCAAGCAGTATGTTGTAGGTTGTCAGTGCGGACATTTTGTGAAAGCTTTGAGAAGCAGGAATTCACAACATCAACATCTATCCTACTAAAAAGGCTCCTTGCTGCTGCTTGTATTTTCGGCCAGTCGGGTTGTGCTTTTGTTTTCCTTTCGTTTTACAGTTATTGAATTTCTCCAATGAAACAGAAACTAGTTTCCTGAGCCTTGGTTACCATTTAAATCAGTTGTCCAACTTTAAGTCTCTGGAAGAAAATGTATATATAAGAAATTGGTAGGTGGATAGGTGGGAGACCCATAAGCAATCTGTTGATCATGCCAAAAATTAATGATGGAGAAAAATGAAAAAAGCAGTATTATCTAATGGTAAATGTCTAAGGTGCAATATTTTTTTTTCCCTTTCTTTTATCATTTACGTTGAAAAGATTAATCTACCTCTTTCTTTCTCTCTCTCTCTTTCTCAATCTACAACAAGGGGATGTTCAGTTTGCTATTCGGTTGAAGCGCCGTTGGCCGTCTGCGGCTAGGTAACTGTGTCGCGCCGTCTTTCCCCTCTCTCTTATTTTTCTCTACATTGTATTATATATTTCTTCTTTCTTATTTTGTTTTGCGGTTTGTTTTTTACGGATGTACCTAAGGGACTTCTTGTCCCTAAATTTTATTATATATCTTCATTTGATCGGCTCTCTCTCTCTCTCTCTCTCTCACATCCATTCTTTATTTTTTTTGTCAATCAGCGACTCTAGATAATCAAAAACTTCCATTCAATGTATCTATATATATCTATAAAGGATGACTTTGGATCTAATCAGACCTGTCTGTCTGAGCAAATAGATGGTTAAAAAAACAGTGACCATTTTTATTATTTAGTATTAGTTGTCACCATTTTCTTTTTATTTTCCTTTCAACTATCCATAACAATCGATAAAACACCCTAAGTGGCTTCAAGTAATCAAAGTCCACCATTCGATCACTAAAGGATGCTGGCCAGGAAACCAAAAAATCAATGTAAACTTGGATTTTTTAAACATCTTAACAATAGGGCTGCACAACGAGTCAAGTCAACTCGGGCTCGACTCAAAATCGCTCGACTAAACTTGGCTCGAGCTCGACTCGTTTATAAACGAGTCGAGTTCGAGCTGAAAGTTAAGCTCGAGTAAATAAACGAGTCGAGTTCGAGTTGAAAGAACTCGACTCTATTAAACTCGAGTCGATTTAATTTTAATTTTTTTTTAATTTTTTTAGTTTTTTATTTTGATTTCATTTTTTTTTCCTCTCATTTTTCTTTCCTCTCTTTTTTCTTTTTTGTTTCCATTTTATTTTTTTTCACTTTCATTTTTTTTCCCTCCTTTTTTTTCTTTTTTCTCTACACTTTTTCTTCTCCCCACGCAAACCTTTTCTCTCTCATTTTTTCTCTCTCATTTTTTCTCTCTCATCTTTCTTTCCTCCCTTTTTTTTCTTTTTTCTCACCTTTTCTCTTCTCCCCACTCAACTTTTCCTAGCATTTAATGTCAATGCCTCTCTTTTTCTCCGTTCTCCCCCATGCCGGTTTCTCTATGCAGTATGACAGGTGTTTGTTGGAGGAACACCAAAGAGAAATAAAAAGTCAAGCCGCTCGAGTTGAGCTCGAGCTTCAAAACAATTTCTGAGTCGAGCTTGAGTTAAAGTAATGAAACTCGTGTCGAGCTCGAGCTGGTTAATATAAGTCAAGCCGAGCTCGAGCTGGTTGAACTCGAGCTCGACTCGGCTCGTGTGCATCGCTAGCTAAGGACATAAACACAACTACAATTTTAAAAAATACTTCAAACTCGAAGACTATAGTTTATTGACACTCAAAACATCATCTTGTAATAACATTTTGTTAAAACTTGGTATCCAATCAGTAATGTGTCAAGGTTTCACATCTAAAACGGTGTTTTGCATGAAAAACCTGTGTATGAATGTGGGAATGGCCAAGTTATTAACGTCCTTTTAAAGATGTCGTTTTGCCAAAACTGGGTTTTTAAACATGTTTGTTTTGACTGACAGTTGCCTCAAACCTCAAAAGGAGTTTTGGACCAAATGCACCCTAAAAAAAAACATTTAGGGGGTGTTTGGATGACACTCTCAAAAACTCAGTTTTCCTAAAACTTGGTTTTTAAATTGAGTTTTGAAAACCTGGTTTGTTGCTTGGATGACAAGGCAAAACCCAGGTTTTTACTTTTCAAAACCGGTTTGTGTTTGAATGACAAAAAATGAGTTTTTGAATATATTTATTAGGAAAAACACATACACACACACAATTCATACAATTAAGTTATGGCTAACAAATTGAACAGCCTTAAACTGTCATCTTGCGTTACCAAAACTAAGTTTTGGATGAAAACTATTGGGGGGGAAGGGGCCAAACTTAGTTTTGTGAAAACTGGATTTACAAAAAACTAAGTTTTCATGTGATCCAAACACCACAAGGGTGTCACCCAAACAGCCCTTAATGTTCCCTGTTTTATTACGGTCGCACCTACTCATGTAAGATTTCTCTTGAGAGTGGGCTACTCATGTATCTCGGTCCTCGAAGAATACTTCCCAAAATAAAGTAAAATGTAACACAAAAGCATATTTACATATAAAAATTATAAAAAAAAAAAAGGAAAGTGGAATGCACAAAAATGAAACGTACATTTATTTAAGCAACAAGCAATTCACAACGGCGCGCAACTCCCGATACAATTTTTCGTTCCAATAAGTGCAACAGGACAAAAACCTTCCGGTGGAAATTATTCTAGAATTCAAAAATAATATGAGAGATGAGAACAAGTTGCGAAGCCAGCTACATCATTGAAGAGGTTAAGAAGTGACTCGTTAGGAACAAATTCTGCATTCAAGCTAAGGTATGTCTTTCGACATTGGTGCTTTTTTAACTTCACCAATACAAAGATATGATATACTCGCTTCATGATCGAAGACATGAAATTGTTCAACCTCAGCAAGAAAATAGAAATTTAGAAGAGAAAAAAGAAAAAACAAGATATACTACCTTTATAAGACCAATTATACAGGTTAAATTAGAGATGACGCACCAACTGCAGAATCGCGGTACCAGCTTGTCACAATCAACAACTTTTCTCCAACTGCTCAATTTCAATTGTTGCAGAAGGTACTTTATGCAATGATTGAGGAAATTTGGGAGGGAGAACCATAACAGGTTGGTTGCGAGTAATCTTTTGATAAGACATTCCCAAAGCATATCCTAACGCTCTAGCAACCGGCACAGCAACAGCATTTCCCACTTGGATATACCTGGAGAAATGCATCAAAGCATAAGTTGCAAATATGAGCTACAACTGCCACAGAAGAAATGCTAAACAGAATGCAGAATGTATGATTTCAGCTGGAGAAATGAAGGAAACGAAAAGGTCATGAAGGAGTGCCGCCGTCAGACAGCCCAACATCGAAACCATGTTTCAGAAGTGTCCATGCACTCTTCACTTTCTTCTTCATGTATTAACCTAAAAATTTCTGCTTGCACTGAAGGATCCAGCAGCCAGAAAAAGTTTATCTAAGCAACAGGTTTGCGACATGATCTGCTTTACGCACTGATGGAATCAGTGGCCGGTAGGCAGCTGATGTCTAGTTCAAGTCAGGGCAATCGCCCGTTCTGCTGCAAATGAGACGATGATGCACTGGGGCCCTGCCTTTGAGGCATCAATGCAGTCCAAAAAAACCTCGCAGGGGGAGAAGGGCAGGCCTAGGGTCTCGGGAATGGATTCTCCTCCCGTTCTCCAGACTACATGATCTGCTATGCTTGTAAAGATAACAAACTTTGGTATTTGGTATGAAAGCACATAAAATACAAAGATACCAATCGTGAAACATATTCAACACTAGAAAATATTGCAATATGCATGTAATGTTCACCTCTCCTTGCTTGGCCCACAAAGCTTGTAGTAATCGGGAAATCCTTGCAGTCGTGCATTTTCCCTTATCGTCAATACTCTGTCTTGCTCAGGATGCAAGATGACCTGGTCCAATAAAAGTTCCTTCAAAGGTCAAGATATCTCATATTTGTGCTATCATATGATCACTAAAGCAGGGAGGCAGACCTGGTTATGTGGTTCTGCTCTTGTCACGACTGTCGGAACTGTTTCATCCCACCATAGTCGACCAAATGGTCTGCATCAATTTATCAAACAATCAAACTCAAATTTCTCCTGAACGACCAAATGGTCCGCATTAACTTATTTAAAAATCAAACACAAATTCCTCCTGAAAACCATTTGAGCGTGTGAAACTTACTTCGCCGATCGTCCTTTTACAAAGGACATGGCATAATCTGGCACCTGTCAACGGAATGATTAATTAATTTCTGATCATTTATCTTGCATCAGGCAAAAATCAACTATGCAAAATTGTCGTACCAGCGGTTTCCCGGATGGCAAGAAAACTCTTTCAACAGTAGGGTCCCACTGAACAATGTTATCTGGGCCAACCATTACACCAGGAAGGTCTCTGAAGTTGGCTCCCTATAAAAATCAAAAGAAATGACAATGAGAGTCTGACCACGAAAATGCTTACTGCCGGAAAGAACTAGTCTTACTGGCCGGCACCTTTTTCTTGGGAATTTCCTTAACTCGTAGATAATCATCTATGTTCAGTTTCAGAGGCCGATGGTCAAACAACATTCCCTTTGTTGGCATATTCTTGCCAGTTGCTGTCGCTCCAGTCATGTCTGTGCATCATAAAAGAAAAATAACAAAAAACAATATCCTTCTCAGCGAGTAGCCAATTAATTCACATGTTCCAATATAAAGCACAAAAAGAACTGTTTTATTTGTCCTACTGTAGCGTCTTTTCACTAGTGGCCTAATTGTGCATTTACTAAATTTCAGAATTTCGCAAGTTTGAATAGAATTCCTTTTTAGTGGTATAAAGGAATTTAAGTATCTATTGAATGATAATATAAAATTAATTTGTGAAGACATCATCTCCGAAGGAAATTATATCCATCAGTATTCATAACAGTGACCCACCCTGCCGGCTTGTCCTGATGTATCTCTGGAATTCTGTTTTTGCTGCTTTTCCGTATGGCATTTCATCACGCATTTCATCATTAGAGACCTGAATTGCCCGAAAATAGGTTTGTAAGAGACAAATGTACAAAACATATTAGACTTAAAAAATTTTAAATGGCACCTAAGGGACAAATGTACGAAACAAATTAAATGGGATAAAAAGAAAGTTACCGCAGGCAAGTCAGAAATGGCGTCTCCAAGAAGAAGTGCTCTCTCTAATTTTCGGGGTTGGTTTTCATCGTACGCCACAACATTTTGCTAGATTTTTTTTCAAGCACAATCATGTATTAGAGAAAATGAATAAATTTCTTTTAACAATTTCTGGAAGCTGAGAACGTAGAAAATTAAGGGTTCATTCACCCACAAACAAAATAAAATGCCATAAATGCCGTTGTTTCCAGCCAAAATGTAGGCTACGTGGCATCCATTCGACTGGCTACAAAAGAAGTCCTTTCCATAAGGATACATGTACAAGTTGTCCTATAAACCAGGAGGCTTCTGTCAGTTGTTCCGAACGACCGTTTTTCTTCTGACTTATGTCGCATGGACATGCCTGAAAGGGCACCTCGCCCATATCGGCATAGCACGGACGCGTAAGCAGGAATTATTTTTTTGTATCTTTCAATATAAATCTTGGAATTTTTTGTTATTAGTTTACATTTTATGAATATAAATAATGAGTATATGAATCCGATTGCTTTTATATATATATATATATATATATATGCACACACATTACAAACTGGCATATCCCTTACATCAGTATTTTTTTTAGCATATATACCCGCACCACACGAGTTCACACCCATGAGAAATAGCTTATAAAAATCAATTAAAGCAGATCCAAGATTGAATAACAACAATTGATTGCTTTCTTTGTTCAAGTTTTTAGGTTTACCCGTCTTTAACAAGGCAACAATTAAAGGGGGACACAAGACTGCGTAACGACAGTCGATTGCATTAGTTGTTTAGTATACTGCTTCAGTCCATTATCAGCATGCGTTCTTTTAGCGGTAGCAGGACAAAGGACAATCGTAGTTGTTACATGGCTTCGCCATGAAAACTTTACTGTTGTGCAAATTGATTGATCCATGACATGGTTATTCAAGGTCAAAGAAGGATGTTTCGCACTACATGGGCAGGTAGCACAAAAAAGCTTCCCAACTCTCTGGCAGAGAGTGAATGGAAAAAAATGTGTATCAAGATGCCAATATCTAAGCAGCCACAAGTAATCATCCACGGTGACAAGTAGATGGTTGATACTTTGTTTTAGGTAGGAACTAAAAGGGAAGACTACATCCTTTACATGCAAGCATACCTCAAATTCATTAGGAACGCCACCCCTAACGACCACATCATGAGTTGGCAGAGGATATGGAGGCAGCTTCTGCAAGATCAAAGATTAAGTGAAATCCAAAATCCGAACTATATAACGATAGTGAACCCTTAGAAATTGAAGCAAATGCTTGCCTCGTTTGGATGAGCCCCCCACAAGAAAACACGCATACGAAATTGAGGAAGCCCATAGCTTCCAGCAGCCATCATGCCAAGTCTTGCTTGATAATTCATATGAATTAACCGCGCCAATGCATATCTTCCAAGAAAACCACGAGCAAACTTTAAAATATCCACGACATTCTCCATTAAAACGTATTTTGGCTTCAAGTAGTCAACAATATCCATGAAGACAACCATTTGGTGATTTTTGGGATCATCCAATGGTGCTTGTGCATTTCTAAACCGATTGAACCCACTAATTCCTTGACAAGGTGGTCCTCCACAAATTACATCAACATTTCCCTATTAAATAAACAAGTCACGGGCACAACAGTTAAAACAACATTCATTTATCATTACAAGATATAATTCTATAAACCACGTCAGAATTTAATGGGCACCTAAAAGCAATGGTTGATGGAGATTCAAACAGAAAGTACTAAAATACTTACAGGTAGAGGCAAAATATTCATCTTATAACCTTTCGTCACAAACTCTTCTATCCGTTCTTGGCACTTGCTGCATAGCAAAACCAATTGAAAAATGAAGTAAAAGGGAGAGGAAACGAACTACAACGCCCAACTTTATTTTAGGTACAGTTTACTACCTTAGCCCTTCAATTGGCTCCCAGGTATCATCACTCGGTCCATAACCTTTCCAGCGTACCTGTGGGATCTCGTTATTAGACAACATTTCAGTAAAAGATGGATTAAAGGCAAATCATTTTACAATGCATCGTTCACCAATGCGCAAGAAACTCATTAACAGAAGGAGGTCCCCTGAGAGTTCAGACAAAGCTGATGGTAAATCTTAAAAGCCAAATCGTTGTTCACTTTTCATAGGACAGGCAATTTGATAAGTTCCAACAACATAAATAGTATGGAAATAACAAAAGGAAAATTTCTTGAAAAATAAAGCATATGGTGCAAATAGTCTTGTAAATCTAATATTCTCGTGTCATAAATACGAGCTCCAACCTAAATTACCTTAAACTTGAGTCCACGTTTTCCACATTCACTAGGATCACCATAGCAGAGACCTACAATCTTTGCGACCTCATACTCACCACTTGGAAGTTTTTCACCTTTATCTTCAAGTTCATCATTGTCGTCCACTACCAAGTTTTCAGACTGGGTCTTTATAGTACCCAATAAATGATATCGCTTGCAAAGCTTCTCCCATTCTTTAATCAATGCCAAGAAATCCTCTGCAGATTCGTTTCTTACCTGAAAAGAGAGCAAAGAACAATGTAGATCTACATTGACAGGTAACTAGGTAGGTATATGTGGAGACAAACATACAAACGGACTTAGCATCAAAACAGGAGGGACCAAATACCAAAAGACTAGCAACTCTGACTGCATACTCTAGTAACCTGTATAGATTACACGAACAGTTTACCTGTGTCTCAGGATGATTAAGTTGAAGACTCTGACAAGCATATTCATTGATATCCAGGGCCCATCTCTACCAAAAACGCAAGCTAGGAAACTCAATGGTGGATAGAGAAAAAAAAAGTAGACCATACTGAAACTGTTCAAGTAGATTTAGCATCTCGATTGATTAAATTACCGTAACGAGGTTTACGCCAGACAGTCTAGCTCCCAGACAAAGTCCAGTGGACATTCCACCACAGCCAGCATACAAGTCTAATAAAGACAGCTCAGGTTTCTCCATCTTAGAATCGACCGACGGTTCTTCAGAATCTGACTTGGTTTCAGAAGATAAAGTTGAAGATGAGCCGCTGCTCGAATCCGAACTTTCTGAAAGGCAATAGAGGAAGTTCAAATGTGATCGGCCAACAGCATTGACAATTCCATAAAGTAACTTTTGTTAACAGAACAATAATTATGAATCACACATTTCAGCCAGGAAGATGTAAATAATGAAAGGAATTTCAGAAGGATGAGGGGGCTACCAGGTAGAATTTTGGAGAACGTAGAATACACCGGAGAATAAGACATGTCATAATAAAAGTCACAAGCAGGAATTTTCCTCTCTTTTGCAAGTAAATCAACCTGCAATTTTGAAGATGAAAGGAAAAGTAAGCGTCAAAAGCTGACGAAATTGCAGTAAATAAAGCTACTAGGATATGAGGCAATACAAAAACATATGATGATGATGATGATGATAAATGCTAATAGTACACACAATTGTATAAAGCATCAAAGAAGAAACAGAGGTGCTTTAGTAGCTGACAACTTCCAAGCAATTGGCATACATTTGGGCATACTTGCACAATCTTCACTTTGGAGACAATGCATTCCAGCAAATTATCATCTTTGATTTCGGACAAGAAAATTCTCTTTTTATCGATAAGGTTCGCGTGATCCTTTATTACCTGCGAAAACATTTGATATTCGTATGTAATGGCAAAATTCAGGAGGGTAAACAAAAAATATATCACCGCAAATATTCTTACTGTATCCTCGGATCTATAAAACCATTGGGCATTAAAATATCTTTCCCCATCACGTCCCTCGAAGAATTCAACAATTCTGCCAATGAAATCGGGCCCGTTATCATCTCCCTGTCCAAAAAAAAAGCACAATTTAAGCGAAAGGTTTGGCAGTATAAACGCACTTTCAATGGCTTATTTTTAATGCGAATGCTCAGACACCAAAAGACTGTATAATGCACAAGGAAATGATAACGAAGAAAACGAGAACTAGTGATGGGTAGAACAGTTGCAAGGAACAGGGGACAAAAAAGGCACAGTAGCCCTCTGTACCTTTGAAATGTAGAAGCCTATAAGATTGGATAGCAGAGAAAAAAATAACCAAAGAATTTTATGAGCCAGCTTTTTTTTATTCCTGTCATTTCTAATGAAAATTTTCACATTGAATGCCATGGAATTGGGCTTCTTGCAATGATTTGTCATCCTTCGTCCAGGAACCAATAATAAACGCGAAATTTACATTATTAATCCTTAACAGGTCATATCTATTCGTACCTATCACGCCTAATCCTGCAGCATGTAGAGATTATTTAATCGTCCACCACACTCATATTGTCTTCTAACGTTCGCAAATATGAATGCTGCCAGTGAGTTTGTATGTCCAACAACACATGCAGATTTCAACTTCATTCCATAGCAGAAGAGAGTACCTTTACGAAAGCGTCATCGTATAGATTGAAAACAACTCCATCGATCTGACATTGAGAAAAATGACGCCTCGCGTAGATAACGGGCCCGTCCCCCTCACTGCTGGGCAATTTTGAGGAAACAAGTTAGGCAAGCTCGGACCAAACTCCGACGGTGCTCTAGAGATTGTTTCCCCTATGTAACTTTTACATACCTTTCCTGCTTCAGTTTCCGATCCTTCCCTCCCGATCTCTGTCCAACAATAAAAATCTACCTCAACCAGCGGAATTAAAAACAGAGGAAAATAAAGGAAAAGGTAAGGAAAACTCCTCACCTTGGCAGGGTACCTGTGAGGCCACCTCCGACACGCCTCCTCCTCCAAAATCGGCTCTCCCGTGAAGTAGATACCAGAAGACGCAGGCTTCACATTCTGCTTCTTGCCGGAGGTCTTCCCCTTCTCCCCCACCCTCAGCATTTTAGCCAGAGGCATCGCCTCCTCCTCCTCCGAGTCAACGAACAGAGTCTCCAAACATTCCTCATCCTCCGTCGACGCAGGCTCCTCCTTGGCATCTCGGCCCCGCTTTCGCGCCGAGGAATCGAAGCCGCCCTTCTCAGCAGAAGCTGTGGAGTTGGGGTGGCGGGTGCAAACCTTGCGCTTCATCTTCTACTGCCTAGCCGGAGATATCAGCGGGATTCGGCCGCCGGAAAAATGGAATGGGAAGTGGAACGCCGTAGGCTGCCGAAAGGGATGAGTGGCAGGAAAAGCGGAAGCAGAAGGAAAGAGTGTGGGAAGGTAAAGAGTCTAAAAGGGGAAGAGCAGAGCCCGCTTCCTTGCACGGAATGAAATTTAAAAGAACGAGCGGGAAAGGCGAATTTTTCGCAACAGCAAAATCGCTTGATTGCTACGAAATTCACCGACTCGTTACCGTCCAACGGTCCGTATCGGGATCTCCGTCTAGCTAATACGGTTCGTATTAGCGAGTCGTAGGGCAGCGCCCTGAGCCTGGGAGTGGGCGACATTGGAATCGATCTAAGAGAACAAGTTTGTTCGGGACAAACAACACTGCCACCGGAAAACCTAACACAACGGAATGTTGGTGGACCAGCCGGAGCATACTCGAGCCAATTCCTTGGAGGGGGCGTTTGAATGTATGGTATTTAAGAGCTTAGCGTTAAAAAATAATACACACGTATTTGGAAGGTGGAAAGGAGGAACAAATACATCATATAATTATTCTAGGTATTATTATTCCATGTTTTATATACATTATATTATAAATGCCATTCATATACAAAGGTTATCTCATTTATTTTGGAAAACGAAAGGTTTCACATAATCGATCTGTTAATTCAGGAAAATATGGCAGTTAATAAAGGTTGTAAATTGTAACAAATGGTGTTGGTGTGTCCAGAACCTTCCAAAACAGATTGCCTGCTCGCACGCAGCAGCACCTGCCACATGTTTCTCTTTGTAGCTTTGTATTTTCTATTTTCTCTCTCTATTGTTTGTTTTCTTTCTCTTCACCATCCAATAGAGGAAAACCTGCAGTGAAACCAGTTCATACTATCATCGGAATACGAGACGCCAAGAAAGAACATTAGCCATCATTTCACTTCAATAATAGCAAATAAAATACCTACCGCTGACATGTCTTAATTTGTAGTCTTAGCGGCCTTCAATGCATCCCAAAGTTCAGAAAATGCAAACTATTTTTAAGCAATATCAAAACCGGAGCAAACGTCGCCCTAAAATAAAAGGAGATGTTCATGAAAGAGTTTAATCATGAAAGTGGAAGCTGCATTTCCACCACCAGAAAGAGAGAGAGTGTAAAAGGAGATTATAGGGACGTAATAAATACATGGGAGAATGGTCGCACCTAATTGGGGTGCGATTTTGAACTCTTGGGGTTTTATTTCAAGTTTGCTGTACACATTCCAATTGAAGCAATTTTACAAAAAAAAAAAAAAGTTGTTTGAATTTATCTCATGACACAAATCCCAATGTAGGATTATAAGTCCAAGATATGACAAATTTCAGATTTGACATTCAAATCCAATTGCAAATGTCATTTGAAATCTAAATCCAATTACAAAATTCAAATTTTGATTTAAATCCAAAAATAGGATCTAATTCAGTCTAGAATGTTACGTGGGACCCATGTGTGGCCCACCTAGCCCGTGTGGTCAAGAGCCTCCCATGGCTCGTGGCCTCTATATATATATATATATATATATATATATATATATATATATATATATATATATATATATATATATATATATATATATATATATATATATTATATGTGTGTGTGTGTGTATGTATATTCTCTCAATTAAATGAAAAAAATCACTTTCATATATATATATATGTATGTATATTCTCTCAATTAAATGAAAAAAATCACTTTCAAGTGATAACTATAAACTTAGGAAAAGAGAAATATTTATGCATCTCTCTCTTCTTTAACTAGGTCATCTTTAAAAAGGGGTCAATCTTCGAAAAGCAATAACTAGGCTCGTCAGAATCACTTCATTCAAGTGGGTTCGACCCTAGTGCAGTCAAATCTCAGCTAGGCTCAATCAACATGAGTTCAGCTTGGCCAAAAAGGTAAGTAAGTCTCACGATCCAATTAATGGATGAAAATAGACTTTGACCAAATCAAGTCCACTTTGATTGAGTTCAGTCAAAGTCCAATTTAGCTCAATTAAGAGCTTTCTTAACTCAAAATCATCAAATTTTCTCAAACAAAGTCAAACTACTCTTAAATGAGCTTTGACTTTGGTCAATTTGTCGAAATTGACCAATCTGGACAATTTTATCTTTTTATGATCAAATTGAGATTACAGAGCATAAAATTAGTTTATGAAAGGCACATATACATTTGAATTTGTCAAATGTATAAATCAAATACCAAATTGAAATTCAATATGTCAAACCAAAGTTTGATTCACTTGAAATCCATCTTAGGCCCTGTTTGGTAGGAGGGAAAGGGAGGGAAAGGGAATAAGGCAAAACCTTGTGCAATGGCATTTTCGTTCAACATTTTGGTCAAAGTTGGTCAGCTAGGTTTGAACGAAAGTTGACAAAATTTAACCCAGCCCACTTAGCTCGTGTAAATGGGATAATAATGATTAAATAGAGCCATTAAAATCTCATTTAATTCATTTTCCATCTCCCTAAGCCTTCATTAATCTTTCAAGGCAAATTAAAGGAGGTGGTTGAACTCACCTCCTCCTCTATATAAACCTCACATTGCCACCAAGGGGAGGACTAACTTTTGAGCATTTCACCAAGTTGTTGCAGCCAATGACCTAGGAGGGAGAAGCTAAGGAGGAGCAAGAAGATTCGTCAAAGCCTTCTTCCCTCCTCTCTCTCATTTTCGTCTTCATTTTCTCTATTCTCTCTATTGAGTTTGCTAAGTGAGGGAGCTTAAGTGAACCCTTAATTAGGATTTTCATGGAGAAAAGCTCTCTCTTTCTCATTGCAAATTTCAGCAAGCGAGCTATTCTTATTCTAGTTTTGCTAAGCTCAAATTCAGGCTTGGATTCTTGTTTAGGATTGTTTGATTTAGAAAACAAGTGAAAAAGAAGATCAAGTATCAAGATCGACCGCAAGGTATGCGATTTTAACTCATTTCTCATATACTTTAGCTTCTTGTTAGTTCATTTGAATTTCATCAATTTGTGGGAGGGGTTTATTTTCATTTATTTTATAGCTGTGAATGATGTCCAGCTAGGGAGAACCTATCAAATGTACATGTTAATGCATAATACATGCACGCATTGATTTTTCTTAAAGATGAACTCATGTATTAAAATTTGAAAAGGGCCCCCAATGTCACGTCCCTTTCAAAACAACCAACTTAAAAATCATTTTGAACTCCCTGCCATGAGAGAGTATTTTTGCTGCAACATATATGATGAAAATGCCTATTAGGGATGGATACATTCTTATGAATGTGATCCACCCATGAATGGCAAAATTATGGATGAATTAGCTTGAGCATTGTTTTGTTTTCCTTCTCATTTGAAGTCATTTGGATTCATGTCTTTCAATTTAATTGTTCAAGAGTGGTAGAGGAGATTAGAAACAAGTTTTCAATCTTCCTATGTAAAAGAATCCAACCATTAATTGTCATGATTCATGAGTTATGCGATCCCTTGATTAAATTTCATTTTGAAGAATATCGCACGCATATATATATATATATATATATATATATATATATATATATATATATATATATATATATATATATATATATATATATATAGCTTTTATTTTATGATGAAAGTAAAGTAATATTTCTATAGTAGAATTCCACCGATGCAAACATCTCGTGCCATCAAATGGTGGATGGAATTCCTCGATAGTTGGTGGTGGAAATTGGGATGAACTGTCTTGAAATCCTGGGACAAGGATGCAAGGATCATTTTTTTCATCAAAAGGGTCGGAGAGAGAGACATTAAACCATGTTGCTTGCTTGGAAACCATGTCCCATTGGCCCGTTCGTGCCAATTACAAAGTACAATATTTTTTTTTTTTTGAGAGATGGAAAAATAATAACGTGGGAAGGTGAATGATTGGTTTTTGCCACCAAAACGGCAACGGCACCGAAAATGGCGATTCCCTTGATGTTGAACTCCATTTATTTTGTTGCACTAGTAAAATTATTGTTTTTCTTATCAAAGTTGCTTATTTTGACAGGAAAATCTTTGAAACAGATTGAAAATACAGGAGACAAGCAGGGTGGCGCTGAGATGGCTCTCATCTTCGTTACGATTTCTAAGGGCGCCATATTCCTGCGCCTTAAGAGGTGGGGGCGCGGCAGACACAGACCATGACTGGCCACGACCGACCTTTCAGACCCGGGGGAAAATATTGCTGAGGCACAAGGTACCTTCCTTTCTCTCTCTCCCTATTCCTGCCTTTTCAGCGGAGACGGGGCGCCATGGCTGACAGAGATGAGAAAGCAGCGACGGTGGGCACTGATCTTGGTCTGGCGTTGCTCAAAATCAATGACGATAGTGATGACGAAAGGGAAAGAGCCGAGACGTACTCCGAGGGCGAGGATGAAGCACATAATGAGAAGAATCAAGCGCAGCAGCAGCAGCAGTACCTCCTAAAATCGATACAGTCGAGCATTCTGATCCGGCAGCTTCCAAGCGAGGGCCTTTCCTTTCAGTTATGGCCTGCCGCCACCGCCCTCGTCTCCCTTATGGATCAAAAACATCCCCCCATCCCTTGCGTCGACAAGTTGAAAGCGGCCAGTAATGTCGACCGACCAATCAGAGCCCTGGAGTTGGGATCAGGCACGGGCTTGGTGGGCATCGCGGCGGCCGCGCTGCTGGGCGCCCAAGTCGTCCTCACCGACCTCCCTCATGTTCTGCCGAACCTCCTGTTCAACGCCGAAGCCAACAGGGAGGTCGTGAGGGCGAGCGGCCGCGGTGGCAGCGTGTCCGTCGACTGCTTGCGATGGGGCAACGCCGAGGACTGCCTCAAGCACTGCGGCCTGGACCTCATCCTGGCATCCGACGTCGTCTACCACAGCCACCTCTTCGATCCACTTCTTCAGACGCTCCGGCTCTTGCTGGTAGAGGAGACGGTTCTGGTGATGGCGCACCTCAGGAGGTGGAAGAAGGACGCTGTCTTCTTCAAGAAGGCGAAGAAGTGGTTCGATGTTGAGATGGTCCACACGCATCCTCCATTTCCTGGTACTAGAGTCGGAGTAGCCATCTACTGTTTCACTAAAAGAGCCTGATGGTGTTGATCGCCATATAGTTAAGCATGCAGCTTCTTTTGCTCCTACTGCCCTGCAATTACTCTGCAAGAGATGATTTTGCCATGTATTTGTATTCGGGAAATAGAACTGTTTGCAGTAGCAAGCAACTTTAGCAATTCATTCTTTTATCAGTAGGCACGTATCCTGAAATTGATTTATATTGTTTGGAGTTTTGGATCGGCGGCTACGTCGTTGCCCAAGAATTCTTGGTCTCGTGCTTGGATATAATTTCAAAAGAGATTAGTCCCCAATGCAACAAAGAGAAAAGCATCACGTGGGGATCCCTTTGCCAGCTTTGATAGTTTTGTGAGTTGTGACCAACAGTGAGGCGCTGAGAAACTGAAGTTCCTACTCTAACCGTAATAGACGTGCTAGAGAGAGAGAGAGAGAGAGAGAGCTCCCACTGCCATTAAATTTTGAATATTCTGCAAACAAAAAGTGATTAATCTTTTCTTGCATAAGGATGTGTGGTATTTTCAAAGGAATTATGAGTTAAAACAATATCAAGTAGTCCAAGAAAGCTGATCAATAATAAAACAACAAGAACACATTAAAACTAGCAGCAATTGCTAGTGAATATTAGGGAGGCCACTATTGGTACAGCAGGTTAATGTTTAGACAATCTCCCATCCCAAGAGTGGTTTCTCTGTTACAAAAAGAAATTTAGATTGTTCATATAAGTCAAGGAGGGTTACAACGTATATCTACAAATGTCATAACCATATGACTTCTATGAGACAAAGTGAGCCACTTTGACATAGCTTCTGAAGATGGGCATTCTGTGAATGTTCCAGTCACTATACGCAAAATGTAGGCGGGCCTGAATCTTATTCTTCATCATTCTGCTTTTGTATGTATGAATTAGCAGTAAGTGTCTGCATCAAGGTGGCCCAAGTGTGTTTCTGGGAGCACTAATCCATGGAGTACCGGCAATGGCAAACCTCCAAGGTGCATTTACATGCTCAGGATCTGCATAATCAATACCAACACGTGGACCCACTAATATCTTCTCTGGTTCGAGGCCATCAAGAATTTCCAAGCCACCTTGAGTAATGCAAGTAATCCAAGATTTAGATCGAGAGAGTTGATAATACTCTATTTGCAGTATGCAATTCAAATTACACGTACCGGGAACATACAGAGGATGATTTGACCATGTTGTTGAAAGCCCTAGTGCCTGACCAATCTGAATGACAAGGAAAAATTTAGGGAATCATTGCCAAGCAAACAGCAGAAGGGAACCCTACATCAGCAAAACAAATAGAAAAAATAGGAAAAAAGAAGTCCATGAGTTCATATTTGCAGTTCAGCTGTCATTCCTCTTTCCACATAGTTTTCGGTTTGCACTTTGTACTAATAGTTTTCACAGAAAGGATCTATTTGACAAAAAACATTGGCATGAATGTGCTGCATAAAAGACAATTATGATTCCTTTCATAAGCAAAAGAGTCCATAAGATATTTATATTAATGACTACAAAGTAGCCTTTCATGCTTGATGCTGGGAACGATGTTGCACTAAAATATGGGGAGAAGTATGCAGACCTAGTGATTTCTAAATCCTCCAATTAAAATTTGCAAAGAAGCCTCTGCTAAGCTTGTAGTTTCTGGACCCTCTAGTTGAAATCATAACTTCACTTTTCTAAAACTAATTTGCATTAATGTGATATTAGTGCCCAAAACCTAGATCATCAACTTCTACATCATGCCTTATCAATGAGTAGCTATGAAGTTGTCAGACATTGAATTATACAGCCCTGTAAAATCTAGTTCAAAATCACATGGTTTAAGAGTCAATTTTTCCAGATTTTTGTGGCACGAACATTGAAAGCCTCATCAATGCTGGATTTCGGAAACCACTAGAAAAGTTGCAAAAGGTGCTAAATTTAATGAACATGGAAACTTTTTGAAACTCAGAGAGACGTAAAAAACCTAGCATCTTAAAAGATACTGGTACCACTGAGAAGCTGCTAGTTTGTAAGGAAATTGATCAATATTACCAGATATTTCAAATTCAAAGCGCGCAATATCTAAAAATAGAACCAACATCATTCTATACATATCATTTGTGAATTTTAGGCCACTGACACTTCTTTAAACATATAGCTATGGACTGAGATCAGGTTAATCAATTGTGTGTTAGTTTCTATGCACATAAACTAGACACAGGTTGCATGCACATACACACACATGCACACAAAACCAAGATGGTCACATTAATTGCTTTAAGGATGGCGATCGCACAATCTCAGAATAAAACAGAAGATCCACATGTCATGAAAGAGGAGGGAACCATGCCCATGAAGTCAATGTAATATGACATGGGTTCATTTCCTTCCCAGTCAGAAGACAGAAAGGAATACAGTTATACAGATACAAAGTTCACCTTGCCAGGCCCAGTTAGGAGAATGGGTTTTTCCGTCCTTTGACCACGACGTTCTTTTATGGTCTCCAAACCTGGAAATGGTCAAAAAAACGAATATTTTGGAATCAGGTAAGTGCTCCAAGTTCTATTATATGGGTGCGGTACGAGGATGGCAGTGTGTGTACAGGTCCCATATTTGAAAATTATGAGTATGGGGGTATGGCAGGTGTGTGTGTGTAGAGGAAATATAGAAACGATATGGAAGGGAAACCAAACAAAAGAGAAAAATCAAAATTAAAAAAAAAAATTAAGTTTGAAAACATGAATTTTTAATTTTTAAATTACAGCTGTACTGAGCTATACCCACATACCCGTGTCAACCTACTCACGTACCAACATGGGTACTTGGACCTTTCACATGTACCTGTGTCGCACAAGCTGTCAAACTCCAAGCCTCCAGCACAAGATTTTAACGTTATTAACAAAGATGTATGAAAATACGAACCCAAAAGCAGGTTTCAATCTCATTTACCAAATCTCGTACAAAATTTTGTTATAGAAGATATACTTGTATCCCCACAATAAAATCACTAGGAAACATTACTGCAAAGTAGGACACACAAGAGTATTTGTAAGAAGACATGGAAGTGAAAAACCTGCAATGCCAAGGAAATGGGGAATGAAGGTAAGTGGTTTCACATGCATAGAAGGCTTTTCTCTTTATGCATGAAAAAATGCCAGTTCGACAAGAAAAATAACAATAAATGTTTGTAGCATGATTTGATCTTGGGGTGGATTAAGATGCATAAGGAAGCACCCTTTTTAAATGGCTTGTGTCTTGTTCAAGTGCAAAATTTTGGCTACCAGATTTGATTATTTCTTGACGAACGAATTTGACTGTTCTCCAGTCAATTCATCATAACGTATATTTGTGGGACTTCTATGACCATCAAGAAGCCACCCACCTCATGGTCACTAGGTTCTTAAGCAACATATCAAAATTTTAACAGAAGAAGCCAAAGCTACAACCTGGTATTCTCACAAAGAGAAGTCTAAAACCTAATCACAATCAGTGAAACCTATGCTCTGGTGACCTTCATCAATTAAAAGCTCTAAACACCTTGACACCTCTAGTGCTAGTAGCTTACTTCGCAATTGCACATGCACACCCATATTTCAGTTCATATCTAAAACTGTGCATACATTTTTATATAACTTTACCATTTACAGTATCAAGTTCGCACGCAGGGAAAATATGGCACAGTGGCATGCGGCTCTTCAACTTTTCCATCGTACCAGTTTTGTTTTATTATTGTCAACAAAGCTCAGAAATACAGTAAAGGACTACAGTTTCTTTCTTGAATTTAACCAATGAAAAGGTTGACATGAAATACAATGTCATCGAGAAGCAAGAGGACAGGAGGAGAGCCAAACCAATAAGGGAATGACATACCGCTAACTGGCGAACACGACCGGATTAAGACTGCCGCACCAATTCCTTCTTTGTCTGCCACCACATTGAGCATGACGTGGAGACCATAGCACATGTAGACATAAGCATGCCCTCCTGGCCCAAACTAAACCAAAGCATCAATAAATATTTTGGACATGTTTGGCAAAGGAATTCCTTTTACACGACCCTTCGACCTCAAGAAGAGGAGAAGAAGAAAATTTACACATGAACGCAATTTTCGTATTGAGAAACTACAGAGAGTTCTTTGTTTCAGAAACATAACATTTGCCTGTCATTAACAAAGGACTTGTTGCTATCTAAAATTCCTCATGCAGAACTAACATTCTATAGCAACGGCCAAGAAGGACGTCCTATTACCCGTTCTTGCCAAGGTGACCTCCGTTCTTGCCAAGGTGCCCTCAACCATGAAGAGAAATGAAAAAACAGAGAGACCAATGGAAGAACAAGACATACCAGTGGAGCAGTTCTTGGTGTAATACCAAAGCGGCCATGACAAGCTGTGTCATTCTGCCGATAAGCTTCCACCTGACAAAGAAGCAACAGTAGATGCAGAATGAACCAACAGAACAAATAAACAAAGTAGACAGGTAAGTGTTTCCCCGGCAAGTTTAACAAGAAAACACTCCATTTTGTTCAGCTTGATCGTGGTGCCAATATCTCTTGTCAAATGAAGGAACCCTTGAGAATAAGGGGGGCATGAACTAACAAAGACGATACATCAACTAGAAATTTGTTTCAGATTGGAAGTTATATTCGGGAGGAATCGCAATGGTAGAACTACTGATTTTAGAAGGAATAATTGAAACGCATGGAAAAGAATTTGGCGATTATCTTCTCTCCGGAAAGAAACGTAGTCAACGAACCACAAGGAACTGACTGATAGTGATAGGATTTCAATTTTCACCAGTCATTCAGATGGTCCCCAGACTAGGGTTCGTCTGCCCATTTCCCTTACTTGACGACCCGCCGCTAAAAGCATAAGGATGACAGGGCAGGGGCGGCAGACCGCACCTCCGTGATTTGGAGGACGACGTCATCGCGTCTGAGGAGCTTGCCGAGGAGACAAGGCGCCAAATCTAGCGCGTCCATTCGGAAAAACTCCGGCCCCATAATCGCACCCGGTCCCGTCATCGCTGCAGGGATGGGCTTGGGCACCGGTGCCAGCGACATCGGCCCAATGTCGGCGGTGTCTGCTCTTTTGAGGGTAGCCGCGCGTCTCAGGCGTTTGGTTCCCGCCAAATCCGACGGTTGCTTTTCCTCTTCCTCCGATATCAAAGTCTCCACCTGTGGTCGTGAGTCGTTCTTCCTCCTCCTCTTGGGTTTTGAAGCCCTTGACATTTGCAGCGGTCCAGCGGATGATTATCTTGGTAGCAAAGGTCTGTCTCCGGCTTGATTTGGCCACAACTTCCGGCCAACTTTGCTTTGGAATCTCCATCTTAAATGCCCCGGGTGATATTCAAGCCAACTAAGTTTTAGATTGTGTTTTAACGCTTAATAGGAGATGTCCAACTTGAAAGCTGGGATGTCACCGGTCACCACGGTAGATCAGGAGATCTCCGGAATAATTTGTCCACGGCCGGGAGGTGATCATGGTGTCCTTGATGTACCGTGGATAAAAATATCTATGTTTGAATGACACGGATACAATAGCTTGTTTTTTTGTTTTGTATGAATCATAGAGGTAAAATTTTGAGTAGTCAATTCCTTTTTCTTTCTATGGGTTGAATACGATGAGATAGTTATAATGAGGATCAAATCTTCACCGAGCAAGAGTCAAAGCTTCCACCTAACCCTAATCTTTAACTTTAACCCTAATCTTTAACTTTGGTGCTTTAGAGTGCTGTCGTACGTGTCGGTGGCACTCCCGCTTGCAGAGATTCAAAATAAGAATTAGCCACCTACCCGCCTAGGTCCTTTCATTGTCAAACCCTTGAATTCATATATCAGCAATAATCATATTATAATAATTTATATTAATTGCAAAAGATGAACAAACCCTTGAATTCATATATCAGCAATAATCATATTATAATAATTTATATTAATTGCAAAAGATGAACTCAGGAACTTGTAAGAGTAATATGGTCGCAGTTCAAATATTTTAGCTTGAACAAACATCTAGCCGTCCACATGTGGTGACGTTTGTCGATTCAAATTTTTTTATCAAACACAAAACAATTTATGGTACACCAAGGACACTCCTAACACAACCATCTATCATGAACATTTTTGTTAAAATGCTCTTCACGATTAAACGTTCAAAACATTCAACTACTACCTTCGAGCTACAATTTTAGATCAGTACTAAAAATACATAGGAAAGATTTGACATTTTTCAAATATCATAAGATCTCATTTAAACATCCAAATCAAATGATTTAGAATTTAATCTCTAAGTTTTTGAATCATGGAGATCACATAAACTCGCCTTACAACTTGGCAAAAAAAATAAATAAAGCTATGAACATTGATAATGTGATTGTCTGGGTGCTAACCGCCCTGAAAAGGCCCGAAGGCCCGAAGGCCCTCCCATTCTCCCTGCCCTCGGGGTCTTGAGCTGCGTCGGTGTCAACGATAGCAGCGGTGCACCCTTCAACTTGGATGCTGGCGATGCGCATGCATCGAACATAGTACGTAGTCAACTTCTTATATAGATTCTTCTATGTATCTTTTCCATATATCCAAGGAAGCTTGGTGCTTCTTATATTGGAGGGTAGTTTTAATAAATACAAATAATAGTACATTGGTTATGTAGCATCAACGGCCAATCCAATTATATGTATAAATAATGCATCCAAAACCTTTCATAGGATGATTTGATTGGATTCTATAAGATAATAATACAAGGAGAAACAATTAAAAAAACCATGTACATTAAGGAGAATAACAAATTATTGCTGTCTTTCGAGAATTAACAATTACATGCCACTTTTGACTGTAATTCTCGCCAAGGCTCACTGCCGTTAGTTTAATAACGTTAAGTTGTGATTTTGACCTGTTTTGCCCTCACTCTTCTCTAGAAGATCTGAAATCCCTTTTACCTGTTAACAAATACCGGATTTCACCATTATAAACAAAGGAAGATTTGAAATCTTCAATTTATGACTAAAACCTCATGTTTAAAGTCAGATTTGAGGGGAGGGGGTTTTACCTCAAACCCTAGAATTGGAGATTTCGAATGATAAAAAATCAGCTCGGAATTCTGCCTAAATGGTTTTTAAGACATTGATTTCAATGTCGAAACCAACATTAGCCAAATTTATCAATGTTGAAAGCGATTCATATGGTTGATTTTATATACAAATATATTAGTTGATAGTATAGTTCCACTTAAAATACACTTAGATCACAAAATATTGACATTGCCATGGCTTTTGGCATGCTTAGCAACTATGACCGAATTATTCAGGTTGTCATTAATGAGGTCATTAGTGGGTACCGCTTGCATCGAGAATGAGTATCTTAGGTAAAAGCAACGCATTAAAAAGTAGTTCCAGATATGATCAGACATTTACTTTCAAACTTAAGATTGGCAAATGCTTTTAGGTTTTGGATCAGTGGTCTAGCAGAATAATGTATTAATTATTCTTGTTTTTGGCAACAAAGCTAGGGATATAAATGGGTAGGATACATGTATCCACTTACTGATACTATTTCAAACCTGTTTACTAACATTTAGTAAAGAAATCTGAATGAGAATTTAATAAGCAGTTTCATATGAAAGTCTAATCCAATTACATATGATTTTCGAACCTTATTATAATCAGTATTCTTCAAAAAAGGTCCACATTCGATAGTATCCGAATCCGATTATAACATTTTCTTTCGTTTTCCTCGAAAATTTGGACTAACATTTTAACCGAAGCCCTTTTGTGACAGTGGTGAGCGTAAGTAAGGCCTGTAGTGAGATTGTGCTTAAAACGGTCGACTGCAAGTGAAAATTTCGGGGCTCTTGCAGGGGTTGCTGCGATGAATGGGAAGGGCAGTTTCGTAGTTTTGAAGGGACGATAAGGCGGAACGGTCGACGGGCCCCTCATCGTCCGCCCGTCGCTATCAGGTTTTCCTCCCCGTTTCTTTCCTTTCCTTCCGTCTGGCAGGCGGGGCGGTGGAGACTTGCGGCCAACGGACGGTGGCCAATCAATCCCTCTCCAATCTCCTCGTCCACAGGGGTGACTATGTCATTTCAGCTTCACCCAAATTCCTGGTAGTTTCCTCCTGCAATTCGGCCAGACCCCGCGGCGGTGGTGGTGGTGGTGTTGGTGCGGTGGCGGTGGCGGTGGCGGTGGTGGTGGTGGTGCTGCTTCGTATCGTCGTCGTCGATTCTGTGGAAGAGAGGAAGTGGGAGTGGGAGGAATGTCTTCGTCCGGGAGTCGATTGGGCCAGACATTCTGGTGCCACCCTTGCGACATGAGCGTCACGCTCTTCGAAGGGCAGCCACTCCGCTGCCCCAATTGCCTCGGCGACTGCGTCGAGTCCATGGAGTCCGGCGACTACCTCGACTACTTCACACCGGATCCGCAACCCCCTTCTCCCGCGTATATCCGTCGCCGGCGACTCGGCTCTGACATCCCCCGCCTGGTGCCCTTCCACCATTCTCGAGCTGCTGACGGCATCGGCTTCGAATATTTGTTAGATGACGACGAGGGCGGCGGCGGCGGCGGCGAAAGAAGAGGCGACGACGCCGCCGGTGGGTCCCCCGGCGAGGACGCAGAGCTCCGGCGGACCGGCCTGGGAGACTACCTGCTTGGCGACCGTCTCGAACGCCTTATGGAGCACCTTGCTGAGGTGGACTCCGGCAACTACGGTCATTTCCCGGCGTCAAAGGCGTCCGTGGCCGCGATCCCTACCATCAAGATCACCCAGGCGATCCTAGCCGAGGATTCCTTGAATTGCGCCATCTGCAAGGACGAGTTCGAGGCCGACGTTGACGCGAAGCAGCTGCCCTGCCGGCATATCTATCACGGTGACTGTATCCTGCCGTGGCTCTCGCAACACAACTCTTGCCCGATCTGCAGGTACCAGCTTCCCTTGGAACCGCCGGAACCAGAAATGGTCAGTCATAATTCAGGCGAGTTGAGAGGCCTTCGCGGTGGCGGCGATCTCGATGGTGTTTTCCACGACGAAGATTTTAGGGAATTTCTTCGTCAAGTTCGGCGAGGCATCCGGAGCAGGGTTGGCGGCAGCGGCCTTAATGCTTTACGCTTTGATCCAGATTATGAGGAATACCTCGCTGTAGCAGATTACTTCGGGCGCATATCCAGGAGGCACCGGCTGGCCGTGTCCACGACCAGGGAGATTGGCGCCACGACTTCTCCGACGCAGGTAGGGATGACAAGCTCAGGGCCGACGAACAGCGGGGAAACGGTGTCCAGCGGCAACGATGATGGAGATTCTCTGGTCTCTGAAGTTAGGGCCGGTTGAGGGAATCAACTCCCCAGGGTTGTGGTACGAATCATGTCCATTGCTTGCTGTCTTCATCACCGTGTTTCTGAGAGCCCAAAATGCATCTTTTGCCCTCTGTGTTACTCCTATCTGTATTCTTATTCGTTCAAAAATGCATCCTCCTTCAAAATGGCTCTCTTCCTGTTATTATGAGTGAACAAATGCGTCTTCTCTTCCTTTTTAATTTGCCCTTTTCGTATTTTACGTTCTCATTTGCTAATTTCTTGTTTTCGGGAGCCGAAATATGTGGTTTATTTACTCTCTAACTAGTTCATTTTGTCCTTCATTGAGTGGAAACTGCATCATTTTTCCATCTACTTATTTTAGAACCTCTAGAGGACGAGCCCATCTAATGTTTAGCAGAGCAAATTGAAGCTTCTCTACATTTACACCGCAAAACTAGTTTCTTCATGCCGCGGGATTTGTATGGACACGGCCGATGAAACTAAAATCAAAAGAATGAATATCAACCGTATCAGGGGTACATCACTTCGCTGCTCTAAACTCTATCAGAGGTTTCCCCGGAAAATGCTATTCCAGTCTTTTAGGTTGTTTCGCTAACTGTGCTAAACCTACTCCTTTGGTACTTTCTCGTACTTCTATTTGCATCGCTTATCTGTTGAAGCCTTGAAAATTCTGATATCTGGTTCATGAATATTTCCCAGAGGTTGTTTGCTAATGCAATTAATATTGGCAGGTCTCAGAATCCAAGTTATTGTGATAACAGAATTTGGGTAAGTGGTTATTGTCATTAAAAAGAATGGAATTGGGATTATGTATTTGGAGTGACATCACTTGTAGCCTGTTACATGATTAGCAGGAACATGTGTACCCACCTGATGATGAACGCACTCAGTTTTTTGGTGTGTCAACGACCACGATTCTCAAACAATGATAAAAGAACATGACAATTACGATAGTAGTAACTTGGGTAACATATCATCGTGAAAAAGCGACAGCTGCAACACCGAACCTGAATCCCACATGGGCCTACAAAAAGTACTTGGAGTTCCTTGAGGCCCCGTTTATTTCAACCTCAGGGAAAGGAGGAAAACTTTTCTGAGAGGAAATAGTGTATAGAAACCGGTAGAGTATAGCAAATAATATTTTCATGTCAAAGTTTTGAATGTGCGTCTGTTGCATGATGTGTGAACTGGTTTGGTAGGACATTACATGGTTAGAACTGGAATGGAATATCTGCTAGTTAACAGGAAACTTTATGGTTCTAAATCTGCAACTTAGATAGGAACGCTGTGTTTATGATTGTTTCTTTGTTCTGACTGACTAAATTTGAAGAGGAAATCAAAGAAACCAACCCAGTGGTTGTTGACGAACAATAACATGATGATATTTTTCAAAAAATCATTATTTCATTCAATCACCAGGGAATGAATCTTGAAGCACACTGAGCACTCATTCAAACAAGGACCACATGCTGGCCATGATGGAAGAGAAACATGGTTGAGAATCTTGAGATAATAAAATCTCCAGGAGGTGTCAAAGGAAGTAACACCATGAAGTGTTGGCTCTATTTATTACTCTTAGTTTGAGATGCTTGCTTTGGTAACAGCCTGCTTATTATGGGTAAAAGAGAAGCAACAATGTCAAGGATGGTGAGGAACACTAGGAAAAGGTGAGTGACATGGCAAAGAAGACTCACTAAGAAAAGAGAGCAGTAGAGGGTGACTGTGACGCTACTCTCCCATCAAAGTGATCTATCCTGGAAATAATTATGCTTTTTCACTGGGCCCACAAAGAATTCTACTTTAGATGTTTCTTACCCAGGATGTTTAATGGAAAGTCGCTGGGGAAAGGGATTCTAAAATTTGCAATTTTATCAAATGTGGTAACTATAAGCACATTACATCTATTTCTTTTTGTCTGTTGGCCTTAAACCTCTGGTTATTGAAGTTGAGGTTAAAATTTCATGGTGATTTAATGTTGTTTATTCATTTATCAACTGAATAGAGCAGAGTCTTCACTCTTCAACATCAAGTCTCCAGATGAAGCACTTTTCATTCAGCAAATGCACATGTTACGGGAGATGGAATCTTTGATGGTCAAAATTGACAGAAATGTAGATCTTAGATACTTTTTATATGAAAGATATACCACTACTTTGTCTCTGTTTTACTGATCCAGTATACTCTTCTCTCTGAACTAGCTTTTGGATTTTAGAACCTGTGCATGATATTATGTCATGCTGCCACCATTTGAGGGGATAAGTGGTTACTTGTCGAACATTAAGTCATACTTTTTTCAAGTCCACCAAGTTGCTGTAGAATGTTTCCTCAATATCAATACATGTGCTGCTACTGAATATTTGAATTGCCACATCTGGCATTTTTATACCATTAGTATCACTAGCTCTTATATTACACATGAACTTTTATATTCTACTTCATATTACTAATACACTTCTTTAATTAATTTTATTGTGCATCTCTATCTATGGAAGAAAAAGTGTATGAATTGAGACTTATTGAAAGATGTGCTACACTATCTGGTAATGCAGATTGTTTGTGCAACTTATTTAGTTGGAAAAGTTGGCTTTAACCGTTGCTTCTAGGTTTCATTATACATGTCAAACACCCTAGCATTAACAATGTTTCTCCTAGGACCCGTATTCATCTTGTTAACCAGGATTGGCATCTTCACTGATGGAACAAAAGCACTCAATATATGGCTAGAGGAGGACCCATATACTGCTTCAATTTGATAAAGTAGGGTAGTTCATGACATTTCATCGATGATGTATATGTCGTGCTGTGGCTGGTATCCTTTTTGTGTTTCATCAAGTATTGTCAGTTAAATACTTTTAAGGGCTTCAAGCAGCTTCAAGGATATCTATGGAAGTAGACTGTACTAGCTATCTAGCTACAATTATGATCTAGTTTATAGGACATATGTACTCTAGGTTTCCCTATAGATGCAACAGAATACCAAATATGTGTGCCAATTAGCTTGAGTATAACTGCGACGGGCTTTGATCACATCCAACATGCTTGACTGTTCAAATCTAACCATGGACTAGTTCTATACATATTTACCATTTTATATAATTTAACTAGTGTCTATGCATGCCATTGCTCAAAAATCACTGCACATGCTGGTCCATTAGCTGTGTTTCTAGAAGAACCAGGCACTATTCACCTCTCTTCACGTAGTGGAGGAACCTTTTGTTTGATTGGAACTGGTTCCCTATATACAGGAGAATTTTAGTCGACATTATTGTATGTAGCACATGTTTGGTCCATCACGAATGCAGTTTAATGGACTTTGTTGGACTAGATTTTTCTTTTTACTGTTAGGCACACAATCATAGTAGTCAAAAGTGCCAGGCAGGCCTAGGCGGTGGACTTCCTGAAGCGCCTAAGCTGATGAAAAACAGTGGAGGAAAGAAAAAAAAATAGATGAAGAGGAAGAAGAACGAGAAAAAAAGAAATAGAAGAAGAAAAATATAAAGAAAATAAAATTTTGGAGAAGAAGAAAAAGGAGAATCAGAAATTGGCTCTAGAGCAGCCTAGTTGAAAGGGTGGTTGTCTGGGGCCTAGGTGCCCCTAGGTGTATATGCATGTTTATGTCATAAAAACATGATTGTTGTGGTATTGTCATGATTGTTATGGTATTTTAGTACCATAAGGCATAAGCTATGGTGATGCACCTCTGTTGTGCATACTACATACATCTTGAATTAACAGAAAACTAATTGATCAATCATGTTTAACAAAAGTTAGTGGTTTTCATGTGTCAAACTTGTATTGCGACACTTTTTGGTTATCTTTCGGAAAAAACCCCAATTTCAGAAAAAACCCCAATTTCACCATATCTAAGGTTAACTCTTATTGTGAAGGCGATTGAACATGCTACCTGATATAAACAATATAGATATATCTGTATAGTTAGATTAAACTTTGATGCCTAAGCCCGCACAAACAAGATCATGAGCTGTCATAACTCATAAGGTACCATCCAAAATCAATGTACATAAACACACAAAATTTGAACCAGAAAAGTTGTTTTGTTTTGACAAAGTGGTAATGCGTTGCGTGAATTTGAAAACTGTTAAGTAATAATTGGATGTTGGAAATTAGTCTGTTTTGTAAGTGGAAGCTGTAGGGGAAGCAAAAGGAAGGTTTAATATTTTATGTCATGAAATAGGGAGAGAGAAGTGGTTTAAAACTTTAAAAGTGTTTGAGTTGTACTTGTCATGGTACATAATTTTTGTTTTTCTATTCAAGATGTTGATCTTCCATTCTAAAGATTCTAAAGCACCTGAACTAATGCTTAGAGGCACTGTGTCCACGATCCACAACGTGACAGCTAAGAATGTGTTATCCCCCTGCTTGGGAGTTTTCTTGTTCATTCACATGGCTGCATTTTTTATTCTTCCCTCCTGTCACTAATGATCTCCCTATAACGAATACTTCTTTCTTTTTTGAACAAGGTTTGAACATGAGACCCTTAGCATAATCTGATAGCGATCTACGTACCTCCTACCTGTAGATAGTGAAAAGCCCTATTTATTCTTCCTGCTATTTTTGAATAGCCCTATTTATTCTTCCTGCTATTTTTGAATATTATTTTATGCATGGATTATATTTATGTAACATGAATAAAATGTTGGGTGTTTTTTCCTTGAATTATTGCTTAGAACAAACATCTGGTACACATTCGCATTTCCTATAATTATGTTCACAAGCATCTATGACATTAGTGAGTTTCCACAAGTGGCGAGTGGTTTTTAGTAATCACACCAAGTTACGGAACTTGACCGACTGAACTGATGATCGAAGAATCTGATTGGTTATATTGAATTATGAATATTGTGTGGTCTGCGCTATCAAGTTTTCTTGTGTCTTGACAGTATTAGCTGAAAATTTTCAATTTATGTACTATATATTTTAGGATGGGACAAAACTTTGAATTGCATGTCTTTTGGTAATTTAGGCTCACTTCATCATGAAATGGAAGTAATTTTGCATTTAAATTTATAGCTGTAGTGAAAGCCATTGATCATTTATTGTTTTCTTGAATTTGTCCTGGATACTACTTAATATTGGCCACTTCTACAATTTCCTACAGTTTGTATGTAGTTGTCAACCTGGCGGAATGTGTGTAACTAGAAGTGGAGTACAAATCTGTTGAAGAGCTTGCCTACCGTAACGGAGCCAATGCAGCAAGCTGATATCCTCGGCATCTTCTCACTCTAATTTTCACTTAATACCATATAACCTAGTAGGACAAAATTAGCAGTACTTATATGATGTGGTTTGTTGTTACAGTGTCTTGTTTTGCACAACTTCATTTTGGCTTCGGGGAATTGTTTCTTTTTACGGCTTATTGCTGCTTCATGAGTGCAGAAAGATAGTTTAAAAAAAAAGCAGGAAGGAGGCCGCAGTTCTGATTTTCTTTTTTCTTTTTTTTTTGCAAATTGATATCATTTGTGCAGCATATATTCTTCCTTTGTTGTCCATCGCCAGATATCTTTTGATTCAAAATGGAAAAATGTAGAAGCATTGGTTATAACCTGTCCTATGTTGTTTGGATCAAAATGAATCAAGTTCCATGTCCCTGTCCCGTGGATTTCTTGTTTTGCCCATCCACGATCCGCATTAAGACATTCCTCCTATTGCAGCCAGCCTATCAAGATATCTATTACCGTGGAAAACCGGTAAAATTGTTACACGTGGTTATTGGAGCTGACAGGCTTTCAAGTTGAAGGACTTCTATCCTACCTGGAACTGAATTTCTTGGCTTTAAGACATGGAATCTCCTTTCTAATGTTTTGCCGACAGGACCGGCCGAAGAATCGGTAGTTAGCTTGTTAATTTAAGATCTTTTGGAAAGAAGAAAGGCCAGTGGGTTTGGTTGACATTTAGAAACATTTTGTGAGTTGTTTTATGAAACTACATCAAATATTGAAATAGATTTACAAACCAAGTGTTTATAAATTTATCGTAATATTTGAGGCAAATTCATGAAACATGTATACAATGTTTCTCATGTCAAACTACCCTTAAGAGGGTGCTTAGATAAAGAAACAATTTATGAATGTCCAATAAATCTGCCTCATAAAGTGGAGCCGATTCATGGACTAGTAAGATCTAATGCTTCATGAATGATGTCCAATTCTTAAGGACATTCACAAACTGCCTTTTAAGTGCACTACATTAGATTAAGTTAAAGAAAAAGAGGCTGGTCTCCCGTTAGGCTTCTGTCATGAAAAGAGTTAAGAGTTCTTTACACTCTTTTAAGTCAGAGGTCTTTTAACTGTTGAGTCCAACCCCTAGACAGAGCTCTAATTTGCAGATATTTGGTGGATAAGGTCTAATTGTATATGTGCGCTTCAACATTTTTCCTTCTTTTCACTGTTTTTTTTGTTAGTCGGTTGCTTGAAAAGAAAGCTTTTGCTAGCTGGGCCAAGCTAGTCGATTTATCCAACTATTTAATTCTATCCATTCATCATAGAAAAGCAGATTCTAAAGAAAAAACAGATTCTAAAGACGTCTCATTTCTTACAATTTAGTATCAAGTACTACGAGGTTAACACATTGCAGGGAGAAATCGCAACACGACCTTAATGTTTCTGGCATAATTGTCGAACCTAGTTATCAGCACATTTCACAAGACACCCTTGTCCACGCAGATGATCTTTATTACTCACAAGTGCTACTATGAGGGGGTGTTTGATGTCTTAGAATTTTGATTTTAGAATCGATCAAAATTTCATAATCAAATTTCCACCTCAATCTGGAATCAGAATGAATATTCCAGTTCTGATTTCCCTTTGAGTTTGATGATACCAAATTTTGATTGTAGAATTAAGAATGACTTGTTTCACGACAAGAATAATAAAATTCTAGAATTCATGAAATAAAGCCTTCGTGTCTTCTGCCATAAGAAGATGAAAAACTTCGGGAATTCTGGTACCCCTTAAAGTGAGATTATAATTCCAGAATTTTGATTATGCAAGGAATCTATAATTCTAAATCAAAATTCTTTGTTTGATGACACAATTTTAGCCTTTTTAAAAAGGGAAATAAAAATTGTAAAATTACATTGATTCTAAGTGGATCAAATGCCCCCTAAATCAATAACTATTTTTTTTTTATCAATGAACTCTTAAGTGCCCATTAGATAGCATCTTCATTACTCATAGCAGCTTTTCGTGGCAATTCATGATTTTTGCCGACTTAATTTGAGAGCTACCATCCAAAATCATGGACGATTAACTTCCAAGCTGCAATGAAGTTGATCTTGGTCTTTTCAAGAGGGAAGAGACTAGAGAGAGAAAAGAAAGGTCGATTGAGTGCAACTTCTCCATATCTCTCTCCCTCCATGCAGAAATGATGATTCCTGAAGAAAATACTGAACACTCATCTCTCTCTCTCTCTCTCTGTCTCTTTCTTTCTCCACACTTTCCGCTATCGTCTTGCTTCACACAAAAGAAAGAATTTCGAGGGAAGCAACAGGTTGAAAAGAATGTATACTGCAGTCTCCATTTAATCTTTTTTACAAGGAAGTAAAGAAGATGAATATTACAAACTCAAACCATGAATCATTTCGGAAACCAAACAAAAGAATAAACCAATCAATCGAAGGCAGTATTCAGTATTCATCGAAGCCGCAAGTTGAGGCAGTCCCTTCCGATCAAGAAAAGAGGAAGAGAGAGTTGTGGAAGAATCACATGCTGGGCTGAGTGGCCAAGCCGGAGGAGGATGAGGAGCGGGTGGGAGAAGGCTCACCCGCAGGGAGGTCGGACAGCAGGGCCGCCATCCTCCTGATGCTCACGGAGCGAACCGTCCTGAAGGACGACGATCTGCTGACCGTCCTCTGGAAGAAGCTCGACGATTTCTTGAGGATGAGATATACGAGCGCCTGCACCACCAGGAACAACCCCGCCCTCAGCAGCACGTCGCCGGTGGAGAATCCCCACTCTGCTGCCATCTTCTCAACTGTATTACTCCTCCTCTTCTTCTTCTTCTTTGCCGCCAATGAAGAACCTCTGGATTCTTTTGCAAGATAAACGTTGACAGAAAGCAATGTGGAGTTGGCCGCCGTGGCCCGGCCATTAAATAGGCGAGGTAGAGGCGATTGCCACTTTGACTCTCTCTCACCAGACTTCCTAGCCGTTCATTTGTTTACTGGACGGCCAGGATCTGGTTGCTTATTCAAGCGAAGACCGAAGAATCTCCGCCCAGCGCCCCCTTTTTCCGTTTCCCGGAAGTTGCAAGTCTTCTCTGTTCGGTCATCCAGATGAGTACGCGTTTTCATGTTGCTTGAAAGCATTCGGATAAGAACCGGCATCTCGTCCACGTGACGATGCCGTATCGTTATCACCCACGTCGTACCTTCTTCTCCCCTTCTCCATGGAGTGCGTCATCGCCAAATCATCTCTCTTTCTCTTTCTACTGGTTCAAAGTTCAAACTTCATACATTTTTTTCACAGACAAACTCCAACTAAACTCATCTGTCCAGAAAGAAGTCCCATGAATTTACCTTATCGATTGGATTTCTCCAGAGAAGAGCAGAGCCCATGTTGAGTGTTCGACCTTTACAAGCTATCGATTGGATCACTTGCATGGTGTCACGGTAGCTTGTAAAGGCACTCTCTCTCACCTACTTGCTAGCCGTTGAAATTGAGTGCTGGGTCAACTCGATAAGCTATCAGGCCAAGCTAGTTCAAATTGATTTGATAGCTTATTTATTTTTTAATAATACATATATATTGTTATAATTAATTATATTTATATATTAAATTATATTTTTGGTATAACCAGGTCAAATTGGACTGAGCTTCGGATCGGGTTTTGAGCAGTCAGGCCAAGTCTGAACTGCAGTCATTGACTGCGGCCTGAAATTGTTTCTAACTTCTTATTGGGCCGGCCGCCTAGCTCAATGCTCAGCCCTAATTCAATCATGCACCAATGAGGGATATTTGTTTTCTCACCTTGCTTGGAGACAAAGAACATCACATTTGACCTTGCTTGGAGACAAAGAACGTGAGATCGTGTAGCAAGAGGCGGGGCCAAGGCAGCGGGATTTTTCCTTGTTATGTGACACTGCGTGTACTAGATCAGCTCTTGTTGACATAAAAAAAACAAAGAAGTGAATTGTAGATAATGTACTAAAAGTGAAATGCTTGCGGTCTAAGTTAAACCAGCATAACAAAGGAGGCGTTTGGATGGCAACCCCCTTTTTTTTTTAACTCAGTTTTATAAAAACTAGGCTTTATAAAAACCAAGTTTTTTTACTAAACCAGGTTTATTAAAAGCGGGCTTTCTTCAAACCCAGTTTTGATGGCACTCAAACACTAAAAAAAACATGGTTTTGAAAGCAAAAAACCAAGTTTTGCCTTTAAAACCTGGTTTTGAAGTTTCACCCAAACACCCGCTAAGTCTCTTACTTTAATATCTGCCCTCCAGTAGCCGGCAAAGACAAGAACATCTAAGTAAGTTTAGGTAAAGTTTTGCCAAAAAGCAAAAAATTTCTCAATCCAGTAAAACTTCATCTTGCTTTTGAAGGGGCACTTTATCCCTCAATCAAATAGCCAGGCATTTCTCCAATTTTATGGTTCGCCTCCTTAATTTTAATTTATTCGAATCAATTTATGGGCACTGTCTGGATGACACACTGAAAAAAATGATTTTTCAAAAAAGTTGGATGTGTAAGAATGTTTCTTTTAATGAGTTTCGAAAACATCTTTTTTCATGTTTGGGTGGAGAGGAAAAAAATGGGTTTTAAATGAATAACCTAAGGAGGGAAGTTTTTTCATTCCCTTAAGAAAACAGTCTACTGTTTTCATATAAGAAGACCCACTTTTCTGAAAACTATGTTTTCAAGCCATCCAAACAAGCAAAAAATGCAATTTGGAGGCAAAACGCTTCTTTATCTAAACGCACCCTTACTGTTTAGAAAAGAGACGTGTTATCCTTGCAAAACTTGTCCGTGAAGAAGTTGAACTTCCTCATTGGGTGCCTTTCGATCATATCCATGAGCGTCATTGCTGGTGCCCAACTACATTTTCTTCCAATCTATCCTGCTAACTTGATCTTCCTCACCTATTTCCATATTTTATACATCTTTAAAGTTTCCACTGGAATGTAACATAGTTAATTTATAATTTAAGAATGAAGTAAAGGAAAAAGCATAATCTGAAACCCATTTAGAAGCCGTGGTTGAACCAAATTTGGCTCTCCCACTCCAAACTCGAATTGGAAGCGTGCCTACTTAACCAACGAGCAAGTTCAAGGCTGCCCAACCCTTTTGGTTGTTTAAACACTTTGTTGGTATATGGTTGGTCTCCAATGGCAGGACGACATGTTCAAAGGCCAAGGTATCGTAGATGATGATGATAACGATGATGATAATGAGGACAGCTTTTGCATGACTCACTATTGATCTTCGTCATTTTTTCCAGAGCAATTTTGTCTCTGAGCGGATGATTTCTGGGATTATTTGTCTTTCTGAGAATTCCTTTGTTCAAAGCGATCTGCTAGTTTATTTGAGGTTTCTTAATTTCTGTTGTGAAACATCCACGGCGAAGAGAGAAGAAGAGTACAAGTAACCGCGTCTAGACTATGAATTTGCAAGCTTGCTTTCAGCAATGCACGTCTAGACTTGGACACCAAGTATTGCCAATATTTTCATCTATTTAAGTAATTTAAAACGATCTCATGCATCTTTGCTGTCCTTGGCTTGCGATAAAATTTCTTTCCTCCAAGCTTTAGACACGGTGTTGCAGTCGTCCTGTCTATAAAGATATTGTTGTACACAAGTTCTGGTCTACCTTTGCCACCTCAAACATTAAAGGCAAATGTGCCTTCTTTGATAAATAACACGCAGTTGATCATCAAGCCTCTGAAAAGCAATTAATTACTCATGTTTGTTGGACCTGTTCTCTGTGAAACACTAGAGGGTTTTATATAAACCCAGACAAAACACCAGGGCTTGAGAAGGAAAACCCAGGCCTTTAGAGGACAACACCACAACAAAGCTCGAGCTGCAAAGTGGCAGATTGAAACTCAAACCTGAAGTTTTCAATCTCTCAACAATCTTCTCGGCCGCTTCTTCCTGGCCGTTCTCTACCTGCAGTGGCGGCTGCAAATTTTTTATCAGGTATGATCAGTGGATGCTGTGGTTTATGAATTTCATAAGTTTATGATATTTCTATCGCATTTCAAACGTCATGAAGATGCCAAATAATTTTGTGATTCAGGAAAAATTATAATTGGCATTACAAAGAACGTTTATTTAACAGCCATACTGATCACGTTTACAAGGTCAGATTTGATAGACTAGCCTAAAGAACTCAGAAACTAATGGCTTCCTACACAAATAAAGTGCACTACTTGTCCACAAGAGTTTCCTTTACCTGGACTTGCTCACATGGGATTGGTTTCCCTGCCTAGGCGGGTTGGTTCAACATCTCCAAGTTACAGGCCACAGTTCAACAATCAAAGATGTACATTATTTGTCTTACAGCTAAAGTAGCGCGGATACTTTCTTGGTAGGCAAAGAAGAAAATCACTCGCTAGTTTATATCGAACGACAAATGGCATAAACATCACCTCTTCTTGCCAGCAGCAGTCAAACATGCCCAAAGAAATCCTTACTTTTTTCAAGATCCCGCTTGTCATATAGAACACAAGAGGAAAAGTTAGTATCCAAATGTTTAATAACACATTATGCCTTCATTTGGCTTTTCACTTGCATTTTTGCCTCTAGCATTTACATATAGCAGCAAAATAGTGTAGGGCTTTGCTTTCCAAGTAATAGATGGGCAGCAACCCAATGTTTTCTCAATGGAAAAAAGGATTCTATTATACAATTATCACTAAAGTGGGAGAAGGTAGAATACGGAAAAAGAAGGAAATGATCAGATGTGCTTCTCAATCATTTGACGAACTTCATCAACGACCAGCCATGCCTTGTGCCCCCCAATTATCTCCTCTTTCATTTCTTCATCTTTCCATAACTGCATATATTGTTTTACGAAATCCATACAGAAGAGCCATATATCAGAAGACAGAAGAAACGCCAGAATCGAAGGCATTGCTCATCATTTGCAAAATTACCTGAATAGTTGGCATTTTCTGTTTTGACGAGCATCATCACATGAGAAGCAACACCAAATAGAAGTTAGTCCTTTTGCACAACAACATCAAGATACTATCCTGATAGAAATGCAACAGCTACCAGCAACGGATGATCAAGTTCTTCAAAAAAACTTCCAATTTTAGCAGAGAAAACTAAGCACTTCTTTTAAATAGTTCCAAGCTTATGAACTTTCATTTTCAGTAGCCCCAGTCCATTTTAAGACAAGTGCAGTCTGTATACATGCCCCATGCTTGCAGAAACATAAGTCTCCCATGACTACATATAGCCCAAAAAGGCAAAGAGTACCAGTCCATACCTGCGCAAACCCATCTATGATGGTCATATGTGATTGGGCAACTTGCCAAACATTCCTAAGACTATCCAAGAATACTATGCTACCAGCAAGAGGAACTGAGGTTCTGATATAATACATGCAACACCACTAGGGGGCAGATGCGGCACATTTTCTGGTTGACGTATTATCAATATGGCTGAGGACACCAATTAGGAAGTATACGATCCTGGTGGACATGTTATCCTATTACCTTGTTAACGTGCTAAAGAGAATAGACCGATCAGAAAGTGTGGTCATGGTGTTGCACATTCACTCACGTGACCACTTGAAGGGTGGCCTGATTGAGACCGTGAACCGGGCAGAAGGTTAGAGTTAAGTGCACTCTGCAGATAACAGAAAAACGTCCAAGGCTTGTATAATTAAGAGGCTGCTGATGTTACATAGAAAAGCAAGCAACTGATCTAGATTAAGATCGAACATCGTTTTAATCCTTGTATCAGTAAAAGAATATTGGTACAACAATATATACATATATATATTGTGTTAGGGAAAGAATTACTAGCAAACCAATTGCTATCAGAAGACATGCAAATGGGGAAAGAGAAGAGAACGCACCGAGATATTACCCCGCTTCACCAGTGCCTGCGGCACATTGTTGACATCCACACAATAGAATTTAACTCTGCAAGAACCAAAGAGAAGTAAAAGGTCAACTGCATATACATATTGAAGTCTCATCTCGGAAGAAAGATGGGCGATATTGAAAAAGTACTGCACTCGAATTCTCATAGCTTTTTTGTTAACCGTAAAATATGCATAAGCGACTTTGAGAAGAAAGTTTACCAGGCTAGAAAGAAAGATAACACAAGCACCAGGGAAGCAGCAAGTAGGAACCACTCTTTACACGAAGGTAACTGGCAGTAATTTTACAGGCAGGAGAGAGAGATAGAGAGAAAGAGAGTCACCTGTCATGATAATCCGACGCGAGCTTCTCCAATTTAGGGCTCAGATAAATACATTTCCGACACCAAGCAGCCATCCTAACGACCACCCATCGATCCATTCAAATCTAGAAATGAGAGGAGGAGGAAGAGAAGAAAATGAAACTATCAAGCACAGGCTATAAGACGGGGAACGAACCAATCGACGACAATGGGCTGAGCTGCCTCCTTGGCTTGCTGCAGAGCTCGGTCGAATTCATCCATTCCCGCTATTGGCTCCATTTCGATCGAATCAGGTCTCGATGCCTCAGCCCAGAAGGACTGCGGCCCCCAAACTTCGGTCGTCCATCTGTTCCTCCTCCTCTTCTTCCTTTCCCCTCTGCTATTCACCAATCTACGGAGGGAGAGAAGCCCAAAAGAAGACGACGACGATGGGTACCCACTATTTCCGGGTGACTGGTCTCTATGGTACAGATCTCTGTAGATGAGGTGAGAGTTTGCTGTCAAAACCGCCATTAGCTTTTCCACCGTTCAAGCTCAGCGGCCAAAGGTACTAACGAATTGCCAACAACGGTTGTAAAGACTAACGACAGTAAGAAGGGAACATCTCTGCCTCCTCTTCCTACTACATTATGATTAGAGAGACGATGGAGGGCAGATTGGAAACTGTTGATTGTGAGGATCCAGAGGAGCCAGGAAAGGAAGAGGCTTATCTCGGGGGCTGAAGAGGAAGAGGTCTTGAATGTCCAAGTGAGATGGGAGAAGAAAGTGGGTCCTACACTAAAACGAGCAAAAGAAACTGATAGCCGAAATATCTAGAGATGGAATACTGAAGATATTTTTGTGACAGTAACAGTGGTAAGCCCCGGAATATAAATGATGGTGTAAAGGCATGAACATGGAGTTTCGCCTTTATTTGAGTATTTCGTGGAATTTATCTAGCAAAGTTGGTGCTGTTCGTCTCATAGGGATATCCCTAAGATGCCGAAGTTCTTCTCCTTTCTCTCCAACCTCTTGTTTTCGGAGTGTAACAACCTCTTGTTTTCGGAGTGTAAAAGAAAGCAACTGACATTTAACCCCATGGATCACTTGGCGCGGTCCTCTCTGGTCCCATATGAAGTCTTCAATCACTTGCACGTGGATCCCTCTTGGATCTCGGATCTACTTGTGGCTGTCCTTGAAATCTTTTTTTTGTATATTGCTACCGGATCCACTTGTTTCCTCACGCTGATCCATGGTTGCACTAGATTGTCCATTGTTCCTATTCATGCCGAGCCCACCTTCTTCTAAGCTTAGTCTCATAGGTCTTCCTCATTGAGAAAGAAAATAAGTATGGCTACGGACCATTTTTGTCGACACCATTAGCTACTCGTTAACCGAGACAGTTTACCTGATTAAAACAAGTTTTTTTGACATTAGTGTTGTTACTGCAGCGGTAAGTTGGTCGTACATGCAGCGGTACGTTGGTCGAACATGTAGCAGGTCAAAAGGAGTAGAAGTGTGTAACCAACCCTCTTACACATGAATGTACTAAAAAAAAATGTAAATCCAACCGTAGTGGCTCAGATTATGGTCATCAAAAGCGGAGTGTAGTTCCCTTTCGTGGGGCATATGCGAAGCCAATAAACCACGAAAATTCTTCACTTCCGTTAAGTGCGTTGGCTTGGAGACGATGTTGACAAAAAAAAAAATCAAACCAATTATAGCTTTTGACTGGCAAAAGAGGACAGGATAAAAAGATCATCTCAAGTTCAAAAAACCAAAATAGCAAACCAACATCTGATACAAGCCCGAATCGGCCCCAGAGCAATGGAACGAAGAATAATGCTCGATGATTTTAAATATTCAATTATCATCTGTCAAACAAGAAAGGAAAGAGAAACCAATTTGGCTCCAGCATCCCCAGTTGGTGTTACCCGACATTTCTCACTGGCTCAGCATGCACCATCTTGATCTCTGGCGCAATTTGAAACCAATCATCAGCTTATCTTCGAGACTTGCTTCTACTTGTCAGAATGTCATGCAGGGCCTCGACCACTGGATAGACATTGTCGGATCATGCTTAGAAATCTGTATACTTCATAACTTGCACCTGCACGTACTTCGTGGTATTGGGCCACAACCTCTGACAACCCAGGGATGGCCTGCAACGGTGTTTAAACTAAATCTCTGCCTTGGGTCTGAAATAAGTTAGAACATGAGAACATTCAGCATGAGTTACCAAAGCCACATTCAAGAGAAATTGGTGCAACATAATAGGGAGGAGTTAGGAAGACAGGCCTTTGCAGAGAAGTCCTTCGAATAGATTCTTTAGTTCAGGTTCCGTTCCTCTTGGAAGAGGTAATGGATCGTTAACAATCTGATGGGAGGTAGCAGCAGAAAGCAGCAGCAGGGTACAAGTGGTCACAACGAATGAGAAAATCAGCAAATTGAATGCTTGATCCATCAGATTATGAGACAACTTGTCAAGAACGAAATGAATCACCTTGTCAAATGTCTCTTGAAGTGTGTCGCCAATAAAGGGACACTGTCCAAGGAGCAGACAGTATAACGTCACACCAAGAGCCCACGTATCAGCAGCTTTACCATGGTAGGTTAATCCTATCAACGCACCGAGATGAAACTCGGGTATCAGAATTTTTACTTGACAAGTGTATTGGAAATTCCAGCAGTGGGAAAAGCTATAGCAGATTTTTTTTTTTCTTTTTCTGTTTCGAATGTTGCCCGTACCTGAACAGCATTCTGGTGCTGTGAAGACAGGTGTCCCTGGTGACCTGCGGAGCTCATCATTATCATCCTGAGGGCAGCATAAATAAAGCTTATGAAGTCTTAGAATCCACTTTAAAAGAACATTAGAAAGCGATGCCAAGGAAATGGGTTTCATTCAAAGAAACCATAAAGTGCAACCGGCATCTTGGAAAATTTATCGCCACTGTTTACATAAAACTTACATGGATTGTGGGTCATTACTTGTAACAACCTTCTTTAGTTTTCAATGCATCATTGGGCACAAAAGGTCAATAACCGCCAAAAAAGGAAGTTGTACACAAAAATTTTACAGAATAATTGTCATGCTCTCACAGGATCATATGCCACAACAGCCAAATGACAAACAATGGCATGGCTGTCCATGTGCACAAGACAAGATAGAATCTGGAATCCCATCAACAAAAAGGACCTAGATTATTCTGTGTCCCAATCCAATAGAAATCAAACATGATAACAATTAACAACTAATGTTAGGGATTGCTCGATTAGCATGAAAAATTTAGGTTGTACTGCCATGAAATTTTAAACTGCCAATACATCCTGTAACACCCCATAAGTTTAGTCCCGTATTGAAGATTGTGAGGAATCTTCAAGGGTTTATAAAGGGGATCATTGATGAGAAGATTGTCCTGGTTCCTAGCCTTTTTAGGGTTGGAGCCGAAACTGCTAGGGGGCGGGTTGGGATCCACCAGACCAGGGGCCCGAACCCGGGAGTGGGTCGGGTTGTTACAGTGGTATCAGAGCAGTTTCAACACTCGGACCTGGGGTCCCACACGCGCGGACGCGTGTGCCTTAAGGGGGGTGGATTGTAACACCCCATAAGTTTAGTCCCGTATTGAAGATTGTGAGAAATCTTTAAGGGTTTATAAAGGGGGGTCATTGATGAGAAGATTGTCCTGGTTCCTAGCCTTTTTAAGGCTTAGAGCCGAAACTGCTAGGGGGCGGGTTGGGATCCGCCAGGCCAGGGGCCCGAGCCCGGGAGTGGGTCGGGTTGTTACACATCCTGAAACAAGAAAGGTGAAATTTTTCTGAAAAAAATCACTCATGATACTAGGGTAAGACCAAAAATTCAAGGAAAAAGAAAAAAGAAAAACCAGCCCTAGAGGGTCTGACTTTTATTTTTGAAAAATTTTCGCCTTCCCTACAGCTGAGGCAACTTCTCCATGCTAACGAACACCCCCTTAGAGAGCAACTGGTGCATAACACAGAAGGCCAGAAATTCTAATAATTTGATTCGATACGGCCTCACTTCATGTCTGTTTTTAGTTGTGATCTTTTACCGTCTATCTTTCAATAGGAGCTTTGTGACAACACTAATGACATTAGCAATAATTCTAACACAAATGAAACCATCTCATAGGTTATCCCAATGAAAATCATAATTTGTTGCCAATAAAAGGATCTTGAAACTGGAAAGGTTCCAAAAACTGGCCATGTGAGTGGAATAATCTGCTTGAATGCTTCTGTTTCAAATTTGAATCTTCATAGGGCAATAAAACATTAACCTAACACCATAGCTCTCTTTCATGCCATATGGCTCTCAGGACAAGAGCAAATTGCAGTCTCCAGCTACATTCATCTCCAGGTTGAGATACCCTTATGGCTCATGGATATCTCCAATTAAAATGCAGAAGCAATGTTCAGTCTGGCATGGGATTCTCATGTCATCATGCCCATCAACAAAAAGTTACAGGTCGTAACCAGAAAATAATAGTTTCATTGTCCATAAAACAATCACAAGCAAATGTGCAAATGTATCAGCAACAAACTCTTCCACATCATAATTTATGGAAGGTAAGAATTCAAACCCATCCGTTAAAAAATGATCAACACAAAATCAAATGAGGAAGTTAAAAGTACACATCAAGAGAATGAAAAGCAAATATCAGGAAAAAGTTAAGCAAACGGTTCTTCAACAGTTGGATAATTTAAGGCAGAATAAATATAAGATCATGTGATATTACCTCAAAGACATGGCTAACACCAAAGTCAGCAATTTTCACTCTGCCACCACTTGTGACCAACAGGTTTTCAGGTTTTATGTCCCCATGTACAATATTCTGTCAAGCGCCATAGTCTATTCACACTCAGCAGCAGCATAGCATGCATAAAAGATTGAAAGAAAATAAACATGAAACTGACTTATACTCAAGTAAAACATGGAGTCCCAAAATATATTTATATCTCGGATCAAAACTAATCAACATGAGATCCATGTTCATTAGGAACTTAAATATACACTTGATAGTTTATAATATGATACTTCTGTTCAAGATTGATCTCATTTACTGGGCAACGTGCACTTCACCATTTCTCAAAATCTAGACATTAGTGAACTTTAGTCGTTCAGCCTCATAATGTGGTACCTTTTCTTGTACAGAAGAAACAATTTTCATTTTTTGTAACAGTCAAATCTGTTAAAAAATTAATCAACAAAGAAAGAAAAGACTTCCAGTATATTCACTATCTACTAATATCAAGGACACTTGGCAAGCAATGACACAATGCCTCTCCCAGTGCTTCTTATATTATAACTAGTTATCACATTTCATTAATTCCCTCAAAGACACAATTATGCAGTGCGGTAATATGGATACCACCACGAGACATGATATATACATGTGTGTGCGTGTGTATACATACATCTAGCTATATGCTCTTCCTTCAAATAGAGAAGGTCTTATGTCAGCCAATAACTACTTTAATTCAGCATTTTATCTTTGTTAAAGAGCTGCATGCATTAGATAAGGTATTCTCTGCTGATGTTTTATGCATGATGTGTGCCCTCATGATAGGGGGTCACCAAGTGATGGGAATGAATGATAATAGCTTAGTTAACCTCTCATCCTTTGAACTCCATGGTGGACTTCTTGTCACACTTAATCTCTAAATGAAGTTCAACTTCCCGACAATAAATAATAGTAAGTTACAGTGTTCAAGACTAAAGAGCTAAAGATAAATGACACATTACAAAAATGAAATAGTTTGTAACACATTAAAAAGATAAAAAAAAATGAAATAGTATGACTAAGAGCATCTAATAACAATTGCAACTAACAATACAGCTCCACAGTTATGACCATGAAAGTAGCATTTCATATCTCTGAGTCTCTGACTCACAATCACACGATAGAGTACATCTCAAAAGTTACCTAAGTTGTACAATAATAAAAAAAGAAAAAGCAGCAGCAATTATCATAGTTTTGTCCTATTTCTTCCATAACATAAAAAGTCAAAATAATGGAACTCACATGGGCATGGAGGTACATGAGTCCTGCAACAATATCTCTAAAGTATCCTCTGGCAGTGTCCTCCCCAATTCCACCAGGTGGACCAGAACCCTCACATATGCAATCTCCTTCTACGTACTCCAGAACTACATTGAAAAACAAAAAGCTCCTAGGACATAAACAAAATAGCAGAACATTTCCTCCAACTATCATAACAGGAGAAATGAATACTTCAATACAGGAAATAAAAATATAGGAGCTAAAAACAAGTATGAGAAAAACCCTCTGAAAAGGGGTATCATGCTGATTGGTACCCATATAGAAGTGATCTTGGTCTGAGTCGTCAATCACCTCAATAAGATTAACTATATTGGGATGTTCCACCATTTTCATGATTGAAACCTGATAGAAGGAATAATAAAGCAATAAGCATTTGTACGTCAAAGGTTGCAACTTGCAACATTAGCATTCTGTTGTTTAAGGAAAATAATGAAACATTTTATTTGTGCCACATGTAATAACATTAAAAAAATATTTCATGATATGATAGCAGAAAAATCCTATGAACTTAAGTTGCTTTATTGGTGTTTTCTCAAGCAGTTAGTCCTTTACATTTTACCATCCTAGACCAACAAATAAGACAACATATTAGTTTTTTCCTTCGTACTTTTTATTCTCATTATTTCCCATGCCAAAAACTTTTTTCAAGTTATTCATTTCTAAGATACAAATGAAAGAAATGACTTTTTGAGTGAAATACTATAACCACAACATTTTACTTTTCAGTAGGGCTGTTCATGAGCGAGTTCGAGCCGAGCTTGGCCAAGCTCGGCTCGAACTCGACTAAAATTACTCGAGCTCGAACTCGAGTCGAGCTCGAGTCGAGCTTCTTACAGCAAGCTCGAGCTCGACTCGACTACTGAAAGTCGAGTCTCAGATCCGATATCCAAAAAACTTAACGCGCGCCAAACGAGCCCGGAACCGTCAAAAGTCTCCCAAGCTCCCTCCTGTGTAATAACGATGTGGGACAAAATTACTATATTCTGTTGTTTTCGTTTAATCTTTAAACAGAACAGAATATAGTAATTTTGTCTCACATTGCTATTACACAGGTGGGACGGGTGGGAGCTTGGGAGACTTTTGTGGAACTCGAACTCAAATCACTTTTTTAATCGAGTTCATTAAACTTGTGTTAAAAAAACTGGTTCATTAACTATTAATCGAGCCAAGTTGAGTTTACACGAGTTCACTCAAGTGAACTCGAACTCGACTCGTTTAACCAAATAAGCAACTCAATTAACCAAACGAGTCGAGTTCGAGTAGCTCGACTCGTTGAACAGCCCTACTTTTCAGTTGTCATGATTAATTACACTGTTCTTTTTCTTATTTGATTTCTACGTGAGCAAGGGAAAATCTGATTTTTCCACATCTTGTGCTCCTGCAAAAAAAATACGATAATTTGAGATTTTTATTGTATAATGATTAACAAATAACACAGTTCTAACACAGTTCCATATGCATGTAGGGATTTCTGTATGTCTCTCTTCTGTGAAAAAATCATGTTAACTAATATATTTTACAATCTTTAAGAAATATGGCATGATGACAAAACGTCAACAACATGGATCACGTATTGTTCTCCAAGAAATAGCAACAATACAGACCTCCCTTAGTACATCAGTCATAGCAGTTTCAGAAGGTGCTACACGCAACTTCATCAAACGGGACTTGTAGAAGGCCTGCAAGTACAACAAGCACCACTAATGAAGAAATTGCACTAATAAAAAAATCATACATAAAGGAAAGTTCCCTTGTGTCAGAGTTTACTAATCCAAGCTTCAATAGCATGTTGAACACAACAGGAGTGTTATATGTTAATTTATCAACCGACAATCCGTGTGATCTGTTGTCATATAAAAGAATGTTAAAAAACAAGTCAATACCCTAGTACTCTGTACTCCCAGAACAACCTAGTGTCTCATGATTGCTTTTTCAACTAATATTGCACATATGTATTTGCATGCCAGGACATATGTTCCATTATGCCTATATAAATGTCTATTTGTCTACAGTGTTGTCAAAAGTCATTATGTTGACCCAATACACAATGGTCCAATAGGGCCAGACGACAGGCTGAGTTGGATAAAACACGAGTCATGTAGACAAGTTAATCATACCTAGATCTGCTAGTTGATAGGATCGGCCTGATCAAGACTCTCGGTCGATCAACAGACCAAGTCCAACAGCCATAAGAAGGATAGGCCAGGCTGGCCTATTGACCAAGGCTGTCTGTTGATGACCAGATCAAGTCCATCAGCCCGTTAGAAGGATAGGCCAGGGCGGCCTAACCCAGCTGATTGTTCATCCTTAACAATACAACATTTCTTCAACCATTCCCTCATTCCCATATATCATCCAGCATTTTCTACTACCAAGTTTTTGCAGAATTTCAATATTATTTATTACAATTCACAAGCAATGAATGCCACAGTAAATATAAGGAACAAACAGCTTACTCCAAAGGGGGCCAAAGGCCCAAAAGAGCTTTTATAGGTATTTAAATACATATAGGATTAGCAAAAGACTCATTGGAAACAATCTTTCTCATTTAGATGTCATGGGAAAGAAGATGAGCAAGGCACTCATTAAACCACAAGCAAAATACACTAAAATCATTAATTGAAAAAACAGAGACCTTATGCTGAAGTACTATTATACCAAGGCACAGGCAAGTTACCTTAACTGCATATCGCTTTCCATCTTTACTGTTTTGGTATAAAACCTACTAAACAGCATTACACATGTAAAGAAAACACATCTTTGATAATTCAACTAAATAGCAACTTGACATAAGCAATTACCACTTTGCACAAGCTTCCTACACGTAATGTACGTTCTCGAATATACTCATTAATAATCTTCCTGCCATCCTCATCCTAAACCACATAACATACACATGAGTTAGTGCACACAATAAATAACTAAGAATTAAGAAGAAGACAACACCAGGTTGGGTTTTCTACCCTTCATAATTCATACGAAAGGAAGGAAAGAATAGCTAATTGCATCTGATAACCGAAAAGGCAATGGGATCCTTTGACTTCTAACAATAGGAGGAAGATAAACGCTGTTTTTGCCAAGGAAAATTTGAAGTTTTGAAAAGAAATCCATAATGGTGCTTGGAGATGGAAGCTACTAAAGATATTGAACCTCCAAAAACTCATTAAGGAATTCAAGGTGGCCTGATAAACAAATCTTTTGAATGCTTCACATAAATACTGTCATTTCCTTTTTTTCCTGGCTCTCCTGAGAAGAATATTGACAAAATCAAACACTAATACAAGCCTGCCTTGGATTACCCAACAGTGCCCAAAAATAGAGGAAAGTGCTCAAAAGCATTCCAGAACAGCCAAAGGGACACATGCAGCATCTTTTGCCAACCACAAGTCACAGAACTAGTTCTTACAGCAGAATAACTGTGAAGACAAGTAAGTTTGGCAAACTTTGTCTGTTTGGGGGTCGAGATTTGGGAAACGTTTTATTCAAGCGTCAGAAGTTGCACGAGATACAAACGAACTTGTTAGTCCCAAAAACACTAATAGCCATCACTTTGCTGAAGATAAATAGAATATTGAGAATTTGAAAGGTGGAATCCTTCGTAAAAGTTGTCATGCTTGTAATATGTAACAACTTACAGGATGAGGATTAGAATAAAACTTATATACTAATATGCCTATGCCTTTGTTGTTGTCATTATATTTACCTAATGACTCACTAAAAATCTGCAAATTGTATCCAAACATAAACTAAACAAAACTACAAAGAAAAACACTTAAAAAAAGAGACCAAATGTGGATTGGAAAATCTCTGCAATTAGTTGAAACAAAAGAGAAATTCACATATGTAGGCATCGGGATGAACTGATACAATCCAACGAAAAGAGAAACAGTTAAAATAAGGCTTGTCATCCACATAAGCATGCTTACCTTGTCCAAAATGAGTACGCGGGTTTCCTTGACAGGGGTAAGCCTACACACTGGTCGAGATTTGATCAGTCTCATGTGGCCTTCAAGGGGGTCCCCAGCAAAAAGGAAACCGTCGCCGTCTTCATTTCCGTCCGTCAGCGAGAACTGATTAGGAACTCCATGAAAAGACCTCACCGATTTTATTGGCTCCAGGAGAAAGCCCAAACAACTGCAGCATCCCATTTCTGTGTCGCCTCTTAAGTTTGCCAAGTCTCCCATTTAACCACCCTCCACACAGTAAATCCAAAAGCGAACATAGAAAGGAAGGCCAAGCAAAATCCAAACTACACACAAGACGCAATCAGACGATGAAGGTAAAGGCAGCCAACCTCTTCCCTGCAATTTTTAGAATCAAAACAGCGTCGATATTAACAATTGCAACAAAAACAAACAAGAAAAAATCCAAACAGAACTCCCGTACAAGCTCCACAAGCAACAGCCGGCACAAAGACCAGTCCAAGATGATTAGTCATGAGCAACGACACTACCACTACCACATAAAAAAAGAACCCAAAAAGAGAAAATCATATCAAGATCGGAGAAGACAAAGAGACGTCGAACCTTCCGACGAAATCTTATTTGGGGAGGGGGCAGATGAGCGCAGGCAGGAGATAGAGCGGCCCGCGACCTCCTAGATGGGCGTCCGCTGGGCTTTGCTGCGTGAACAACAAGGAAAGAAGTTGATCACAGGCAGAGAGGAAGAGGCAGAGATGGTGGCGCTTGGTCACATGTGCAGCCAAGGATGGCGCCCTATCTTTGGCAACCGGGCAACAGAAAAAAGGTAGAGTGGGGGCATTCTCAAAGCCATTGCTGCGGGATCCGTGCCTTTATAGTTTACTCCATTCTTCCGCTTTTCACAGAGCGGGACGACGAACCAAAAGCGGCGGTTCGCAGAGAGACAATGTGGACACGAACGGCGGTGGTAACATCTACCCGAACCCCTCAGACTTAAGAAAGCAACGTGGGCACCCGGCACAGCCGCACCCCAGCCCAGCTCCCCGCTGTCTCGCCGTACCCACGGGCTCCATAGACTCAGGATCTGCACTCCAGGTACGACGTCCGGATTTGGGGAGTCCATTTTGGGTTTCAGTTGAAAAATCAACAAAGTCAATTGCTTTCGTGCAAAATAATGATCTGATTCTATACGGACTTTTGGCTTCCAAATTACAATTTCCGGCAACTGTTTTCCGTTGCCAAAATTTTAGATGTTCGCCGGTTAATTTACACATTTAAAGAGATTCACCAAATTTGAGCATGCATATTTTATATCCCTTGTTGTCATTAGATAATTTGTTCAATCATTTTAAATAGATTTTATACATCCAATAGTAGAAAACAAAACATTTACGTGTCCAAGTGAGTATTTCATCACCCCTGGATCCCATATTTGCTTTTCGTGCTTTCAGATGACGTCTCATTAGTGCTCTTCTTTTGCCGCATAAAGACTTGACTTATTAAATGTTTGAAATAGACATAAGTTTCCTAGCCGCCCTCATCCCATCTAGTTTCACTGGAAGATAAATAAAACATTCACATCTGATATAAGAAGAATGTCGGGGAACTTGATCTACTTTGTCGGATCAGGTAAGAAAGATTGGCCGTGAATCCTAACCAGACCAGAACGGCGACGCGGTTTAGGTGATGGACTCTGGAAACATGTTTGAAAACCGACAAGGATCTGACACAATTACAGGTAAACGCCAGATCTTAAGACTGTTAGATGCAGTTCTGAAAACTCAGATCCAAAACTGTGACCGAGTCTGACATGGTAAATGATGTTGGTTCCAGACCAGATTTGAACCATTTATTCTTTATACATCGATCATATTATGATGGCTCAGTTAATTTCAAGTTCTTGTAAAATTTGACTTATGCATATCAACATTATTCGTACATTTTTTGAGAAGCAAATTGTGTTTAAACGACACGGCTGACCCGCTAAGACCTGGCCCGGGTTGGTCCGTCGGGCCTGAAGGCTGGGCTGGGTACCGGGCCTGGCCACCAAAAGTCAGGCCCAGCTCGGCCCATTTGGCGGGTCGGGCCGAGTGCTTGCGAAGAGGGAGACGGGAAGGGGGAGGGAGAGGGAGAGGGAGACGGGAAGGGAGAGGGAGACAGGAAGGAAGAGGGGGAGAGAGACGGGAAGGGAGAGGGGGAAGAAGACTGAAAGGAAGAGGGGGAGCGGAGAGGGAGATGGGAAGGGAGAGGGAGGGGAGCGAGCGAGGGACGGAGGCGAAGAGGGAGAGGGAGCAAAGATGGAGGGGAGCGAGCGAGGGACGGAGGCAGAGAAGGAGAGGGAGCGAGTGCTGAGCGGGGGACGGAGGCCGCCCGACCGCCCGAGGGCAGGAGTCAGGCCGGGCCAAGCAGCCGGGCCGCTATCGGGCCCGGCCCGCCCAGGCCTAGTACCAACGGTGAAAGCAACAGCCTGGTTCAATCTAATATCACTTTTGGAGCCATATTATTTTTAATTTGTTACATCGAACAATAAGTACGGACTGATGCATTCTAGTCTATTTTGGAGACTTTAAATATTTTATTACTTCACAATTAAAATAAGTCAGCATTAGTTTTATGCATTTTGGCCGACATGGGACATATAAGCCGATCCAAGTTCCACATCTGCTAAGACTTGTGGAATTCGTTGCAATTATAATTTGAAGTATAATTCTGCTTCTAGAATTCTACTTTTATAATAGAAAAGGCCGTCTATTTTAGATCCCTTGATCTCCTTTCATTTTGGATATCCATCTGATACGAGTTGCTTTATAGACAATGACATTAGAACATTTGTACAATTACTTTTTACAGAGAACAAATAATCCATACTGTTTACAAAGACAAGATAATAACCTGTGTGTTTATGTGTGTATATATATATGAGACAAAAAGAGAGAGAGAGAGAGGAAATATGGAGTGTGTATATATATATATATATATGAGACAAAGAGAGAGAGAGAGAGAGAGAGGAAATATGGAGTCAATCACATTAAGGAAAATCAGAAGATTGATTTGGAAGAAAATGGAAGATGAATCCCGAAGATAGTAACATGGTCAGCGTCACCAATGTGGAAAATCACTTCCAGTTTTACGTATGAGGGAAACTCAAACCCAGTAATCTTCTTAAGAAGAAGGAATGAACAAAAAAATATACAGGAAGGATTCAATTGGATAAAAATCATGGATTATCATACAGCTATACTTTACAAATCAAAGTTTTTTTTTTCTTTCCAAAATCAAATATCCACTTTTAGATTGGTTTTACTTTGATAAAAAAGTAGGAGTTTATACTGAACAGGATTGGATGAACAAATTACTGAACTTTTATATGGTCCATGCTACAATCCAAATACAATGAATTATTATTATTTTCGTCCAGGCTATGGAGCATCATTAATCACATAGGTTTGACTAATTTTACAAGATAAGTATACAAAAAAGTAGTTAGTTCCATTCAATCCTTACACTCGGTATAAGTGGGCATGTGTGAGAGAGAGAGAGAGCCGATAAAATGAGAATGAATAACAAAATTTATGATAAAAAGTCTCCTAGATACAAGAACAAACAACAAAAACAAAATAGAAGAACTAAATATACTAGACAAATGAGAACCCAAGAATATACCATCAGACAAAGCATAAGAAGAAGAAAACGTTTTTTTTGGGGAAAATAAGTGAGGACAGCATTTAAATCTGCTGCTTTTTTTTTGGTCCCAATGGCAAGTTCCTAATTTTTCTTAGACAAGTTCCTAATTTTTCTTAGATAGTGATGGAAAGGGAAAGCACAACGATAGGGAGAGAATTGAAAAAAATTAAATGCGTATACATACATATGTCGTGCTTAAACTTAAAAGTTTGAGGTTGATTTTTAAAGAATAAGAAAGTGAAATCATAAAGCCATGACTGGGCCCAAAACTTTTTTAAAAGTTGTGTAAAGGGGTTGTATGGTGTTAACTTTCAAAAGTAATTGTACTTCAAACCTATCGAAAAAAAAAGGAAAGGAGCGTGGCATAGTTAGTTGGTTGGCGAGAAGCACACCAAGCAAGTTAGTTTGATTTTTTGGGTACTAAAGCAAACAATAATAATGAATCTAACGTTATAAACCATAAATAAATGAACCTAACGTTATAAACAACAAAGAAATATGTAGTTGTAAAAATTCTGTACTTGGTAAAGATGTTAGGGGCGACAGTTTTTCCCCTTAGAACTTCTACCGTTATCTGCAGCAATTTTTGGTTTATCAAACAATGAACCTAACGAAAAAGAGTACAAGAGGTGCCAGCACGTTATCAAACATAAATAAATAGACACACAGTCTTTTTTTTTTTATTATAGAACGAACAATTAAAAAAGAAAAAGCCTTGCTCTCACTTTTTTGTCATATTATTCGGAAGAAATGACAAGGCCGCCATCACTGTCTTTGTCAGAATCAATTGCTTTATTAATCTGATAAATCATAGCTCGAAGGGGTGGCCACAGATAACTGTGTCCACTTATATATTTCTTCAAGCTGTCTTTACAAGAAATGGGTTCAACCAATGTCGCCGTAAAAGTGTCACAATTTGGAAGGATCATACTTCCGAGGGAGCTACCTTTGTTGGTGAGTGGTGACTGCTGACTGTCAGGCAGCGAACTCAAGATACTGTGAATTTCGTGTTAAATCTATGAATATCCAACCAAATAAGGCCAAATTTTCATGAATGAAGCATGATGAATGCTGTGCAACTAAATCTAAGTTGAACAATGAAGTCAACCAGAAGGAGATAATAATAACGAAGCCGAACAGTTTGTGAGAAGCTAGTAGCAGCGGAGACTATATCCACTGAGCCTTTAAGGATGCAGCTCAACGAAACTTTTAAGTAGATCTGAATTTGCACAACAGATGCTGAACTTGTTTACCAGAGATTGAAGCCCTAATTATCAGTAGAAAAACCAAAACCACTTTGGAAAAACCAAGTGAGAAGTCCATTCTTTCTGTTGTTCTTCCTCCCTAGACTGCAGATCCTGTTCTCAAACAATGCAAAAACAATTTAACCTCCAATTAAAGTTATGCTCCTTTAGCACATTGCTCAACTACAGCATCAACAACAGAAAACTAATTTAGGGAGGGCAGTCAATATTATTTTACCATATTATGTTCTTGCCGTCTTAATACCCATATATTTTTTTTGTGACAATGTTAGGGAGGGCAGTCAATTGTTATGGAGGATGAACTGGGTCAAATTGATCCGGTTAAACTTTTTTTCTTTTCTTTTTTTTTTTGGTTTAAGAAAATGAAATGGCCTTTGGGTGACGGTGAATATGGAGAATGATTCGGTGACTCAGCCCTCTGACTCTCTCCGCTGAAAACCACCAAACTGATACGCAATGGTGGACAACAAGATGGGGAGGCAGAGAAAATAATTTGGCGGACATGGAAGGCAACTTGCTCAGCCCATGCACGTCTCTCTGTGGAGACGAAAGGCAGAAGCACAACCGCCACCCACCCACGGGAAGACGATAAAAGGAGGAATGTGGTGAAGGGAAAGCAGTCTGTCTCTACGGAACAAGAAAACATGGGCACTGTGGCGCCAACTTGTGATAAAAGCCATTGATGCCATGGGTTTTACCCACCCGTCACACTGATCGAAATGAGGAGAAAGCATCATGGAATAAATTGGGCTGAGATGGATTTAAAATAGGAAACAAAGAACATACTGTAATTCTAGACGCCCCAAAAAGTGCACCAAAGCACCTCACGGAAAAGCGGAAGTCCAGGAAAAGTACCTCATGCTCATGAAACAGCGGAAGAGAAGGACGAGAAACGAGACAGGCAGGCCACGGACTCCCGCTCTCTTCCTCGCTCAGCAGCAACGGAGGCTAGCTTCGTATATAATCAATCACCCATTAGACTTCGGGGGAAGAGAGAGAGGAGAGCGAGGAAACAAATAACATACTTTTTCTCAGGTGGCATAAATGGCTTCTTTTATTGCATGCGTGGTTTACACCAAGTTGGTACGTAATTTCTTCTTTTTGCCACAGGTTCTGGTTCTTGAAGCCCACTTTAAGTTGAAAGCCTTGTTTGAAGCCAGCCTTCTGTTTTACGTAGATTACTATTCTTCTCCTCTTTGTCGATCATACGGCAAGTGGGAGAATGGAACATGCAGCCCATCGTTCAGCTGTGGTGAAATTAAGGACATCTCGTGCACCTTCAAACCCAAAGGATGCGACTCCTCTCGCTTCGAGCTTATCTGCCACACCAATCTACTCATCAACCTCACTGGGTATTACCATAATTCCAATTCAAGCAGATACAGGCCCTGCAGCTGCCTCCCAAGCCTTCTTTGATGTTCTCAAGTGGAACATCGAATAATGAATGATGTAGTATACTATCAAGTTGAAGAGGAAGAATTTACTTCTGCACTGGGAAGTTCAATGGCCCGCCTGCGCAGGTAGTGGTGGATTGCATCTAATTCGGTCAACGTCTGTATATATATTCAAAAATATTTTTAAAGTATGTTCTTTGTTTCCTCGCTCTCCTCTCTCTCTTCCCCCGAAGTCTAATGGGTGATTGATTATATACGAAGCTAGCCTCCGTTGCTGCTGAGCGAGGAAGAGAGCGGGAGTCCTGTCTCGTTTCTCGTCCTTCTCTTCCGCTGTTTCATGAGGTACTTTTCCTGGACTTCCGCTTTTCCGTGAGGTGCTTTGTTTGCGACAGATGCTTTTTTATTTTTAAATTTCGTTTCTGGTTTTCTGCATATCATTCGCCATTAAGAAAGGTAGAAAAGTGTTTTCTTCATTTTTTTTATCTCTGTTCTTTGGAGGGTGCTCCAAAGAAAAGAAAAGGGAGCATGGGGATCGAACCATGAACTATGACAAGGCCCTTGGTTTCGGGCCGGGCGTGGGGGTGCTGTTAAAAATTTGGTGCACTTCTTGGGGCGTCTAGAATTACAGTATGTTCTTTTAAATCCATCTCAGCCCAATTTATTCCATGATGCTTTCTCCTCATTTCGATCAGTGGGTAAAACCCATGGCATCAATGGCTTTTATCACAAGTTGGGCGTGTGTGGGTGCGTGCACTCGCCACAGTGCCCATGTTTTCTTGTTTCGTAGAGACAAAACTGCTTTCCCTTCACCACATTCCTCCTTTTATCGTCTTCCCGTGGGTGGGCGGCGGTTGTGCTTCTGGCTTTAGTCTCCATAATATTATGGAGAGAGACGTGCATGGGCTGAGCAAGTTGTCTTCCATGCAAGCCAAATTATTTTTTCTGCCTAATGCAAAGCCCTATCTCCTGTCTATTCAAACCAATATCCTGGAAACCATCTCCTGTCTGTTCGAACCAATTATTTCACTTTATGATTTGCTTTTTCATACAACCGTTATGTACCAGTTGCTGCAAAGTTCGTCCATGTTTTTGTCACGAAAATGGTGATTGTAGCTTGAATAACCTTGTTAGGTTTTTGTTATGAATCCGTACAATACATTCCAAAAAACTAGCGGGCTTACGAGTTATCACACTGGCGTAGTTTGATTCTCCATTGAAAGTGGAAACTGGCTCATATGTTTCATTTTTCCTTTCATCTCACCATAAGTTGCTTTTGCTTTATCCTTGCTCGATTGCCTCTTCTTTTTTTTCATTATGAAATATGCAGTGATGGATCCACATGGTGGCTGGTTTTAGCAGTTGCCTCACAAAGTTTATTTATGTTAATAATTTTATGTTTTTGATTATTTACATGTATAGGTGCCCCTAAAAACATTATCTCCCCACCAATCAAATTTCTAGCTCCACTAGTGGAAAAGATGGTTTACAAGATGGCTTTTCAACACCTCACCCGTCAAAACCTCGCCGGTTTCCTCTCACTCCTCTATCTTTCCACATTCCATTTTTCTCATGCCCAGCTTCTTTTTCAGGTACGTAAAATTAGCTTATATACATTACATGCATATATATATATTAATGATGATTCTTGTTGTTTAGAATCAATGAGAAAAATGTGAAAAGTAATATTAGATTGGATGATAAAAATGTTCAGGAACCAAGAAAAACATCGTAAAAATGTCCTTTAGTAAAGGATCCCCTAAGACCTACGAAAGACATCGTAAAAGAAAGCACAGAACACCAAGAAAAAGAAATGATATAGAGAGGTTCGATGAAAAAATCACATGCTTCTTCTTACTCTCCTGAACTCATCCATCACATTATTTATACACAGTGGGAGGTGGCCTTATGTAAAAATATGTGATAGTTTTATTCAAGGAGGTCTCATTACAAACATTTGAATATGGTAGCACCTGCACACCACTAGATTTGGTATTGATATTTTTATTACTGCTTACCAAATTGTGGTCTTCATTTTTATTTGATTGCTCTCCTTACCACTTGTCCTATTTTGCAACCTACAGCTGTTACTTTCCTTTTCTATAGGCAGCCTGGACTGCCACATATGTTGATTTTTTTTTCTTTCATCAAATATTATTTGTGCATCCCTTCCCCTCCCCCAAAACTGGTTGTGTTTGATAGCCTTGTAATCTTAAAATTCGAGGTTGCATTAAAAGATGTGTTTCCAAAGATCTTCAGAGCATGAATTTCAAATTCATGCTACATGCCATGAATTTAAAATCAGATGGAGGGGGAGGTTCAATCTTAAATTCATGGACGACAAATCTCAAATCTGTGGTGAAACAAATACAACCTTTAATGTTCTTGAGAGGACGTTGAGTTGGATCTTAACACTTCAAAGCAAAAGATTAAATGTGGTTTGGTATGTACATCAAAAGTTGTTGAGGTGAGGAGCAGTTAAAAGTTAAGGTCTGAATACTGGCAGCATTAACTACATGATATGATTTTGATGTTATTTTTCCGTTCTCAGCAGGGATTGATGTTTGAAATGCTCAACGTACTTTGGTCTTTCTTTATCTTTTACTTTTGTATGCATAAGTTCCTTGGTAATGGATGCTGAAGCACATGTGTCCCAAAAAGACAAGTCAATGCACATCTCTGGTTGGGAGATGACAACAACGTCAATTCTGAAATATGGTATTCTTACAAGCAAATGCTCTATATTATCTTGCCACATTTTGTTTTCTATACTTGCTTTTGGCAAGAATCTGAGTCAAGTTATTGTAATTTGGAAGTTTTCCAGTTTGCACCATAGCTGACTACAACTGGTCTATAATCCACAATGACATTATGGAAGCATTTATTCTATTTTCTATGTTTGTCCTTGTGGTTTTGCTTAATACTTCTTTTAAATTTCAGTTGGCACCTATTAACTTTTACAGAACGTAACTGCACTGGGTAATGCCACTAATGCCTTATTACTCTGGTTAATGTACTTTTGTTTTAACCTTATACTTTCCCAAAATGGTAGTGCATGTTGGAGCTTCTTAGCGATCATGATTATTATCTGTAGATCGGTTTCCATACGACATCTGTGCACTACTGCAACCTCTATAATTTTCTTCATTTGATGATAAACAACCTTTCTTGAAGTCAGACATGTCTTGATCTAAGTAGTATCAATGTGGATCTGGGTTCTTTACCAAGGCCAGATCTTGCTGATTTGAGATCTAATGTGGAGATTATGCTTGTGATCTAGAATTCCAGCAGGAGTTCTTTTTTCTTCTTAGTAGTATATCTATGCTTCTTTTATGGAGATGCACGGGTTCCTTAACTGCAGCTTTTCTTGTTGATCAAGCAGCACATCAGTGGACCATACTTCTTGCTATTTAGTATAAAAGAAAAAGTTGAGATACTTGTGTTCGTGGATCGGTTCTTTAATCTTTATTTATAGCAACATTCTTGCTTTGAGCAAAATTAACTTATAGAGCTAATTTTCTTTCTTCAGTTTTGATGATGTTACTTTGTTGTTTTATCAGCTTAGGAATGGGTTGGACTTGTGAGACATCTTGGTTGGTCCTTGCAATCTGAACTTGTGGTGTTATGTGTCTAATTAGATTTAGATTTTGCCATTCTAGTAATATCTTTCAATTTGACAGGAAGAAATAAGGGACAAAATATATTCATTGAATGATTATCTGAGAAAGGAAAAAGAGCGGACAACTTCATCATTTGCTTGTATCCAAAAAAATATAGAAGCAAAGCAAGAGATGGATAAAAAACTAGGTAAGCAGTATCAAAGAAAAATGTGACTTCCTGTTTTCCCCTTGTCATTTTGGATGCTCTCATGCTTTAGGTTTTGCTAAGAAAGCTCTCGGGTTCTTCCAGGGAGGAGGTAATCCTAGTCATGGCATGAGCATTACTAGAATACTTAAATAGTTGCTAATGTCTACTGTTCTATTGTCTGCATGTTCAGGAATATCTTCAACTGGTGTTTCTTTTCCCTGACACGTTCTTGTTCTTCAGGTCCAGACCTTTTAGCCAAGGGGAAGGAGGGAGGGAGTGATAAAGCATATCTGTTTTACTTGTGCACCAAACATTAGTTCTTCCATGTATCTGCTTGAAGTACTTAAACATTTATTGAACATTACGAGAGAGGGGGAGGTATTGGGTGGGGTGGGGTTTTGTTTGTGGTGTTGCGGGTGAGTGGAGAGTTGGAGCTTTTCTGTTATTTTCACATAGAATATTTGTTTTTTGATGCTAACATGATCAAGGAAATATCAAAATTCATATTTATTTGTATAGTGCAGAAACTTGTGATATTCATTTATCTGCAGTCCAGAGGGACCATGAGCAGAGGTCAGAAATAGAAGAGAGAAAAATAAGAAAAGAAGTAGCCTCTGAAGATGCCAGAAGAAAGGAGAAAATGGAACGAGAAGAAAAAGAGAGGTTGGAGAAGCTTCAAGCAGAAGTTGAGGTAGCAGATTGTTTATCCTTTCTGTGATTTACGTAAATCACACACAATCACTTAAAATTCTTTGAGTTGCTTGATATGCTTACCGCATTTACCTATTTTCCTCGTTCCCCTATTACTTGCTGATTCTGCTTTAGTTCAATATAATGCCAAATTTATGGTTTTTCCTGTGTACACATTTTGACTAATTCTTTTAGCCATTTCAGTTACTATGGAGCAGAAGCTATGTAGATATTGGATCACATCGTTGGTTGTTGTTTTTGCATGACCTGAATCATATCATTGTTGATGTTTCAATTTGTATTACGTTCCATTTTATGGCCATAAGTCTTGATCTTTCATGAGCTAGCGAAACTATGCCTGGATTAAGTGGACAAGTTCATGTGGATCATGATAGAGTCCATCAATTTGATTGCCGAATATTGAGATGTTGGAGATAACAGTTGAGAACTGTTTCAAAAATGTGCTTTCCAATCATTCCTTTTGAACTTAGGAAAGAAGACCTGAACAAAATTGTGTCCATGGGGGGAAATAGAAGTGAAATCATGATAGTAATAAGATGAAAATCAAATTTTGAAACAAAAGAATCAATAAAATAAAAAAGAACTTAGAAAAGGATTACTAAAAGTACAAGTGCCACCTAAGGTCATCTAGATGAGTTCACTATAGGTCTATATTTTATAATATACCATTTTAGCTAACATGCATAAGCAGCTCTTTCAAAGTTTGAACTGATTAAACAGCTTGGTTTTTGCTTTCTGGAAATTGTGTTATTTCTCATGTCAGCAGCATGATCTCCATACTAAAAACCAATCCCTACTTTTCTTTTTTATGATGATTCAAACAATTGACAATTGTCACTCTCACGATGGATTTCTGACTTAGCCAGTGCAAATAAAACATTTTTTGTGAATTCCGTGATATGGGATAGGTGTTCAGGACTTCAGTCAACCTTCTGACTTCTTCTCTGTAGCACATTGATCACTAGTTGGTTGACTTAACTACTTTCTCGAGAGGTCATTTGTGATTACTCTGTCGAGAATAATAATCATGAAAAACTTTTGTTACTTGAATTAGTGATGATATATTTCATATGGTTTTTCTTGACATTGGCATTGAAAAGAAGGCTATCAAAAAAATATCAAGCCTCTTGGAAACCACCTTAGTTTCTTCCTCTTTTCCTGTTTAAAGCCTGAAATTAGTTTTGCTAGTAGCAGCTTTTCAGGCTTTTTATGTTTAGAACTTATGGAATATGACGGGCGATTCTGCATCCGTAGTCTGTGCAGTTAGGGCTTAACAATTTTTCTGTTACAGGTTGTGATCTTCTTACTATATCTAGGGGTTTTCATAATTCACAAAGCTTTTAATCCACTTTTCTCTTCTCCCATGAGTTCCATCATTAAAGCATTAAAAGAAGGCTATCAGAATGAAATCAACTCTGTCGTAAACCACCTGGATGTTTTCCTCTTTGTTTGGCAGCTCTGTTTGGAAAGGTAGGCCATCCTGCATCCATAGTCGTATACCAGAAAAATAGGCCTAGGAACTGGATTCTAGTTTGTGATATTCTTTAGAATGATGTTCAGCTTGTACGATATCTGTGGGGTTTCCACAACTCACTGTTCCAAAGTTGATCCACTTCTCTTCCTTTGTGCATTGTGAGTTCCCTGAATGAATGATTTGTTTAAAATCACCATTACTAAACTAGTAAGGTTATGCTTAGCAAACATGTTTTTATAATTACAGGCCAGGATGAAAGCTGAACAAATGAAGGCTGAGAAGCTTGCTATGGAAAAAGCAGCAGTTGAAGCTCAAAAAGGAGCACAAAAAGAGGCTGCAGAAAGGGCGGCTGAAGAAGCCTTGGAAAAAAAAGCTGCAGAAGCTTCCCAAAGAAAGGCTGCAAAAGAAAAATCTAGGACTGGTGGAGTAATTGGCGGGTGTTTGCATTGTTTATTTTGTTTTTTCTTAGTTATTTTGTGCATTTTCTGAACACACAATAAACAGTGGATAGAATCTAAAAATTGTTTCACTTAATTATCTTGTGCATGTGAATGCTTCACTTAACCTCTTTTGTGAAAAGAGAGAACAGTTTTGGTTTTGTCCATCAACTTAAACTATTGCTAGAAGGTCAATCAAATGAACCGTTTCTCCTCCCTCAATAAATCAGTTTTCTGTTTCAGTTGTCCTGTGTTTCTTGGTTATCCGTTGTGCGTAATTGTAGCCTGTGAAACTTCCTACCAACTTCAAGTGTGTACCATGTAAAAAAGCTTGAACAGTTTCAGTTTACTTTTTTGGCTCCCGTGCTTTTGTACAACTTAGTACTCTTAATGAGGTTGCTTTCATATTTATATGTTGAAACCTGTCTCTGATCATGGTGTTCATTTTGATATTGATAGGTCAAATTTTCTTCGAAGTGTTTCCCAAAAGAGATGCCACTTTTACTGACTACTTCCTTCTTTATTTATAATCAAAGTTAAGGTGTCTGATATGGCATCCAAGCTAGAGCAGGAAAGAATGAGTAAACTACTGGCGTTAGTAGAGCAGAACAAAGCTACTGGTGCAGGCTCCAGTCAGGTGTGCAGACTGCCTAATTTCAGTGCTGGGGTTATTTATGATTTGAATATGAAACTACTGTTAGTTTCAGCAAAATGTTACTTTATGCTTGGGTTGACATAGTGACAAAGTTGTTCCTACCAGGCTTATAGAAGGCATGAAAGGTAAGAATTCACCTATCCCAATAACAAAGAAACCGGTATCTGCAACTGTTGATGTTGTAAGGTGAGATTCTCATGGTTGGAATACAGTTTGCTATTTCTGTTTCTTTTATGTCTTTTTTTATTTTTATTTTTTTGCTATTTTACCTCATTTTGCAAACATGCTAACATCTTTCATCTGTATATAATTTCATTTCACACTTGTTTGCAAACATATGATCTTTTCCCTGTTTTTTGTTCAAATGAATCAGTTTGAGTCCTTTGGAAAATTATCTGGTGTGGTTCAGTTCACATGTGCAACTGCTTGGATTGACCTAACAAACAAAATTTGCTGTTGTAGATGTTGATTAAAGAATCTATTTATTTATTTAATAACAAATTGAAACGAGGTAGTCACAGGGACACTGATCTCCAATATTGGTGACATTAGAATTGGCTCCATATTGCTTGCTGACTTTTTAGTGATCAGGCAGTGTTGGCGAATATGCATCATCTATGTTGACCTATTTCCTATTCTTATTGGATAAATATTTGAAAAACCAATTTAAACTGTTTAGAAAAGTGAAGAGTAGCATTTTAGCAACAAGCCATTATAAGGAATTAATGATAATGTTGATAGGTTTGACATATTATTTCCTTTTCATATAAAAGTTGATATATATTAATGTGGATTACAGTTGCCTCTCTAGCATATGTGGCTGCAAATTGGTACAATACAATGACTAGCTTCTTGAAGTGCACCTGATTGGGTGAAGATGGAATGCTTTTTGGTAATGAAGTTGAGTTCCTTTTGCTTATGCTTGGTGCTTACATTCAGATAAAGGTCTTTTAACCCAAAGCAAAGAGATTGATTATGGCAGGTTATCCAAATAGCAGCTTATAGCAACTGCAGCACCTGATGTGCTGCTATGTAAGTTTAGTGGAAGTCAAGAAATAATATGGTAACTCCGGATACAGTTCCGTTTATTGGTAGTTGCTTTTCAAAAGCACTTTCTCTTGTCAAGATCTTATAGTTTTTAGCTAGGGGGGATAGCTTAAGAACTTTGAGTTGAATAAGGCAACAGACCTTTCGAAAGAGATAGGATTTGTTTGTTCTGGAAGGAAACACCTTGCTGTTCGTATTTTGTCAATGAGACAGGGGATGCTCTTGTCGAAAGAGATAGGATTTGTGCCCTTTTTCTTCATATCTTCACGTTTAAAAATGATTACTGGGTTCTAAATTCTGCAGTAATTCATCAACGTGAACATATTATGTCAATTAAGTAACTACTGAAAGTCTCTGGTATTAGCCTTCTTGCTCTAAAGAACTAGTGCATGGCTTCGAACATGTCAGTGCAGGTTGACCAAAGTATCGAGAGATTGCTTGGATCAATTTTATCCTACTCTTAACTGCCGACATTTTACTTTGCGGACATTGCTCTTTCTTTTTAAGGTGATGCATGTTGTATGAGGGAACGTTGTTAAAACTGTGCAGATCTATTGTCCTCTATACTTGTAAATGAAGTGTATTTCATGGTATTGTTAAACATATGCAGGTCTATTGACCTCTATGCTTGTAAATGAAGTGTATTCTCTATATACCTTGACAGCATTTGTGACTCCAAAGGATGGTAGGTCAAGGAGTCCTTGTTGGTCAGTACTATCCTTCTATATCGCCAGTTCTGAAACGAAAGAATGATATGGACATGCAATCATCAGATAGGAATTAGTTGAGCATCACGAATGCAACCTTCTTAGCTGATCTAGCCTACTGCCCTTGAAGATGACATCATGTTTTCTCCCAAGAGCATTGTCCTTTGGGAGAAAAAAAAAAAACTCAGAATGTGGGCGGTTTGTGCTTCTTATTCTCAATTTATCTTCTACACTGCACGAACAGCTCTTCGTACCTGGGTGGCTGATTAGCTTTAGATCTTCAAATTAAAGAAGGTCAAGGGTTCAGTTTGGTTGGTCTTTATTTAATTCTAGCACGGGCACACATGCGGATGAAATTCAGGTTAGCACTCGAAAGTCGAAACAGGGCTGAATTTACTGAGTGTCTGATCTACAGTTTGCTTCCATGGAAGTGCGGCAAAGTGAAGTACATGTTGAATTCCTTAAGTCATCCTCCCATTTGTGGGAGCTGTTTCTGATTTTGGATGACTTAAACCTGCCTTTATTGGGATCGATTTCAATGGACCAGGAAACACCTGGTTGCTACTTACATTTCAATTTAATATTGAGCTTAATTCAGCCATCTTTCCTCTCTTAAAATTCATGGATCATTGTAAATGAAGCTGTTAAGAAAAGCTTTTTTCTTATATAGAACAAACAGCTTCCTTTCCAATGATCCATGAATTTTAAGAGAGGAAAGGTGGCTGTGTAGAGAGGAGAAAACAGAAAAAAAGAAATAAATGAGAGAACAAAAGAAAAAATTGGTTAAAAACTAGTTCTATAATAAAATCTCAATGAAGTAACTAAATAAAATATGGGGATTGCTGATAAGTAATATATCAGACCTTTTTGTCAGTACGTATTTCGCGTTCTCCCTTTCTTTTTGCCTTATTCATATTATCTGACCTTTTTCTTTCTTCCAAAGTTGTGCTGGACTCTCAACGTGACCGAAGCAGCCTTTATCTGGGTAATTCATATATTTATATTGCGAAGTCAGTCACCCGTTCCTGATCGATCCTGTGGAACGATGGCCGTCATTGCTCGGGCTGAACCCCAGCGTGTTCGAGAAGATGGCAAAGAAGGCCAAGGAATTGGGGCCGTACAACGGGTCGACTATGTACAGTCATGCCCTCTACGCTGTCTGCACGATGAGTGAACCAGTGTGGGATGCCAAACTCGTGGTGGTGAAGGAATTCGGATGGACTCAGGAGGATACAATGACGCCTTTTCAGATCGCGCCTCCTGACTATATCCGCTGGCAGTCTGAAGAGGAAACTCAAGTTCTTTGTGGACGAACTCAGTTGCAGTCCTGCATCGACGTTCGGCTTGGAGAAACGAGTCCCCCGGCTCGCTGTGATCAAGATGTTGGATTCAAAGGATCTTTGCAAGAGGAAGAACAGTTTCAATAAGATTTTGCATATGAAAGATGAGGAATTCTACGTGGAATATGTGCTTAAGCATAAGGATGAATGTCCAGACTTTCTTGAAGTTTATAGTAGCAGCACCATTGGCGACTCTGGTGCATAAATTTATTTTACTTGAACAAGGTAGAGCAAGTGTGGTGGTGCTTTATCTTCGCCTTGGTCTCATTTCTTATGTTTTGTACATATACGTTTTTCTGTTGGATGAAGTTGCTGATCGTAATTTCCCTGTTATGTCAAACAGTCATCATGCCAAGAGCAGGTGCCCCGAGATCCTAGCTTTCGGCTGCTGAGTACTGAGCTCGACTTAGAGTTATAAGAACGAGAGCTAACTTGAAATTTTGGGCTTGGTGCACCTTTTTGCTGGAGGAGCATACCTCTGGTTACTCTGGCGTTTAGCTCTCTGAGACAAGAAATTCATATCTTCCGGTAAAGTCTCCAAGCTCGCATGCTATTTTATTTCTTGATTCGAGTTTTCCATTGTGATGTTGTAAGGATTGCACTAGTTCCTAGCTTCCTTATGGTAGAGTTATAGCTAATATAACTATTAGATTCCTCTCGCGCAATTATGTTCTTTTCCTCTGTTTCTTCTACTTGGTGAATTGGGGTAGCAATGGTCTCATCTCATGGTTTTCTATGGCTGGTGTTTCGGCTACTAGATTGGTCTTTTGCCACGGCTTGATGTCTAGAAAAGTTGGTTGAACGTTGGACGATTCTTTATCCAACATTCGTTCGGAGCTTTAGTATCGAGAATGATGAAATCAAGAATCAGATACCTCAAAAATATGTGTACAAGCCAATGGGTCAGAGAGGATCAAGAAGCAGTTTCTTGAATTTTCTTTATAATAAGATGAAGACATTTTATATTTCCTTACAATGTCATAGTTGTTGAAATCTATCACGAACCTTAGCATGTCATTACATGTCCACTTTCTGTTGTTAGCACTCATGACTAAGATTAACATGCCTTAACACGAAGGGAAATTGTTGATCTTGGAATGCCTTTCAAGTGGTAGTCACCTATTTGATTTCTCATACGAACAAAGTCAACTTTCTTTAAGGACAAATATCTTCCTAATTGGAACACAAAGGAACCAAAGAATAGCTCATTCATGAATTCGACATTAATATCAACTTGTTATCCACTCTGGAACTTCATTAATCGGCAAATTCAGTACCAAATTTATTTGTTGTGATACATGCTCTGCAACACACTTATGAACCGCGAAAGGATGAAAAGCTGCCTCTTCTCAGAGAAATCCGGATCTTCTTGATTAATTGATGGATACAAGGTTAAGTAATTTAATTACGTGCTAAACAAGCTTATCAAAGCGCCTAAGGAATACACAGTACTCTATATATTTGGTTGCAAGTCTCTCCTAAAAGGGAGACATGTTCTGAGTGGAATATGTCTGGGAGATGCTGGACTAATAGGATAGAAAATTTAGCTGCTTAACGTGACACGCTTGTTCTGGGTATTGTTGAGATGCTCTGGGTATTGTTGAGATGGATAGAGGTAGACATGAAAACGTCTCATAGATAATCAGATTGCAATCCAAATTGAGTTTGAATTTTATTTAAATCGACTCTCAAGGTAACAGATGCTTTAATGATGACACTAAGTATGTGTGAGTAGTCTTTTATGTCGGAAAAATGTTTGGTATTATTCAAGGTCGGAAGCTAGTTAGTGAATAAAAATGTGATGCACGAGTTCTTTAGGAAACGACCTTTACACTTAATTTTAGAGACTGAGCTTTGATTCATATGGTTTTTAACATATAAATATGTTTGTTGGTTGCTTCACCGATAGACAAACCACGTTGCACCAGAGACTAATGAGACGAAGTTTTTTCACAAGAAAATGTTTCCTAGGGTTTAAGCTTTACTAAATGAACTCATGGCTGCCAGTGAATAAAAAGGATATGAAGAGCAGCACACGAAGCGGAGGTGGGGAAGTACATGTTTTGGAGATTGTTTACTTTAAAAGGGTGATGTGATTCAGAAAGCAGTTTGGGATGCAAAGCAAATCAAAATGGAGGAAACAGGTTTCAAGGAAGATAAGTAGGTTTCTTGCTACTGTGAATAAGTCTTGTAGAATGTCTCATTTTCTCTAGATTTGAAGCCATGGAACTTCCACCCATGACAACACGTCTGTGTTATACCTTCTGTAACGCAAACCTGCAACCGACTTTTTGACATTGCATATTAGATCTAGCAAACGTCAAGTAAAGTTGGATTGGGTTTTCTTTCCATTTCACTGGACCGCGGTATCTTCGATTGGCACCAAATGTTTAATGATCAAGTTCGTCAAAGCAGATAAACTACCTAATTTCCCCTTTTCTTTTTAGTTTGACTTTGCTGGAGTTAAATCGGCTAACCGCATAAACAGAGACTCAGATTCAAACTTAGTTTCATGTCATAAAAAGAAGCCTTCTTTGTTTCACCAGTTACAGTTCTGGGAGAGGTGGGAACGAAGTCCCAACCCAAAATTGTGGTTGCATCTGATGCATATTTTCCGAGCAATTTGTTACATATATGCATCCGATTGCGCTAGAAATAAATGTGATTAGCTCTACAGAGATCTAGGCAACCCATATTATATTTCAGAATTGGGCCTATCCCAAACTTGTTTTACGTGTTCATTTGAGAATCGACACGCGGGGCCCATCGTTTCGAGGCCTTGCAAATGCAATACCGGGGCCACAAACGGCTCATTCAGATAAATCTAGTTTTGATAATCCCGATCCGTTATGGGGTTAAGATTTGGACACTGCTCATACCCCGACACCCTTGTCCGTTCCGAGGGATTATTTCTTCTTTCTTCCTCCTCTTTTGATTTTGTTTCCTTCTATTTCCATGGATTTGTTCTTCTAGTATCCGTTCTCCTAATTTTTTGCTTCTTGTATTGTATCGTACCAATCTTTTGTAGGTTGGAATCAATGAGTTTCCTCAGTCGACAATGGATCATCAGAAATGCACAGAACGCCACCATTGTTTCTGCTTGCAGGGTGCGTTTTCTGCTTTCGTTTTCGATCACCACAATCCCTGAGAGGGATCCTTCATCTTCAATAACACCTCCTGTCGACTGCCCATCATCCGAAATGGTGAGCTACCTCACAAACTCGTGTGGGTTGTCTACAGAAGTGGTCACAGTCATATGCAAAAAGTTGGGAAGCAGGGGTCGCGCTCACAACGCGAGGAAAGTCGTAAAGTTTTTGAGAGAGAGCGGTTTCACGGACACCCACATCAGGAAAACCATCTCTCACAATCCTTATGTGCTAGTGGCGAAGCTAGAGAAGACGGTAATGCCTAAAGGTAAGGGCTTTCCTTGATTGGGGCCTCTCTGGCGCTGATATTGGTCGCATTGTCGCCGCAAGATCGGGCATTTTCCACATCAACTTCGAGAGAAAGGTAGTGCCAGTAGTTGATAAGCTCAGAGATCTCGTTCCCCAAGACGAGAGGGCGGTCAAGTCTATCAAGCGCTTCTTCTTGGGCTCATTTCTAGGGCCCGGTCTGGAGAAACGTATAGCGATCAATCTAGCGACTCTGAGAAGCCACGGTGTTCACGAACGATCCTTGTCGGTCATTGTGGAAAGATGGCCTGAGTTGCTCGGGCTTAACCCAAGCGCGTTCATGAAGATGGCAAAGTAGGTCTATGAATTATGGCCCAGTCACCGTTCGATCATGTTCGCTCACGCCCTCTACGCAGTCTGCTCAATGAGTGAGCCAGTGTGGGATGCCAAAATCAAGATGCTGAAGGAATTTGGATGGACTCAGGAGGATATACTAACGGCTTTTCGGAGGACTCCGTTTTTCCTGACGATATCGGCAAGCAATCTGAAACGGAAAACGATATCGGCAAGCAATCTGAAACGGAAACTTGAGTTCTTTTTCCTGACGATATCGGCAAGCAATCTTGAAACGGAAACTTGAGGTCTTTGTGGAGGAACTCAGTTACAAATCTTTGGAATTTGCAGCTGTCCCGCTGTTGTTGACGTTCAGCTTGGAGAAACGAGTCATTCCCCGGCCCCAAGGAATTTGTGCAATTTGTGCTTAAGCATAAGGATGAATGTCCAGACGTTCTTATAAACTTAAAGTTTATGGTAACAGCATCAATTGCAACTCTTGTAACAACCCCGGGCTCGGGTTCTTGGTTTGGTGGATTCCAATCCACCCCCTAGTCGTTTCGGTTTCAACCTGAAAAAGGCTAGGAATCAAGACAATCATTCTCATCAATGACCTCATTCTCCTTTATAAACCCTTGAAGATTCCTAACAACCCACCCACTCTCAGGCTCGGGTTCCTGGTCTGGCGGATCCCAACCCGCTTCCTAGCAGTTTCGGTTCCAACCTGAAAAAGGCTAGAAACCAGGACAATCTTCTCATCAAGGACAATCTTCTCATCAACGACCCCCTTTATAAACCCTTGAAGATTCCTCACAATCTTCAATACGAAACTAAATTTATGGGGTGTTACAACTCTGGTGCCTAATGTTGTAGAGCTAGTGTGGTGCTGCTTTATCCGCATCTTAATCTCATTGTTTTAGGTTTTCTGTATGTGCATGTTTCTGCTGGATGAAGTTGGAAATAGTAACAAGTCATCGTGCCAAGAGCAGGTTGCCACAAGGCCCTAGTTTTCGGCTGTACCACTTGTAAGAATTTGGTGTCAACTTGGAATTTTCGGCCTGGTGCGCCTTGATGCTGGAAGAGCATCCAGTCTTTTGGTCAATCCACCCTTCAGCTCTCTGATAAAAGAAAATTCTTTTCTTCTGCTAATGTTTCCAAGCTTGCCCTTCTGTGTTAACTGGTCTGTAATGATTTCACTATTACTTGCTTCCTCATGGTGGAGTTTAGCTAATCTGAACATCAGATTCGTGTAGAGCAAGTGTGTTTATTTTCCTCTGGTGCTTCTTCTAACTGATTAATCAATGATCGTCATGATCTGTGATTGATCTTCGTGTTTTACTATGGGTTAATGTATACAAAAGTCGATTGAAGCGTCGGATTACTAATCCTTGGTTCAAAGTTCTGGTATTTTGAATGACGATTGCAAGAAACAAATGTCACAAAAATTTGTGCACAACCCACTGGTTAACGCAGGTTCGAGAAGCAGTTTCGTGATTTTTCTTTAAAATCATATGTAATACATTTTAGATTTTGTTATAACATCGTAGTAGAAATCTGTCACGAGCTTTATCATGTCATAATATGTCCAGTTTCTCTTATTAGCACTCGTTTCAAAGTGCAGGGCCTTGTCAAGTGGATTTTAAAGATACTGTTTGGTACAGACTTCCCACAGTGACTTCCATGCTGGGAGCTTGAGAATGGATAGAGCTTTTGAATCATCCGAAAGTTGCCATGGGATTTGCTCTGGTGCGACCATAAAGTATGTCGGGCGACTACCTCATAAAAGGCGCAGTAGAGGACAACATTTTTTGTTTAAATGTTGTTTTGAGGTTTCTCCTTTTTCTGAGATAAGCAGTTCGATCTTCAATGAGCCAGCGCAGGAAAGATAAATTTGGGGCCAGCCCTGGCCAACATGCCTCAGAAATTTTGTTGAAATAACATCTAGATATTTCGCCTAGTCGTTGCTCGTTTCTCCTACACTCACACTCGTGATCCACGATTAGAAACTGAGTTTTTAATGAATCCTTTAGCACATTGCTCAACTACAGCATCAACAACAGAAAAGTACGGATACCAAAAGATCTGGACAATCTTCAGTTCTGCTTTGTTGCTATATCTTAAGGAATCTTTACCCGAACGCTGAGTGGTGGCCACATGAAATTAATTGAATGAACAAAATGATACTCTAAAACAATTACATGTTCAAAAATCTAGACCAATTTTCTATTAATTTTTAACATGTAATTAATTGCTTATGACATTGAAAAAGTAATGTTGGGTGAGCACGAGGAGAGTATTTGAGTGGAGACCTCTATCCTTCCCCACTTGGCCACTTCCCAGGGTACATGCATGCTTCTGGTGCCCCAAGATAGGTACCGCCCGTTATGTTGTTTCGATTTACATATCCTCCTCTCCCCCTTTTTGTAGAAGTAATGAAACACAGGAACTTCTTATTAAGAATAGTGATGACCACCTATTTTACTCTTTTATTTCACCTGAGTTGCTAGTGTACTCTCAACAATATAATGACGTAAAAAGGCAGGATATGTAGTATAAGTGCAGGGTTTTACAAACGACTCATCATTAATTCTTGCATCGGATTTGATAATCAAACAACTTAAATTATAACCATATGCATATTTACTAAAGTTTTATATTCTTTTAAGATGACATATGCCGTTTATTAAAGTTTGAACTCTTGGATGAACGACTGCATACAAAATCTTACAAAAATTTTTCCTCTCTCCCTCTTTCCCACACACGCGCACACACACAAACATCACCTCTCGGTTAAGAAGTTGTTGACAAGCCTTGTTAATAATGTCCAAGTTCTTATCAAATGCGGTTTAATGCTTTAAGAAAATGTCACTTATAAGACAGACAAGAACCATCAAGAAGAAAACTACTCGCAACAAATGCCTAGGAAAGAAAGGTATAGTAACTCGGATAAATATCCAAACCGAATCTAAATGTACAAACTTCAAACTTCAAACGCTATTTTTATAAATGGTTTGTACATTAAGGCCCCGTTTGATTGCCGGGGTAAATTTACCGGGGTAAATTTTTTTGGAAAAATTTACAGGATGAAATTTCTCCATCTTCCAATTTGAGGCCATGTTTGATGGTTGGGTGAAATTTAACGCGGTAAATTTAACACTGTTTGATGCACATGAAGAATTTAACGTGGTAAAGTTAACCCTGTTTGACGTAGATGAAAAATTTAACGTGGTAAATGATGTTTTTTTGTGTCTTCTCCTCCCCAGGTCTTTTTTAAGCAAGTACATAACAATTTAATCGTTGTGAATCAGGAAACAACTATAGCTCACCATCTCACAGTACAATAACGCAGAACCATTGCAAAATAACAAATAAGGACAAATTCAGAACAAGCATTCTTCATTCATTCCATAGTTAGACTTGAAAAAGGAACACAACATGAAAAATCCGACATAAGCTTGCATAAAAAAAGCCGAAACATCTAACCCACAAAAGTATATGTCCACGAAACATCTAACTCAGCCTTGCGCTTGTCTTGCTTGTTACACAACACGGAAAATGTCACTACAAACTACCACAATCTTCCAAACGTCATCATGAATCAACACCATGCTTTCATAAACTTCTACATAATTAAATTAAGAAACCAGTTCTGGCTATACGGGCAAACACATACACATGCAAAGACACGTATATGCGTAGATAGATGCAGTTTTTGGACTTGGGCAATCCTCTAAAACAGCTTGAAGCAAATAGCAAAGAAAAACCTAATGAACAAATGAGTAGCTGAAGACCTGTTGAAAACAGTGTAAGTTCTCTAGGATACATATACCAAATGCATACAAGTTTCAAACATCTTGAATTATCAAAGTTGCAATTCATCTTAAGTAGTGTAACAGACCCTAACAGTTAGCAATTAGAAGTTTTAACAGAACCAAGTGATCCTGATTGAAGTGCTACAAGAATCAACCTGTCCTGGCTACTATGATCATCACATACATTCTACGCAACAAACCTGTCTTGAACATGAAGACAAATACAAAACTGAAGCAATAGAATGGGTTTAGAAAGACAACTTAAAGGAAGTGAGAAGCCAAGTATGAATCTCTCCTCGTATATATCAAAATAAAACAAAGAATGGACAGAGAAATGGATACAAACATGCAAGACGATTTTCTCGACAACAATGACAAAAGAGAAGGCCAAAAAACACTCTTCTTCTGCAAATAGAAAATTCAAAGACAGAACCCATTTCAAGGGGTAGGAAGATGTTGCAATGTCTCCCATTCAGACCATGCAGACATGCTTCTAAATAGTACAAGATGCTGCAATGTCTCCCATTCTACCCCAGTTCTTGCTCTGCCCATTTGCTTCCTCTTGTCAGGAAAACAACACGGAATATGAGCAGGAGAACCTAACGTGGTTCATGCCACTCTCCCAAACAAAATATGAGCAGGAAAACAGCACGGAAGAAACCCTATAGTATACTGCACGGAATGAAAGAAACCCTATATAGTATGATAACTAAGATGCATAGCAGAATAAGTCCACCATCGTCAAAATATGAGCAGGAGAACAGCAGATCTGCAATAATAACGCCCAAAACTCGAAGAAGGACAAGCGAGAGAGATAGAGATACTCACAGCAGAGGGGGACAAGAGGAAAACGCCCAAATCTCGAAGAAGGAGAAGCGAGAGAGATCTATACCCGTCTTCCCTGCAATACAGACGGATCATGAGAAAAACGCCCAAAATGTCTAGGGCAACAGAGAAAGAGAGAAAGGGAAGAAAGCATACCGACGGTGGTGGACTGCGGAGAGGAGAGGCGATGACGGAGCGGTGAGGCGATGGCGGAGATGCGAGGAGAGACGACGAGCTGCGGAGGGTCTCTCTCTGCGGACGGGTCACGATGAGAAGCGATGAGACGACGAGCTGCGGAGCGGAGGGTCTTTCGGAGAGCGGAGGGTGTCGAGAGTGAGAAGAGCGTCGAGAGTATACTCGAGCGGTTGAAATTTCAACCGCTCAAAATACGCAGCAATCAGAAAAAATTAACGGCGTTTGATGGGTCTTTTGTCGGGCGGGTGAAATTTCACCCGCCCGTACCGATTTCAACCGCTGGGGTAAATTTACCCCAGCAATCAAACGGGGCCTAAAGGATTTCGATATGTGTCTCATGGTGTAAAAAAATTCTTGGTTCGTTTTGGTAAGATTCGAATTCGCTTCCCTTGCCAAAGCCAGCTAATGAAAGTTGGAATATTTTAATGGTTGTAAGTTCATCAACATTGGACTGGTGCCATGCATCTTTAAATGTGAAATGTAGAGGATCCAATTTACCAAATGGTAAAAATCATCCCAAGGGTAAAATCCATTTCCATGTAATTATACTTAATTATCATGTTTACCAAAATATTGTGTACAGTTGCCTACAAAATCCCACAAAATTTATTTACTTTCACATGAATTATCTTCAACCATGTGCTTATACATGTATTAATGCTGCTCAATTATTCCTTGAGTGACGTTCAATTATTTATGTATTTAAAATGTTTAAGACTTTTTGAGTTAGTATCTCTTAACTAAAAATTTCTAACTCCACCACTGCTACCAGGTCACAATTTGTGACCCAAGTTTTCTACTATCAGAAACTAATAAGATTGACATGAAAATTCTAGTACCACGGGTTGTGGGAAGTGGCATTTGACCAAAGATATCTCGATGGCAGTCGACAAAGTCCTAATGCCATCATTCCTGTAGCCCAAGCTTTTCAATGGTGTTGTCTTTGTAAGTTATAGCGGTCACGAAACTTACTCCTTCGGAACAAGCACATTATGTCCTTGAAGATTTCCTCAATGTACGGTAACAACATATCTTTAGTTTAATTCACATACTATTTCTGTGGATTGTAAAAGGTGATTGTACAACACTCGAGTTGAAAGGTATACTATACACCACTCAAATCATAAAACAGTTCTAAACCCTAAAAGTAGGAAGATGGAAGGTAGCCTCACCACTACCGAACCTCTAGCATCAAGAAGAAGGACTAAAAGTCTAAAATCATTTCAAAAGCGAATCTCGCAGTCAGCTATACATCATTCAAATCCTAAAGTAGTTCTAAACCCTAAAAGTAGGAAGATGGAGGGTAGCCTCACCTTTACCGAACTGCTAGCATCGAGAAGAAGGACTAAAATCATTTCAGAAGCGGATCTAGCAGTCAGAATACTATTCAGTTGCAGTAGGATTGCAAGGTAAGATTCATTAATTTCGAACCTAATTTCCAAACCTAATTTCCAAGGAATTTAATTGTCCCAGATTCAACAGAGTAGAATTTCTGACTCAAAAAAGAAAACAATAATAAGAATGAAGGCTGATGAATAAATCAGTGGGCCAGCAGCTTGCTGAGAAACGAACATTCTTCTTTCATCGCCACGAGTTACGGCGCGTGTTAGTGACTGATGAAGCTTCCACCAGCTCCTTCTCCATTTCATGCCCCTTCATTTCGACTATGACAACCAAACTGCTTCCTATATATTATTATTGAATCGGCATCGCCATTGGAGGGGCATCTAATTTTCCACCATCTACGCGCTCATCAATAATTTAAGCGCCGGCATCATTTAATGCAGAAGCTCGCCAAGACTTACCACATTTAATTGGACAGCAATCAACAATAGGTTTGGCTTGTTCAAAGTTCGGTTCAGGACCTTTTCTTTTTGTAATTCTTGACTGGGAATCCTTCAAAGACCAGAGCACTTGTTGAGATATATAAGCATAACGGCATTGAAGTGCCATTTACTAGTCTTTATTACTTAAACTATAAGATCTTGCGATCCAGATGTGGGCCTTATGTAACAAAAGAAAGTATGAACTCAAGACCATCTAACTTGCAATAGTCAGAGAGAGTGTGAGTGAGTGGCGGCCAAAAAGTTACTTGTGTAGTTAAACTATTAAGTACTGCCGAAAAATTAATGGGAACGCATTACAAGGGAAACAAGTGCTAAGCAACTGCCCACTTCGGAAATTGAAAGTTAAATAACAAGATGTCATGTTCCACGAGACTTTCGGCTGGCACTGAAGTTTTAATCTCCAACTTGAAGCTGAAGATTTAACTTTTACTCCCTAATACTGAGCTCTCCTTCTCTGTCTGTTTCTCTCTAAGAGACGAGCTTGCCACTCTGCTCCTTAAGGTGGAAATGAACGGGGATATTGAGGTGAACACCCTAGATTAAGTCCTAACTTGCCACTCTGCACCTTAAGTACTTGTTATATGGCATGCAGTAGTGGCCATACATGGGCTTGTGTGGGCAATTGCCCACACAGACCCACATAAAGTACCTATTGACACATTAATTTTTTGTTAAGCCATTTGTTTATTTAGAGAATGTCCATTAACCATTGATCTTTCTGAGTGTTCGCTTCTTAGCTAGAAATTTGTTGAGGGTGCTATCCTTGTATAGATTGATAGTTCAGAGTCCAGACTCAGTTGAGGCAAACATATCAGAAAAGTGAAGCTTCACCATAAAAAAAGTAAAGCTTCACCCCCTTTCTGTGCGCCCTCAGGATCTAGGGATACTTCGGGACCTGGGTGGATAATGACCAATGATCCAAAAGACTAGCACCATGTATAGGATTAATTGAATTGATGACACACAGTTAGCAAGTTAGCACCACCCCTGTTAGCTTGATCAGTTATGCTACCTCCTCATACTAAGAGCATATCATTTTCCGAATGTTTAGTATACCACCATTCTTGCGTCCAACACACTTTTTTATGTGGTTAATTAACTACCTCTCTAATAAGAGGTCGCATCAGGTCAAGGGCTAGCTTTAAAAGCATGCATAATCTAAGTTTGGGAGAGAAAAATGAATTTTCTATCAACTGTAAGATGACTGTCTGCATTTAAAGCCTGTCATTCTAAGGCAACATGCAGGTTCTACGATATTTTTGAAGTTAGAAAATGTTTGGTTGATCCCCTTCATGGATTTTAATTGTGAAGAGATGAGATCGACAGGTGGTGTATTCAGTACTTCCTAGTTTCTCCCCCAATAAAACAGAATCATGTGATCAGTTCCACCAGTTCTCTCTCATGAAGGCAGCCATCTCTTACCCCTATAGAACACATTGTTCTATTTAATTTATAACTGATGGGACGCACAACGTAACTACTGTGTTTTATAAGAGCAACGTCGATCTCCTCTGCAATTAGCTAATGGCGAACAATAACATCCTTTCTTTTACTGGACTCAAGAAGAAGCCTTACACTGATCAATCGGTGCGTTTACTCAACCACCATAGTCATTGACCTGTGAGTTTCAGGTTAGGTAATCAAATCATTGTGCCATCCCTTTTAGTCTTTCACATAATTAATTATATCTCTCTCTGTATGGTGTGAATGGACAGAAAACGCGGTCAGTCTTTTGACCACGTCGGTCTAGTGCGATCAGCTGCATGCTTTACTGCTTCCCAGCTAAAAGTTGTCGCGCAGAGAATCACGGCCTTATATAAGAGGCAGTGCTCAGTTCGTTTTCTTGCAGAGATCCGCGTCGTCTGTATTGGCTGCAAAGGTAGCTAGGAAGAAGATGACGATGAATAAGCTTTCACTGGCCACATTCTTCCTCATCTTTGGGGCCTTCGCTGCGCTGGCCAATGCCCAGCTGAGCGCGACGTTTTACCAGACGACATGCCCCAATGTGACGAGCGTCGTTAGCTCCATTATCCAACAGGCTTTGCAGTCGGATGCACGTATAGGAGCTAGCATCATTCGGCTTCATTTCCATGACTGCTTTGTTCAAGTATGTTCACTCTCTATTTGCTTCATGAAATTCACAAACACGCACATACAAGAGCTAGGAACAAGGGAATTCTGTAAAGTTCTTTTCCTTTTCTTTATCTGCATGGCTTATAGATTCTCATAAAGTTATACCAAAAAGTTGGACGACTCTGGTTGTCCAGAAAGTTCAAAGCCTAACTAAGAGGACGGAATATGGTAGTTTGCAGATGATTTTGAAATAGTGCTACAATCTATAAACTTTTGCTCAAGGTTTCATCTTTAGAGCTCCACTGATCTTGGGTTCTTCTTGTTTCAGGGTTGTGATGCATCAATTCTGCTAGATAACGCCGCGAATATAGCCAGCGAGAAGGATGCACTGCCAAATGCAAACTCAACAAGAGGATTTGATGTTCTGGACAACATAAAGACAGCTCTGGAGAGCCAATGCCGCGGCGTTGTGTCCTGTGCTGACATTCTTGCAATTGCTGCCCAAGTATCCGTTACCCTGGTACAATATCTGCACTTAAAAACACTCCCCACAATTCTTTTTCGAGCCATAAGATCCAATTTCTATGCATTTCACAGAAGAAGTTTGTTCCTCCTTCCATCATTAAAGTAATAAATATTGTTTAGTCTATAAAGGATGTCGGCAAATGCGTTAATATTTTGCTCTGTTAGAGGCACGATATTGAGCCTGGAATTGGCCCGAGGGCAGCTGAACACGAATTTCAAGAACGCCGTTAATAAATTAAGATTATGAACGTGAATCGGTTAACGAGGTGATTATGTTATCTGCAGGGGGGAGGCCCATCCTGGGCAGTGCCGCTAGGCCGGAGAGATAGCACTACAGCTGATCAGAATGGTGCCAACAATCTAATTCCGGCGCCAACCGAGGTCCTCAGCAGCATCCAGTCTAAATTCACCACAGTCGGCCTTGATACAACCGACCTCGTTGCTCTGTCCGGTGAGTTCTGCTTCTCAAGATTTTACGCTAGTTGATTCCGGCATAAACCTATAAGATGCGGATGTCTCTGACGCCAGTCTTGGAAATGTTCTGCATGATCGTTCTTAGGTGCTCACACATTCGGACGTGCACAGTGTAGATTCTTCGTCAACCGCCTGTACAACTTTACCGGAAACAACACGCCTGACCCAACCCTGGACTCCAACTACTTGGCCACGCTCAGGCAGCTCTGCCCACAAGGCGGCGACGGCACCGTCCTCGCCAACCTCGACCCGACGACTCCCAATGGCTTCGACAACAACTACTTCTCCAACCTCCAGGGCAACAGGGGCCTCCTCCAGTCGGACCAGGAGCTGCTTTCCACCAGCGGCGCCGCCACCATTCCGATAGTCAACAGTTTCAGCAGCAACCAGACCTTGTTCTTTCAAAGCTTCGCCACTGCCATGATCAAAATGGGGAACTTCAGGCCATTGACTGGGTCCAGCGGCCAGATCAGGGCCAGCTGCAGGAGGGTCAATGGTAGCTGAGTGAAGAGTCTTCTTCTTAAATGCGGAATTTTGTATTGACCTATCCAAAAGGATTATTATATGAGCATGTAGCCCGATCGATGTGTGCAACATTATGTATGCAATCTATGATATTGATATTTTATATGCATGATGCTCTCAATTAGTCCATACTCTCTATATATACATATATATATAACTATATCCAATTGTCCTCTTGAAAGAAAAAGAAACAATAAGAGATTGTTAAAAAACAAGCGGTAGCTAAGAATGTTGCTAATTGACTAGGAAAATATTTCATACTAACATTGAAATATGCATTTTTAACCAATTTCATAAAGCAACCCAGCTGCACCATTTTTAAAATGTTTTATACAAACCAAATGCAACTTGTATGAGAAGCCTTAGGATGTCCAAATCTGGAGCCTGCCCATCAGAGTCTTATGGTGATTTGCTTGACCTTTTCAAAATTAATTTGTCTTTTGCTTTTTTGATTACTTCAAATTTGTCCAACCTGCAAAGAAGCTGTTTTGGGTGAACGAAAAGCCTTTTTATTGCCTTGTTTTTAGGGTTCAGAGCTGTGTTGGAGATTACAGTAAGGTTAGTGCACTTTTAACTTGGATGACACGCCCTACTACCATATATATATATATATATATATATAACTGAAAAAAATAATACCCACAAACATCAAACTGGTGGTATGAGACCTTCTACTATACTTTTTGGAAGCTGTTATGAGATAGCATCATAATTCTGTGTGTTTCTTGGAAGCTGTCAGGACATGGCATTGTAATTCTGTGTTTTGGTCTTTAGGCACTACCAAGTTCGGTCGTGTATGGAATATGAGTTATATATATTGTCAACTAGTACAATACTTAATAATATAGAATATTGTATCTATAGAATCCAACCAATGATTTTAATCATATCAAAACCACCAGCTATGTTATTTCCCAATGCCTAATAACATAGAAACATAGTAACTATGAAAATTGAATTAACCGCAAAAAACTTCAACCAATATAAACACGACCATAACGCCTCTCAAATTGTTTTATAGCCAAACTCCATTGTTTAGGAAAGTAAACACCCTAATAAAACTCAGATTGGTAAGCTTATTTAGATGGAGGGGAGCTGAATGGGAGGAAGGAGATGGCTGCTCGGTTGCGGTTGAACCAAACCCGCACGCCAGGTGGAATGGAAGGGAGATGACTCAGACGTCATCCCGCTGACACTGCATCCCCCTAAGATCACCATTAAAGAGGCTTTGGGCGTCCCCACGACAGCTGACGTTGTGGGTCGCACAGACCCTTCCCCCCCCTTCTCTCGTCGACTTCCTTCCTTCTCCCTCCCACCACCACACATACCAGACACGGTTAGGCGCCCACCCACCTCACCCATCCTCTCTCTCCATCCCTCTCTCTTGCAGGAGGGGATCGATAACCAGTTGTGGATTTTTTTTTTGTTTCAATGACCACAGCCCACTTCTTTTCTCTTCTCCTTTGTAGCCCCACCCCTTTTTCTTTGTTTCTCTCTATCTGGGGATCGATTCTGATGAAGAATTTGCGCCAAATATAGGAAAAGAGAAAAGGGCGGAGGATTTGAGGCAGGGGGGTTTGCTTTTCCCTTCCTTGATTAGTTTCTTCCGTTGTTTCTGCGTTAAGATTGAGCGAAGTTAGGGTTTTTTGCTTGTGAGGGAGATGGAGGAGAATGAGGTGGGGAACCCCAATGAGCTGGGCATGGATCTGGATTTGAACGTGGGGCTTCCGTCACCTCCCCATCTCATCTCTTACCTCGGCTTAGGGTTGGAACCGGAAGGGACGCCCTTTCATGTGGTCTCTCCGAGCCACTGGTTCTCCCAGATCCCTTCCGCCGGTGGTCATGATACGGAGGCAGCTGCAAGACGAGGACATCTGACCGTGGAAGAAGGCAGCAGCAGCGGAGGTGCTCGTTTGGTTGTTAATTCGGAAGGGGAAGGGCGTGGCAGTCGATCCACCCATGCTAGGCACCGGTGGAGAAGGCGGGAGATGCGAAGGATTCGGCCTACAATATTGGATTTGCCGGGACCATACTCCAGCCGTGGCTCTAGGGCGGGCGGCTCGATGGGTCATCTTCTGATCTTTAGTCCCGTCGACGGTGGTGTCGGGGCATCCGGAGGAGAAGCTGGCGCCGTTACGGGGAACACCGGCGGCGCCTCTGCTGCAGCAGAAACGGCGCCGGCGACCCAGAAGCCTGACCCGAAGAGGCTATTGGCAGAGGCTTTGGCGGACGAAACGGAGGAGCAACGGGAGGCGTCGACCAGCAATTTTGAGTGTAATGTGTGTCTTGAGGTTGCGAAGGAGCCGGTGGTGACGTCCTGCGGCCATCTATTCTGTTGGCCGTGCCTTTATCAGTGGATCCATGTGCACTCGAATTCCATGGAGTGCCCTGTATGTAAGGGTGAGGTGACGGATATGAACATCACCCCCATCTACGGGCGGGGAAGCACAAGTTCTGATTCTGGTAAAGCAGTTCAGGAGGACCTTGGATCGGGATTGAAGGTGCCTCCCAGGCCCCATGGTTGCAGGATAGAGAGTCTCCGGCAGAGGATTTACAGGTCGACGTCGAGGCGGATGGACCGGTTCGCTGGCCTAAGAGAGTATTTGGGGTTGAGGGCTGCGGAGATGGGCGATCGGGAGCGACCACCAGTTGCAGAGGAAGGTACAGAAGACTTGTTCGAGGGGCTTCATGCGGTCACGGATCGGATACTTAGCATGGTGAGAGTTGCTCAGAGGTTGGACAGGGAGAATTTGGATGGGAGGTCTCAATCTGGGAGGAGAGGGCTATTCCGGAACTCAGCCGAATTCAGGCTAAATCCGCCTGAAACTAGGGCAGATTCGCGTGGCGACCGTCTTAACATGGAAGAAATTAGTGGTCGATTGAGGGGCCGCTCCTTCCTTAGGGAAGGAGGCGATCACTGGCATGTTTTTTCTAGTCGGATGCAGCGATCAGATAGGTTAGCCGCACTAAGTGCCCGACTTGCTTCAGTGGAAGGCATGCTTCAAAGATTTGCTCAGACAGCCAGCGGGGCGGCTAATTCCGGTCCCTCAGCACCGATGAACGTCAACAGTTCGCCTTCGGTAGATAATCAAGGCGCTCCACAGTCCTCTGGACCTGCTCTTGCTGAAGACAGGACTTCGATCTCGAGTACTGCCGGAACTATTCAGCCAGATAGCTTGGCCGGAGATGCTTCTGCTGAACCAGCTTCTGTGGGATCCTCTTCTCACACACGGAGAAGAAGAAATGGAGCTTCTGGCTCTTCAGATGTAGATGGTGGGGCTGCCTTTGCTTCGAAAAGGCGGAGGTTGAATTAGTTTTCTTGAGGAACATCCTCCATCATCGTGCTCAAAGACTGAGCGAATAACGTCTTTGCGGTTGGCTGCAGAATGCTGCGTTTAGTAACTTCAAGCTGTGGATATCTGCTGTGCCATGGCTTGACCGAGTTTAAAAGATTTCAGATGTTTCTCATATTTACTCACTTACGTGTATGCTTTTAGCTTAGTACATACCTGTCCGTAAGTTTGTTAGCGCCTTCTTTCTGCCATTCATATCAATCTAGTGGTAGCAATGATAAGCTATGCTATTTGATAATTTTGTTTATATAGAGAATATTTTCTCAATAGCTTCACATTGTCTGCATTTTTACAAAAACGCCAAGTCTGGTACATGTCTAGTCTCGTCTGCGTCACTGATCTTGGCAACTTAACTCCTTCACTAACACGGTCCATTGTGCCGTGTTATCTATTGAGGATGGCTAGATTTCAGCATTAAAATAAATTACTATGCTAGAGAATTGCACAGAGTTGGTGATTGGCAGCGAATCAATCATGTTTTGAACCTTGGGGACTGCATGTGTTTTTGCAAATAAATGGTGTTCAATGCAGTCGATTGCTTTTAATTTACGTTCCATTTGGGAACTTGTATTCATCATTACAAAATTAAGAATTGACTTTGTAGCATTATTGGTCAATCTTAGGAAGCTCACAATTATATATCATATCTTTGCACTTGGAGGCTGAATTTTGTTCTACAGGTTGGATTCTGCAAGCCTTCAAAAGCCATGCCACTTCGGAACTTCTGTGCTTGGAAAAAATTAATAAGTTGAGTTTGTTGTGCTATTTATAAGTTCTCACGAGTATGATAAGTCAACCTGGTTTCCCTACACTATTAGTCTACTGATGCATTCTACATCTCCTTTTCTATAGTTTCTTGTTCTTCAAGGATTTACCTTCTGCTACCTGGCACCAACCCCCCTCCCCCCAACCCACTTAGAAACCACAAGTAAAAATTTATACTTTTGAATCTCACGAGAAGTTTTTTTTTTTTGCTTAGAATCCATCTAGTTATGTCATGCTGTGGTTCATTCTTGTGCATCATATCTGCATAGGGGAATTTGTTTGAGGCATCGAGATGATTCTTTCCCCTATTTCTGGCAATCATCTCTTGATTGCTCATTGCTTGGTGGTTGTTGTTGTTGAAGTTGGTTGCTCTTTTGGTGATAGTAACAGTTGAAGAGTGAATATTATCTAACTGAACTTCACCTTCGGAGCGCACTTTTTAGGAAATAGAGTGTTGACTATTCTCATCAAGAAACACATCCTTAACTTTCCTTTCTTGATGTGTTGTTTCCATTGTTCCTTATGATGAATTGCAGGCCCGCTCAGCCATTTGGACATTGAATTATTTTCTGCCCATTGTTTCTGTCTTTGTATTTTTTTTGCTTTTGTTTCTTTGATTCTCTTTTGCATATGTGTGTACCTGTTTAAATGTTTGTGTATGCATGCATGCACATTTATATGTGCATAAGAAATTTCCACAAGCACATTCGTTCTCTTTGTCTATATGTGCACACACACGCATTAATTTGCTTCATGCGGCTTTCCAAGCATTGTTTAAGCTGCCTTTCCTTGTGGCTAGATTGGTAACTGCTTTCTCTTATCTGACGTACCTATGATTTCAATCACTACTGGGACCATCCTAAGTTGCTGATCAGGAAAGGAAAGGGAACAATTTTATTGAGTTACTGTCTCCAGTATTGCTGAGCAACTTTTCTTTCTGAATTATTATCTTGCGCGCTGCACAAGCTTTTGCATGTTGGGCCATATGGAGCTGATTTTGAGCGGATCTTCTCTATGCTTTGCTTTTGTCCCTAAATTTTATGCTCTTCATTCAATACTTGCATTGACTGGAGATTTTTACCATGGGTCTGATTCTGGGTGGATTTTCTTCATGCGTTGATTTAGTCCCTATTCAATATCTGCATAGACTCGAGATTTTACCATGGGGCTCATTCTGAGTGGTTTTATTCATGCACTGCGTTTGTCCCTAACTCTTTTGCTCCCTTGCATTGGAGATCTGCCGTCACTCCAGACGTTACCATGTTTGTTGGTTTCTTTCATCAAAGAGCCATTGGCAAAGTTTTGTTGCAGACTTCATTTGTGTTATTGTTGTCGTCTAGGCAGTTGAACCAGGTTTTAGTCTTGAGGCATTTTTCAGCATTATTGGAAATTTAACTGGAATCAGGTTTATTTCTGGCTTTTTTCTGTGTTTGCAACTTGAGATATTTCAAATCAAATTCAAAAGGTATTGCTAGCTCTAGGCTGCATCTGAACTATACAATTTCCAGTCTGTCTTGGCGGATCTATTTTGCCCATTTTGACTCCCATAGAGTTTGCTCGATCTGGTTCTTCTTGTTGAAAATCATGAGGGCCTTATGGAAATGCTTGATATGTTTGTGCAATTTAATATAGTAACAAGTTTCATCAGAGTTTGATCAATATGCTGCTTATTGGAAACATCGTATCTGGACTGTAACTCAATTCAAATGCAAAATGGATGCCAAATGGAGAAACGGCAGTTAGATTCATGGCTTCATACTTACAGCTTGTAATCCTTCTTGTCTGTGCTTGTATGTACTTGTTGGTGCTCCTAGATCTTCAATGACGAATTAGGCTTCATGTCAGGAAAAAAACTTTTACAGCCCACTTCCTTTGATAATGGTTACTGAGAAGATAGCAAAAGAAGTTACAGGAGAAGCTGAAGCCTTTCTACTTGTTAAGAGCATATGTTTTAAACCAAAGTTAGTGCCTCACTATCTTGCAGGTTGGACAAAAGTTATCATAATTATATGAAGAATCTTAAGAGTATGAGTTCGTCGATGTCCATAAGCAGATTCTTATTCATAAGACTGTAAACTCTCGTGGAAGGCCTCTAGTGATCTTTTCCTATATCAGTTTGGCGATTAATTTCTACAAGTCGGTTGTGTTTTTTCCAACCGTAAAGCATTTGGTGACTTTTAGTTGTATTTTCCAATATCAAATTGGCGATGGATTTCTAGTCCGTTGCTTTTAAGAACTAGAAAGTGCTTGCGTAGTCCGTTTGGAATAATACATATACTACTTCTCTCGACATCCTTTGCATGCGATGGCCACTGGTAGCCAGTTCTTTTCAGCCAGTTTTAGCATGTTTCGAAAAATCTTTTGTACTCGTCATTGGTGGTGCTTATATACTCTAGAAGGCAAGCTCTTTTTGAGCTTTTGTGGTGGCAAAATAGAGAAAGTTGACTGGTCTGATAGAAGCAGGCGTAATTGGAATCTATACAAACATCAAAATATCAGAAAGTTTGTGATCCACTCTCTATTAGGGCCCGTATTCAGCTATCAAGTTCCTTGGTGGACATAGAATAATGTTCGTCTCTTATTATACATTTGTGAAGAAGGCCATTACAACTTGCAAAATCAGCACTGAGTTTCCGTTCTGGGCTGCACTTGCGTTAAAATTGACATCCATGCTGGATATCTGATGCGGAGACGTCCCTTCTCTCGAATATAACGCTGCCTTCAAACTAGAAAACTTCTGAGGTCCGTCCATGAATCTGATTTTTCAGGCACGCTTCCAAGTAACTGAATACCATGTGCCATACATCGTATGACCTTTCGAGAACACCAAATTGGCGCGACTGGAATCATATTTTCGCCTCGCTCGAAGACATGACCGAACAGTTTTATGCTCAAAACGGGATTCTTCCCGGTCACTTTCACACTCGATTTGGGCAATGGACTTTGCTCACTGCTTCATGTTTTTGTCAGACGCATCTAAACTCCGTATTCACTGCTAGATCTAAGATCCAAGACTTTTAAATTAGTTCAGAGCCTTCAGATCATCCGAAACGCTGTCACGTGTGCTATCAGACCTCGCTCGATACTGAATACTTAGGAAGGGCACCGGCCTAGATCCAGCACTTGGTTCCCTTCCTGCATGAACATATCCAGTTATATTTTTGCAGCGTGCTCCTTTTTCAATTATCGTCTCGTTGAATGTAGTTTCTGGGACAATTCATGAAATTTTCAGATGTAGAGTTCTATTGGAATATACGGATCCATATTGTCCAAACATCAGGCTTCCATTTTCAGTACAGCTGCTGCAGCCTGCAACACGGAGACTGGTGGTGCAGTCAGCATGAAAAGGTTTCTTCAACCATGTAACGTCCATGACCATTACTCTCAGAAAGTGCAGGCGACCACAAGTGAAACATATTCGTCACGACTTTGTTTCCTCAAGAGAAAACGTATCATGCATTAGAGTCAGATCCTAAATGTTCACATTTTCTATTCATTCAGTGAATTTAACTTGAAAACAGAAAAATTTAGCAACACCAAGACAAACACTCAGCACACGCTACTAATCCACAAGCGAAACTTGTTAAGATTGCATACACGTCAGGTAATTAACCTCAGGAGGCAAAGTCAATGAGGTCATTGGGGACTGTTCGGCAGAAAAACCTAACAAATGGCAAAACCAGAATACTCGTTCTTATTTCAACAAGGTTTTCACGATGGATTTCACATTAAGCTTCTTGAGGTCAGTGTAAGATTGTCCACAGCCAACAAACATCACTGGCGCCCCTGAGATGTAAACCATGGAAAGTGCGGCTCCAACCTGGAAAACACGGAGAGCAATTAACTACAAACAAACAGGCAAAAAATAGTCAAAGCAAAACTCTCCTGGTAAAATAACATACCTTGTCATCAATTGTGTCGAATTTTGTCAGCAGAATACCGTCAATCAACCTTGCATTACTCGCCGTAGAAAAATCTGCTAGTTTCTGCAAGATTAATGAAAAGGCGGTAATCAGATAAAATCATTGCTGCATTAGAGAATAAAATAATATGCCACATCAAGGGGATCAAGATTGTAGGACTGATGCTGCCCAGAAAAAGAAAAAAAAATAGGAGTTACAGGCAAAACCTGATTAAACTTCGACAGCTGATCAACAGCATCATTACCAACAAGCGCCTCTCCAACAAATAGAACTAGGTCAGGGCTGTTGAGGTTAATCAACTTTGAGAGAGCTCTCATCAGTGGCTCATTGTCCTGTACAAGAATGTTTCTTCCAATTATTTCAGTTTCGTAAATTCAGAAATTAGTTTGCACATTTATAAAAAAAAAAAGGTCTAAAAAGATTGAGTAGTTCTTCATTTACTCTACATACCTGCATTCTTCCAGCTGTATCCACAAGAACCACATCCGTGTGCTTTTGGCTAGCTTCATGGATAGCTTCCTTCGCTACAATTGCAGGATCCTTCTCATAGCCTTTCTCAAATATAGGAATCTGAAATAGAGTATCATCAATGCATCCTTCATCGATATATGAACTTAATAAACAACTCAAGTGTCCCTACATTCACTTTCCATCTTCTGATAAACAAAATGCTTTTTGAATTGATTATTACTGCAATTGACTTCATTTGCCAAATTTTAACAAGCGTGATCCAGAGAATCAGAAAGCACCATTTGAGATACTGTTAATCATTCTACCTCACACCCACTATGTCAGAAGCCAAAAGATAATAAATGATTGTCATTTGCCGTGCAGAAGACAGGAAAGATGGCACAGCCATATAAGACTTTTTTCCCATTAAATCAGAGTAGGCGAATTGTTTTTTTTTTTTACCACAAGTCGCTGAAGAAAAAAAATGATATAAATGCATTTTCAGAAACTAGCATAATCGCCACCATCAGGTTCCCTATCTCAGCAGAGTAGGCAAATTGTTTTTTAACCACAAGTCACCAGGAAAAGGAATATAAATGCAGTTTCAGAAAATACCATAATCAACACCATCAGGTACCCCCTATCACAGGAATAAGTCATCTACACAATTCTCTTTCTCAACTTTTTGATGGATAAGCTAAGTGGAAAATCCCCGTTGAGAACCAAATTTAAGGGTAAAAACTCATGTTAGTAGTCCAACTATAGGCCATCTTATGTGCACCCATCAAAACTTGGTGTTACTTGGGAAGACCTTTCACACAAAGCAGGAGCAATACACCAAAACATGGTACATACACTGCTTGTGTGGAAGTAGGGGACAGAAAAATAAATGTGCAGAACAAGCTATACCACAAAAGAGCCTTTTGTGTGGGATATCACACATCAGATTCACAAGACATGAACCAAGATTTACAAAAACAATGCAATAGAAGTCCCTGTGAAACAATATGATAGCATAATGAAAATTCAAAGACATGCATTATACCTGAAGTCTACGAGCATGAGTTCGAAGCTGCTCAACTGCACCAGATCTAAATGTATCGCAAGCAGCCATCATAACAGTCACATTATGCTGCAGCAGCCAGTAAGCAACCTGTAAAATACCCACCGAAGAACTGTTGATCAGGAACAATAGTACCATTCTTTTCATAATCCCGCCTTTTGCAAATCTGCAACATAAACACGGTCTACTCCTATGACATGTTGACTCTTGCAAATTAACACCAGAAACACTATGACCCCAGATTGTGCCTATTCCTCTTTCTTAAACATAGAGAGGCAAATGTTTGACATAAACGTACAAGCTAACTAATTTTCAAAACCATCCCGTAGGAAGGTACTCCATAAATGTCTATTATAGCCAATCCAAGTGATCAGCTAAATGATCACTAGTCAAGCCAATAAAACTCCCACTAAGCAACAAACTTGAAATTGGAGTTGCAAATCTGAAGGCAAACAGAAATCCAGGAAACAAGAAAGAAACAAAGGTAATTCAAAACAGATTGCAGAGGGTTGAATTCAAAGTTGTCTGAACAATCTAGAAGCGCCCCACATGCCCTTTTTCCATTTGGGTTCTTCAAATGCGTAATTCCAACAAACTGAAAGTAAACAATTAATAGATTTATTCTATTTTATTTAATAATTTAATTGTGTGCTTTACAGGTTAAGCCCTACTACATACAATACAAGTGGAGCAAATCTTGAAAGAGAAAGACCAGTTTCATACAAAGAACGAAATTTTGCAACTAAAAATTCTCTAACGACACCCACTAAAGATAAGAAGAGAACAGTCTAGAGGCAACCAAAAACCAAGCCATATAGATCTGTTTGTTACTGACTCAGAATGTGAAGATTGTATTTTCTACAAGAAACAAACTTTATATTCCTTTCAAAAGAAAACTTCAAGGACTAGAAAGTTCAAGAATGTTCTAAGTCTTATCAGTCAACTTTAGGTTTAAGTCTTGGATGGTGCATTACCGCATTGCCTACTTGGTAAAAAAATCCGAAAAGAAAAAAACAACAGTTAGTTACCTTAGCAAGATTTGTAGACTTGCCAACACCATTAACACCAACAAAAACAATCACATATGGCCTCCCTTGCTCCTTCGCTGCGTGAACATCCCTCAAGATATCAATTGATCGTCTTGGAGTCAAAATTCGTAGAAGAGCTTCTTCCATTGCAGCCTGTATGACATTGTAAATGACGAACAATAAGGATTCATGCTACCAATGGCTATCATATATTACAGATTTAGATCCCAACAATCTAATATCTCACACAAACCTGAACTGTTGATGAAACCCTTGTAAACGAACCCAACTTTTTTCCTTCAAGACTCACGGCAACTGATTCACAAAGTTTCTGAGCAATTTCCTCAGCCTGGAGCATTTTAGATTTTGACATAGTAAACATATCAAATCGGACTAAAACGGGTTGTGCAGAAAATAATTTGCACGATCACATACCACGTTCTTTGTCATAAGGCGATCTTTCAGAGCCTTTAGAGCAGGTTCCAGATCTGCTTTTTCAAGAACTGTATTGCCAGAGATGCTGGAAATTTTGTAAGAAAAAAAAAAAGTCACAAACGTGTACCCAGTCTAAAAAGAGAAACTGCAATCAATGATATGTTCACGCGTTCACACAGCAACTTCTGACACCAACTAGAATTCTAGAAAGGAATTATGGAAAACTATGGAAATGCTGTAGTAGAATGAAAACAGGTAGCTGAAAAACAGATTAGCAATTGGCCGTGCACAAGTGATATTCCAAGTTGTCTGCAAAAGGCGCTTGAGAAATAAAATTAACAATGTAGGAGAAGGCCAACCGAGACAAAAGCTATCGCGAGCTCAAATTTAGGGTCCCAAAAACAAAAAAAAAAGGCTAATTCAATAGAGATGAGGACGTTGTTACCCGCAAATATGTTGCCAACCTAATAACAACATAACACCCTTGTTTTCTCGGAGAAACAATCACCAGCAACTCAATACTAAGAGGCCAAAAACCAAGACTAAGAAACAATTGACATGAACTCCTCCACTGAATTGACATTACCTTTGGAATATCGAGGAGAACCATCCTTTCTTCTTGGAACCCTCAGGCTTTGCGTTCTTATCTATCTGCTCAGAATTGTCATCATCATCATCATCCTCGCTTTCACTGGTAAAAGCTTCGTCCCTATCCATCATACTCGTTCCTTGATCTGCCATTACCGGAACAACTGCCTCGTCCCCTTTCTCATCCACAGGATCAGTAAAATCCAGCTTTGTCTCCGTCGGCGAATCATCCCAGACTCGGTTTTTCTTGGTCAGTTTTTTCTGCTGCAGCTCAGGCCTAGAGTCCTTTTTGGCCGCAGCCTCTATTTTTTTGTTCCCTGCTTTGGAACGTAATTTCTGAAGCTTATTTACATCAAAAGCAGTTGACACCGGGCCCGTTTGATCGCTTTCGCTGTTATCGACGCCAGGGACAGCATTATTGCTGCCGCTGAACGATCTACCGGTCCCATTCTCAAACAACCCTATCTTTGCAGCACCGGACTCGCCATCCCCGTTCTCTTTCCCCCCCTTTCCCCCTTTAGAAGAACCGCTCTTCTTTTGATTGTTTCCGCTTCCTCCATTTCCCTGCTGCTTCTTGTTCAGGGACGACGCCGCGGCAGGCTTCACCAGCTGCTTCGATTTCTTCATCTCCTCTGCCCTCGTCTCCGCCTCAATCTGCAGCTGGCGGAAGGTATCGTCAAAATCAGGGTAGACCACGCGCTTAGGGTCGTAGATCTGCGAGAACTCTCGCTTCACCGCGGCCAGCAGATCGTCGACGTAGAGCAGATGGAGGAATTGACGGAAGACGGCGACGAAGATGAGGCCGAGATCGTTGTGGAACGTCCATTTCAAGGTGTAAGCGGCACCAGGAGCCGAGTAGTTGTAAGAAGCGTCGCCGGATCGCTCCTCCAAGAGGCAAGATCGGATCAAGGCGTCGATCGGAGATCCCTTGAGCGCGTTACCGAGCTCCCTATACGTCCACAGGATCAATCCCCCCCTGGTGAAGATAAGGAGCTGTTCCAACATCCTCAATCCGCAACTTAACCCAACGAGATATACGATCGGGTTTGATTTTCCTACCCTGCAAGCAATAGCACAGCAGCTCGTAAAATTTTCACGATCGATCGACCGATTGACAGACGCCGAAGAAAGAAAACAGAACAAGAATTCAAGCAGACGATCAGAATCGGAAAACGTACCTCTCAAAGCGACGCCGGTTCTTGTTCCCCCCTTTTTTTCTGGTTTCTCTGTCTGCGGCACGAAAAATGACTGGGTCCTAATTTACTATTTAATTTGCAGACCGGGGAGGAGAAACTTATATCTATAGAGAGAGATAGATGCACAGACACTGGAGGGAGTTGGTTATCCCTCAAAGGGACGTCTGGATGCTGTCCATCCGTCCCAATCAACGGCACCCAAACGCCCGCACGAGGCGCAGGGATTGTACTCTGTAGTCTGGTCTCCTCCATATCGCCGTTCATCTACTCGATGGACGGCTATCAGGAGGACTCTGATGGTTCGTGGTCAGATTCTCCTTACCGTATAGATAAACAGCGAACGGTCAAGCGGATGGTCAGAGAGAGTTCCTTCCTTCTCTTTCGCTTCCTCGTCTTGGCAGGCGGCGCGTCGAAATGGAGACACGGAAGTTTGACTTTGACCGACGCCCTTACCTGTCAACGCTTCATGGTGGAATCGGATTTACTGGATATTATATCCGATTTATCAAATTTCATGTATTTGGATCTGAATCCAACTTTTAAATTCATGAAAGGATCTAAAAATTTTAAATATAGTATTAAATCTGAATTTTATTTTGTATTGCTGTTTTTCTGATGCAACGGAAAAGCTGCTGCCGTTTAAGAATGGTCTTGGAGAAACCACTACCGCGCATGCTTCAATGTTCTCCTCTCTTTTCAAGCCCAATTTCTGCGCTTCTCCCTTGTCCCTTTACTCGAGTGCAACTCAGAAAAGGTGGGGGTCTCGCCGTGCTTTTAAGCAGGCCGGAGTCGCGTGAAGAGGGTCCAACTTTTCAGGCAACATTTTGCACAAAATTCACCTCCATGTTTCTTCAAACTCTGAGCCGCTAATGGTTGCAACCATTATAACGGCCTAAGTTTTCAAAAGGCATGATTAAGAATCTATGCAAATTGGGACTGACAAAGCCATATATATATATATATATATATATATATATGAGAGAGAGAATGCCGACTCTACATATACAATAAGCCTCACAGCCTGCTATATATTAGGTGATTTTTTTTTTTTTTTAACTTCTTTCTCTCTCTCACACTCCTCGCAACCATGAGCAGGAGAGGGGAGAAAGAGAGTTGAAAAAAATAAGTTAACAATGGTAAAAGATGTATATGGCCATATCCATTCGACAAATGATGGAAGGCCAGGTAGACGATCAATAATCAAACATCAATAATCAAACATGTTCTACCTCTGTTGCCTGGTTATTGAAACCTGGTGGTTAAATTCCCTGCTATTACTTGTAAACTACTAGTAAACAACTGAATAAAATGGCAGCTGATTTTTTATGAGGCAACACGACAGATAACATAAGCTACCATCATATTAAATGGTTTACTCTTTGTCTCCTGAAATTAGAGTATTAAATGGTTTACTCTTTGTCTCCCGAAATTAGAGGGAAGTGTAGGACTTAGAGACCTCAAAGATACCAATCTTAGCGTGTGACCCAACAATCTTCTTCTTGGGCAGACCTTGTTAAAGGTCGGTACTGCGAGCAGAAAGGACGAATTGACAACAGTATTAGAGGCAAAAGGGTGTCTAAAGCATGGCGAAGGGCATTGCAGTTGTCGAGCAGGATTAATACAAATGTGGGCTGAAGATAACAATGGTGCTATGACCAGCTTTTGGACAGATTACTAGGGTCCAGAGCATCTTATTGATAAGATCCATATATCCCATCACCTTCAGGTACAAGACACTATCATATGCACGGTCAAAGAAATCATGAAGGGGAATGGAGATTTCATCAGTGAGTTCCTTGTCAGTTTAAATATTTCTTTGTTTTGTCCCCAACTTGAGGTTGAGCAGCCTGATGTTATGGTGTAGAGAAACGGAGATCAAGGAGAATTCAATCGGCATGAATTTTATCAAAGGATTCAGAAAAAATGCTTCAAAAGCAATGAGAACACACTTGTATAAAAAGGGAGAGGATTCCTAAGGACCGCCTCAATTGTTTATTTAGGTGTTTCAAGTCGTCTATCTAGTGATGGGTTTGTGCAAAAAAGAGTCAATCAATTGCCTCTAAGTGTTTAGTTTGCAAGGAGGAGATTGAAGACATGAAACAATTTTTTTCCAATTGTAAGGGAGCTCATTTTATATGGACATCCATTTTAAAAAAAAATTCGAAGGGCCAAGTAATGGCACAGGAGTCCCCCAAACCTGATGCAAGGGCTTATTGGTGGCATAAGAATGACTTTAAGGATAAATTGATCGATAAATGTTGGAAAGACAATTTCCATATAGCAATATGGTTCATCTGAAAAACTCGTAAACACATCAAGCAAGGGTGATCTACCAATTAACAACTTGGCGGAACGGTTCTGGGCCCACTGCCATGGTTACTAGTGGAATTTTCAATGTGAAGGAATTCAACTGGTTAAGATTCATAATTGGCTCTGCTTTGGGATTCTGTTGAGCAATTGAGTTAGACATGGAGATATATGGGTATAAATCAACATTAGTTTGTGGAACAAGGGTGATAGAAGAGGAGTAGCTGGTCTCATTAGAAGCGCCTCTGTCTGCTTGTTAGAGAATCATATTAGATGTTGGGAGACAGAGATTCTAATTAAATGCATTGAGCACTTGGTGAATATTGCGGATAACTTAGGCTGCATTTATCTTCTGGCCAATGATAGAGATTGGAAGCAACACTTACGCAACAATATTGAACGTGGCACAGAATCATGAATAACATAACATTTTGATAAGTAGTACCTTTCTTAATAGGCTTTCTATTTGCAAGGGATGGACTCTTGCTGAAGCTACTATCGATTATTCCGATCAATGGATTGTATAGGAAATGGATTCACCATGACAACATGTGGGATCCATTAAAAGGAAGTAATACTGCGTGTTGAGGTCTTGCGCGGACCAATTTTTGTTGTACATATTTGATCAAATGATGAAAGGCCACAACATGGAGTCAACGTTCAATTTTCTCGAAACCCCTTTTTGACAATAGTTCGGAAAGGAAGGCACTTTCCTGGGAAAATTGAGAACTCAAGGACTCTTTTTGAGATTGCGGTCAAAATCGAGGCTGCCAAACGAAAATTTATCACATTATTTTCGCACGACACCACGTCTAATACTTTAAGACATATCATTAATTATTCATGGCGGTGTACGGTGTGGCATATTACATGTCATTCATTCATTGCGCCAATAGCTAGCGAGGAGTATGTCAAACCCAAAGGGATCCATTAAAAAGGGAAAATTAATGCATTCATGACATGAATTAATGTGACAGTAAAGAAGCCTTTGATGGAAGGCAGTTAGTCCCCATTAATTGATCCGCTCCCAACCTTCAAATGCTCGTTTCTTAAAGATCCATTTGAAAAAAAACCAGTAAGTAACACAATTATTTCACACTCTTGAAATTTTTGTGAAGGATTTCTTTAGTTTTTGAAACAAAAAATCGGATCATCTCCAAAAAAACAACCTAATTATACATAGATACATCGAAAAATGGTTAAAGCTTTAGTGATTATTTTTATTGCTTTAAGTATTTTCCTTTTGAGTATTTCACAAAACATGTTTCATTTTTAAAAAAACAACAAAACTTCAAAATTTTTTGACTAATTGCCTGAATCAACCTAATAACTTATTTTTAATATTATTATATATATTAAATTACATTAAAATATATATATTTTTATTTCAATTGGGTTGTGCCTAGCAATAGGTACCAGCTACAGCCCGACCCCATGCCCAGGCCTATCGATAACCACACGTTTTCTTCACTAATTTCTAATGTTGCACTAATGTGGTGTTTGACCTTAATTAACAAGTCTGGCCCTAGTGATATTTCGCATTAACAAAGCCACCTACCTGGTTAGTTGGGCTGTCATTTTCCTTGGTTCATGTATGTGCCCTTTGGCTTCAGGTGCATATATTATACGTGCACTAATGTGGGCCGCTATTCTAGTTGGTTGTTTGATTCTCTATGCCTCATATAATTCTCAGGCCATGTTTGGATTGGAGGTCATCCAATATTCGTGTGGATTTGAAAACCACAGGTCTTTTATCTAACCCCTTTCTACAGCTAGATCTCGGATCTGCAGCTTGTTAGGTTGTGTTCGATCGCTTCGGATTTTAAATCTGAGACTGCATAAAAAAGTGTGCTTTGGGAGGTTCTTAGTTTAAAAAAACTGAAGATCTTTGTCGCATTACATGTTAAAAACATTAGATTTAAAGCTGAATCATAAGGGGAGGGTCCGATCTTAAATCTATGAATTACCGTGAAACTCAGATTTTGATACATGCCACCCTAAAAAAAAAACCTCAGGAACTGTCCTACCAGATTCATAATGAAACAAACACTTTGGGTATCACACACCAAAGGCGGCCTTATTATATAATGGCCTATAATGGTTGGATAATAAGGGAGCACTACTTGCTATATGCTATTTAATTTCATTGGTTTTTGAATGTTTTTAATAATTTTCATTGGTGTTTGAAAGTTTTTAGTAAAAGCGTCAGTAAAAGTTTTACTGATACTTTTAGACATTATCATGGTTTTTTTCTCACGTCAGCAAGATTTTTTGTTTTTGGTGGATTCAATGAATCAGTAGTTGCATGAATTTGACTTGATTTGTGATTTCTTGTGACAGGAAACAAATGTGATTAATTCTGACTAATCTATGCAGCTGTTGCAGATGTGACCCATTCACTACTTTCTTTTCGGGGTCGTTTGATAAATAGAATAGTTTATAATTATTTTATAATCTTAGTTTAAAGTTTGGAGTAGATTCATAAAACGCTTTTATGTTTATAAATCTATTATAATCTTATATTCATGAAACAATTACATACTATTATAGCTCCTGTCGACTGTGGTGGTAGCAGAGGCGGAGGGAGGAAGGGCGCCTAGGCCATGGCTTCACCCTAACAAATGAAAAAAAATATAGTGTAAAATTTGTTTTTTTTTTTTTGCTTCTATGTATTTTTTAAATGTAAGTTCAGTTTGATCCTACCCAAATTCAACCTACAAAACCCACTCTTCATTTGGCCCACCCTTGCAACAAATCCTGGCTGTGGATGAGGATGTTCATTATCATCTGGATGGTGAAAGCCACCGCCCCTGACCGCTACAGGTTTATTACGGTGGCGCTTGTTGCCTTGCGTGTGTGCGAGCCATATTCAGCTTCTCTCCTCCTCTTCTTCATCCTCCATTAATACAATCTGTTAATTATTGATGGTACGATCTGCCATGGCAGAATGGGAGCTCTGCTACCTCACCAATTGTTCTATGAACGGACAAACCAAACTAAATAATAAATGACTCTCGCTCTCTCATACGGATGCATACACTCTCTCACACACACATGCATGTGCACATGCAAGCTTAGAATAAGATTACTTTATTTCTATAATTACACTGAACAGTTCGAAAAAATGAATAGATATCACTATTTATAATCTAGCTGAACTTGTATTTCTCAATCAAAATCACTACAATACATGTACTTTTGATTGAACAAGAGACTGCCCAAAACGGCATTATGACATGTCAAGAATAAGTTTTTAACATTACTAAATATTAGATATAGGATATTTGTTTGACATTGAACCCGAATCCAATCACATATTTACCTAAAACCAGTTTAATTCGATGTCACTTTCAAATCCGAATCCAATCTGATCTCACAATCGAATGTTTTTTTTTTTTTTTTCTAGATCCGACTTTCTTAAAACATTTTGGTCAAATAGCTGTCCATATTTTGAACCACAACAGTTCACAACCTCAAGGGAGGGTGACTGCATGGGCCCTGACCCTACCTCAACGCATTTTTTCAAAAAAATTACATGTAAATTTTAAAAACTTTTACTTGTCTTTTATAAAAATTTTAAATAATGATATTTCAACCCGTGAAAAATTTTAAATAATGATATTTCAACCCGTGTCAAAATTTACAAACTTTAATTCAAGTCCTCTGATAGAATCAATATGCAAATCCCTCGATGCATTAAAAGAGAAATATAAGCCAACAAAATTTTTAAAGTAGCAGGTAATCCATGACGTTGAGGTCCAATGGAAACGATTAAGTAGAAAATTGACAATATCCTAATATCAAATCCCGGCAAGCTGCCGCCGGTTGACGTCCACTCCAGTTAAGATCGGAATCTTTTGCATGGACAAGACGGGTTGACGTCGATCACCATCTATGAAAATAATAAAATAAATCCAAGCTAAACGAATGTCTAATATCTTCAATATCCATCATTGGTAAACACTATTAAATAACTTCCAATATTCACCATTCATTAGCATAGGCTGTCAATGTTTACTATTATTAAAATGCATTATACGTGGTTCTTAGCTTATTATAATGAGGTTGTTACTTCACTTTTCAGAATAAGGTTGAAAGTTGGTGCCCTTCTCTCTTTCTTTGAAAAATATTAGTTGGCAGCGACCCAACTGACCGTATCGTATTCAAATATGTAAATAATGATGTTTCCATTGGATTCCATTAATTAGGCAATCGGATCGAACCGACCGGACCGGCTCTGGAAGAAAATCTTATCTTTTATTTAGTGTCCTGAAAAGGTCCAAGCAGGGATCAGGGGTTCCAGATTCGCCGGCCCCACCTCATGCCTTTACAGCACCGCGCCCGGCGACGGCGCCCGGGATGTTTTCACGGCGGAACTCGCGAGGGAAGAAGTTCAACTGCTGCAGTTGGATGTTCATGCTGTTGTTTCTTATTACCGGTGAAAGTAAAAATAGCGTAACCGAGAGGTAAGGATGCTTAGTTTGAAGTTTGAAGTTTGAATCGGACACTCGAGATGAAGGTAATTCGAAGCCAGAAATTTTTTGCTACGAGGCACTGCTATAAAAATTATCGTGTGTCTAACGGATGCAACATATATAAATAAGTAATTGTAAGAAATCTATGACAAATTTGTTGCTAGTGTAAGCAGCTGTTCACTCCTGCCTATATGTATGAACAATTAAACATAAAGTTTCTAATTCGTTACTTGTGAAAAATTATAAGCAAAATAAATCCATATGACAAATTCTAGGTGAACTAGTAGTAGCCGAGATGAGAACCAAAGTTCAGTCAATTTTTTTTTTTGTCTATAAAGCACTAACTATATAAGTAACAAAATTCTAAATGGCCTTGCAGTGATTCGGGTTTTATGAGATTGATTCATATAATTGGACTTAAATCTACTTAGATCCAATGATTAAAAACAATTATATATATATATATATATATATATATATATATATATATATATATATATATATATATATATATATATATATATATATATATATATATAAGGGTCCTGACGGAAAGAGGTGGGAAATGTGGATAGAGGTGGACGGTTGGCTATATATATATATATATATATATATATATATATATATATATATATATATATATATATATATATATATATATATATATATGTTTTTTTTTTTGTTAGAAAGAGGAAAAAGGAAGCGTCTGAAGGTTTGAAAGAGTCAGAGACCTACTGAGGAAGGGAAAGAGTAAAGAGGAGGACCGACCGTATGTTAATTTGAATTTTATCACATGACTTGTTAAGTGAAGAGTAATGAGTAATGGACTTCTGTAATCTCCCACCTCCCTCCTCCGCCTCCCCCTACTCTCTCTCTCTTCCTGTTTTTCTTCTCCAGTTTTCTCCCTTTCGGTCGATCCACCCTCTCTATCTCTCCGACTCGACGGCGGCAATCATCACGGAGATCACCATCGTCGGAGCCGCCCCAGCACCAGAAGAGTTCCTCTCTATAGGCAAGTCTCTCTCTCTCTCGTTTTTTCATGAGCTGGAGCACAGGGTAGTTGGCTATGGCGTTCGTGCACTTTTTCGTCCGGAAATGAGGATGTAACGGTTGATACGGTCTTTGTCTTGCTCTTCTGAGAGGGCCTATGGTGAACGAGGAGAATGACCGGTCAGCCTGCGAAGACCACCATGGTCTCCCTAAGGAAGAAGCGAGTGGATAATGAGAGAGTGATTTCTTTCTTAGAAGGAGGTGGACGGCCAGGGCCTCGCGTCCTCTCCGACTCTCCCTGAGGAAGAATAGGGGAGGAAACGGAAAGTTAACTGGGGGACGACCTCTTCCTTTATGTCTCAAATATATTTATCGCAGAAAAGGAAGGTTCGGCCAATGACTCGTTCCTTTTTCTTTCTTGCTTGTTCGGAAAAAAAAAAAAGGAAGAGCAGAGGAGGAACAATGAAGGAGGTCTCCATTCTCTTGCCGGCGGCCCTCTTTCGTTTTTGTCCAATTTTAACTGAAAAAATGACAACATGAAACAAAAGGGAAAAGGAAAAGTTAGGGGGTCGGCCGGTGGCGCCCAAAGTTGGTTACCTCCTCAATTCCTTTCTTCTAAAGGACCACCTTTTGTAAAATTTATTCTAGTTGGAATCAAGTTTTCAAGGTTCCGTCTCCCTCCGTTCATCATTTTTGACGTGATGTTTTCGATTCAGAAAAAAGTCCGGGAGAGATGCCGCTTGAAAAGGGTCCTTGTGTCATTTCCTTTTGGAAAATTTTCTTGCATGCTGTTGGGACAATGGTTTCATGACTGGAATTTTAGCATTTTAGATTCTGTAGCTTTTGATATTACGTTTTTTTGCTTGATGGTTGGTTCTCCAGTTTTGTTCTTATTATTTCGTTATCGTTTCTTAGTGCTATTAAGAACCGCTGGTGTTGACTTTCATGTAACTGATGAATATATTCTGCTATTTAGATTGGAGGGCATCATAATTTCAAGAATTTGTTGCCGTTTTCATGTATATGTTGCTTTTCTATAGAATTTTCCGATATTCTTCCGGGGTTTTCCCGAGAGTAGACACCCCTTTAGCAAAACGTACCACGCCAGATTTTCCCTTCCTAAGAGAAAAGCCCCGGGGCCGGGGGGGTGGTGTGGGGATGGGGGTGGTGTGGTGTTGTTCAAACTATGCTGCACAATTAGTGGGGGTCAAATGTTTGTTCCCACACTTATGTCATTTCATCAATGCGTAAGCTACAAAGGCACTATTTTTTCTCTATTTAGTCTTTTGTCCCCTTTCCAACTCACCTCCAACAATACTTCTTCCTCTGTGTGCGTGAGACAGAAAAAGTTAGGGAAAGAGAGAATTTAATGATGAGATTGTGGCAATTGACTTTTGTGATCTCATGAATTTTCAGGACAATCTTGAGGTAAGATTCTGTCTTCATCTACCGCACTAGGTAGTAGCTACGGTATCCTCTTCCAGTTCCACTAAGAGAGATAGAGAGAGAGAGGGAATGGGCACCTGCTTGTCTACCGAAGGAGATTCCTTCCCTGCACGTTCTTCATCGTCTGCATCCTCAAAAAGGAGAGGAAGGAAGAATAGGGGAAGCTTCCGCAAGTGGTCTAGCTCGTCTAAGAGAAGGGATGCAGTTGGTAGTTCCGGAGGAGCAGGAGGAACAGGACCATGCACTTTGTTCAAGGGAGAGGACGATCTGCTAGATGTCCCTGGAAGGATGTACCTCAATGGGTCAAGTGAAGTTTCCTGTCTTTTTACTCAGCAAGGGAGGAAGGGCACTAATCAAGATGCCATGCTCGTTTGGGAGGTATTACAAGCACTTCTCATCTTCCCATTCTCGTTGTTTTGTTTTTGCTTTTTGGTTAGTCATTTGGATTGTGTCGGCCTGACCCCTATGAAATGGTGTCTCAGGGTAAACAAATTTATTAGGAATTTACGAATAGTAGTAAGATGATGTCATTTGATATGGTAATTGTGACGTATCTCTTCCTGTTGTGGAATTACTTCTTTGCTAAATCTTTCCCAATTTTCACATTGAAGAAAACGGATCTTTCATGCTTCTAGATGAAGGGGCACAGTTGCTTAGGATCCAAATTGTCTCGCTTGAAAGAAAGATATAGGAATAAGGAAACGTTTGTACAATATTTGTGATAACTGAGTTCACCATTGAAATGACGCATAATTTAGGACTGTGTTTTGACTTTCATCACGATGGGAATTTTGAAAAGGTTGATATGGATGCATCGGTGCCTTTTTGTTCAGCTATGCTTGCAATTGTTTCCTACAGTTACATAGACAGCATTATAGTGTTACCCAGAGATAGAAAGCAACACTAATTTGCGTTTGTGGGAAATGCCCAATTCTTGATTTTCCTAGCCAAATAGCTGTTGAGGTGTCTAATGCTTGACCTCTTGCAGCTTTAAGAGTCCCTACTTGTTTGTTTGTTTGTTTGTTTTTTTTTTTTTTTTTGCATGAAGTAACTCTAGTTTAAAGTTACTCTTTATCAAGTGCAGCCAGCATTGACTATAACTTCTTATGTTTTGCACCTGCAGTTACTCTATACCTCTGTTAGTCTTAGTTATCCTTGTTGCTGAGGTCTCAGCTTTTCACAGCGCACAATTTCTTTGTCAGAGCTGACCCTGGTTTTATCCAGCTTTTATGAAAATTTCTTTCTTCTATTTGAACTAGGTCTATACTGGTTTGACACTTGGCTTGTGTTTTTGGTTAAGAAATGTTCTTCTCTGTCCTAATGCTTATAAAAAATTTGGATCCTTGGTTTTGGGAATATAACATAATGCATTAAGATGTGCTATTCAAATGAACTAAGAGCTGATTCTTGTAAATCCTAGATATAGATATCTATAGAGTCTTAATGGAAGAAAAATAATAAAAAAATATTGAGAACAAAACCATGATGGTCTTATAATAGATGTATGCATCAAGTTTGTGGACCTAAGCTCGTCTGCATGTTCACATGTGAAGATGTCTCTTGTAGTCTTGTTCTACTTCCGTGCTTTCATCATCCCACTAGCAACTGCATCCACATATTTGAGAGAAATTGTAGTCTAGAATGAGGGTCGTGTTGTTGGGTATGATAGTGTATTTTCTGGTGTCTTTTGTTCACTCTGACACTTATTTGGAGCACCTTAATTTGTCCATATGGTTCCAATGGAAGTCGACCTTGCGGTTTGTATGTTCCATCAGTAGGCATGCCATTATTCATCCGTATAAAGATTATGTGGAGAAATTAAGTGCATGATTTAGTAACATGGACTTCATTTGTGCAACTATTGGTTCATGATTTCTGGTTCTATAGAAATATCAGTCTTCTAACCTGCATAACATATTTCATATTGCCAGCTTCTTCAACAGTCTGCTTGCCTATATATTTCATTCTTGATGAGATTCACTGTATGAGTTTCAATGTATCTATATTTTGCCCAGGCAATCACTTATGTGATGATTGGTGTCTCTCTTATTAGAACTTTGCCTCAAGAAGTGACACCATCTTTTGTGGAGTATTTGATGGGCATGGACCATTTGGGCACATGGTTGCAAGAAAAGTTAGAGATTCTCTTCCTTTGAAGCTCTGCACCCACTGGAAAGTTAATGGGACTATCCAGAATAGCCTTTCTGAGAACAATAGTGCAACAGGAAGTATGAACTCTGAAGAAACGGCATCCATTAACATGGATGACGAATGGGGCGAGTCCCTTCCTCCTGATGGAAATGAAAAGCTTCCCGAGATGTATCTGACACTGAAACAGTCTTTCTTAAAGGCATTCAAGGTAATGGATAAAGAGTTAAAGCTCCATCCGACAATCGATTGCTTCTGCAGTGGAACAACTGCAGTCACGTTGGTGAAGCAGGTAATGGCTTGGACGATGGACATGCTGCATCAGATGCCCCTGTTATCTATCTTTTCTGTTCTCCTAGATCATGCTATATCTGATGAAACTTTTATTTCCAGGGACAGGATCTTGTGATCGGAAATGTTGGTGACTCAAGAGCAATACTTGGTACTAGAGATGAGGATGGTACTTTGTGTGCTGTGCAATTGACTGTAGATCTTAAACCCAATCTGCCAAGTATGTTGTCTTTTAACAGGTGTCCTCTTTTGCTTTTTTACGTCAATGGCTGTGTGAGCATGTAATCCACCCGGTGTTTTGTGTTGCGTGTGTTGTTTCAGAGATATAAAGACTTAGCTTTCTTATTTCAAAATATTTCAAGTTCAATCAAGGACCACCTTTCTGGGAATGAGCAATGAAAGTCATAAATTTAGGTTCAAGTAAATATTCCTACGAAAAAGTATATTTAAGGGGGACGCTGAATAGAGAAGTTCTGAGATGTGTGTGTGTGTGTGTCGTGGTGTGCACGTCTGCATGAGAGAGAGAGAGAGAGAGAGAGAGAGAGAGAGAGAGAGAGAGAGGTGTGAATGACCAGAAAGACTGTAAAAAGAAAGGGTAAGCAGTAGGCAGGTTCTCCTAGAGTTGTTCCAAAGATGTTGTTCCCACATCCTTTTCTTGGCTGATATGTATGTTCTGCTGTTACTTTTTAGGGCACTTTGACTCCTTATCTTCTGTGGTTTTTCAGTTAGAGCATTCACAGACTCAGGTAGATTTTCTTGCATTGAAAATCATACTCCTGGACTCTTAGCTATAATGAATGTGCCTTTATTCCTGGAACTCTATAACAGACTGTGCCTGAAGCCCGAGTCAATAGTTCCTATAAAGTATAAACTAATTTTTGTCTCCCGCCAGAAACATTTGCATTCTTAATAAGTCTGAGTGTCTTCTTTCATCAGTTGTGGGCACTGGGAGAACAATTTACCAGATTCCAGTGTCTGGATGCTGCTAGAGAAGATGTGGATCCTGATTCATCCATGGATTTGTTGTTATTTTCATTGTTCTTGATGAATTTTGACCACAAACGGTGTGAGAATCCAAAACATCACTCTTTTAGCTCTTAAATTGAGAATGTGTATCATTTTCTTATAAGAACTTTATTTTACAATAATACTGTGCTGCCAAAATATGATTCTCAGGAGTTGTTGCATAAAGTCTGTTCTGAGTGGTGTTCAACTTTAGTGTTGGGGCTGCCAATTGCATCCACATATCCAGCTTTTTGCTTATACTACTGCTCCCAAACAATAGAGGCTGCTGAAACAGCTCCACATACCACTTCCAAGGAAACTGCAATTCATGTCTGGCTGAAAGGCTCTGGAATGGAGCTTTGTGGTTATTGATGACTCTTATAGTTAGAAGATTCTTATGTTTTATTATAAAAATGGTTTAACTGCATCCAGTGTGCCGCCTAATCTTTTAAATCCCTTCTACCATTTATAGGAGAAGCTGAGAGAATTCAGCAGTGCAAGGGAAGAGTTTTTGCATTGCATGATGAGCCAGAGGTTGCACGTGTATGGTTGCCAAACAATGATTCCCCTGGATTGGCTATGGCTAGAGCCTTTGGGGACTTCTGCCTGAAGGATTTTGGATTGATTTCTGTTCCAGATGTATCCTACCACCATGTGACAGAAAAAGACGAATTTGTTGTTCTGGCCACTGATGGGGTATAGAACTGTAAATCAACTCCGTCGTTGTACTTGGTCTGGTTTTATGTGGTTTCGCCTTCTACTCAAACACTTCTTAACATCTGCCTCTTCCAGGTATGGGATGTGCTGTCAAACAAGGAAGTTGTTGACATTGTGGCCTCAGCACCAAGTCGTGCAACCGCTGCACGTGCACTTGTTGAATGTGCTGTGAGGGCTTGGCGGTTAAAGTTCCCTACATCCAAGAGTGATGACTGTGCTGCAATCTGTCTGTTCCTGCAGAGAACATCCTCAGCTGATCAGACAGATTTGAGAGATTTGGAGCTGAATGGACCACCAGCATTTGCAGAAATATCCACTGCAGTGGAAGAGGTAGCAATCAGCGATTTGACAGAAGATGATTCAGATGGGAAGCCCAATGGTCCCATAGCGGCAACAGAAGCTTCTCAGACCTTGCCTATTCTTTCTGGAAATTCTCACATTGATGATGAAATAGTCCCTATTTCTGAATCAAAGGAGGCAATGAAGCAAACAGAAAGATGCTCTTCAAGAAGGAGCCTTGCAGAATGCATTTTGACTGCAGATGATGAAGAATGGTCTGCACTCGAAGGTGTGACAAGGGTGAATTCTCTTCTGAACCTTCCAAGGTTTTTTTCTGGGGACAAAAGGTCAAGTAGCTGGAGGAAATGGTTATAGATGCTAATCTTTCATATCTACTAGTACACTTTCGTTAGGTTTGGTTGGCGTGGGGCGGTAGATTTCCAAAAATCTCCTTGCCGATCAGCTTCAAATTTGTCTATCAATTCAATTTCTTTTGGGCTGTCAACCGTCTTCTGTTTTGACATGTGCAATGTAAATATCTTTTTGGATCTCTTTGGTGCTGTTCCATCATATGTTCGCCCTCTTTTAACTAAGGGCACCATAGAATATATGCACCAGTACTCCAATTGAAGTTGGAGAAGCCAGATATGGTATACGAGTACGGTACAGTACGTTGTTCATTAGAGTAGCTTTGCCTTGGTGGATGTTATCCCAGTTGCTAAAATGGCCTAGTGGTTCGATCTTAGCCTTCATGGTACTGTAAACTGTTTCATCTCATGATGTCCCTTGTCTTTAGGGTCCAGAACTGGGTCAGAGCCTGGATAAACGGATGGTAGACTTTTAGCTCCATAAGCGCAGGCAATTTCAAATCAAATCGCTAATGGTGACCTTGTGAAGATGAAGTAGCACCGTGGCCATATATTTGTTGGTGTTCAACCTGCACACAAATGAAAAGTGATGGAAGACATGCATTTGTGATTCCTTGTAGCATTTCCTAAGCTAGTCTCTTGTCTGATCTGTAAATTTGGTAGGTGATCAAAATTTGATTGGCCTCTCCTGGAGATGTGGAATCAGGGTATCATTTTCATACGCGTTCGGGGAATGCTCCATGTGCTGTGATCTAATCTTTGTGTGGAAAACCAATTACAGTAAAATCTTATGACTAATAGCACAGCCATCTTTGCGTTGGATTTATCAAGGTGTACGTGCAACACTATGCCCTGCCACTATTAGGTCACCTGTTGTGTGCGTCACTGGTGTCTCCACACTGACAGAACAACTGACGCACACTTCCTTTCGGTGAAAGCCCAGCCTTCACTAAAAACAGGGACATTCCAATCTATGTTAAGTTTTGATCCCTGTTCTGATTTATACAGGTATGGTGCCGGGTGTGTTAGATTCTACCACCCAACCCGTAGGCTGGGTCCATTTAAGTGGCCTCTTTAACATCACTCCAGATTCAAGACCAACTGAAACACTAGGACGGCTCATTTTGGGTACCAAAAGTATACGACCCAAATGAGAGGCTGAAGCCCCTCTTTATTTCCCTTGCTTCGCACGTTTAGAGCTGCATCAGCAAACTTGCGATTACACTTTTCAATTTAAGGGTATAGCTTATCATTTTTTATAGTCCAAAGGAGTAGTGCTTATAGGAATCGAACTTACGCTCTCACCGGCCCACCAACTTGACTAGTTACATGATGCTCTTTAGAGTGATGAAAAGCTCTCTTTGTTGAACAATAACACAACAAGTTCTCACTGTTCCCCTGTGTCTAAAGTTTGTACAGTCCTTTGCTTATGTTGAGTCTTGGTGTGCCGCGCCGCACGGTTCGGAGTTGTCGGCCCGTGACAACCACTGACCCGCCAACTATTAACTATGTTATGCTCTTTGAAGCGATGAAAAGCTCTGATTGTTGAACAATAACACAACTAGGCTAAATGGGTGGCCACCTGATCTTCATTTTCCATTCGATCGTGGCGCTGATGTAAGTGGCCATTGGAACAATGTGGAATCTATGTCCTTAATGATTAGCAAAGACTAGCGATCCAATCAAATCCCGGTCTGCATATAGAATTGGGATCCAAAGTTAAAGCATTAAACCAGACTCAGATGTACTGGGTGTGCCACGTTGAAACCTCGTCGCTCTCCAGTCATGGTCTGGACTCAGTTGTGAGAACCCACTAGCGTCGGAAGAGAGTTACATAAGGCTAAAGGTTTTTCAAATATTAACTAGACCCAAGTTCGAATGCTGTTCTCCAAGTATGTGATGGATCTGAATCTCGTCCGTTTGCACTTAGCGCCATGGAAAGTGGTGCCCCTGTAAGGAGTTAAAAAGAGTCCCCCTCTTAGTAGTAAGCGCCGGTACAGAGGGGAAGGGAGGGTGAGAGAGAGAGAGAAGGGAGGTGGGGAGGAACAGGTTCTCCTCAATCCGTGTCAGTGGCAGCTGAAGAAATTGAGGGTAGGAAAGGGCAAGAGGGAAGGAAATCGAAAGGTGGTGGGAAGGAGTTAGGTTTTACTCGTGCTGCTGTTGGTGCAGGCGGCAATGTCGACATCGAGCAGCGGGCTGACCTTCAAGCTGCACCCGCTGGTGATCGTGAACATCTCCGATCACTACACGCGCGTTAAGTCGCAGAGTGCAGCGCAGGCAAGCGCAGCCCCGAGGGTGTTCGGGTGCGTCATCGGCGTCCAAAGGGGCCGCACCGTCGAGATCTTCAACAGCTTCGAGCTCCTTTACGACGCCTCCACCGAAACCCTTGATCGGGCCTTCCTCGACAAGAAGCAGGAGCAATGTATCTCATTCCCCTTTCTGCCCTTTCTCGTCTGGTTCATTCTGTTCGCTCGAACTGTCCGACTCTTTTTTTCGTTGATAAGAATTCTCTGCTCGATGAATTCGTTGGAGTCCTTCGTGTTGTCTGGAGTTAAAAATGGCATTCGCTGAAATTGATTATACAACCCTTTAGTTATGTGGTTCTTCCGATATTTCAAGAAACGTTTGATACGCCTGGTTAGGGGATGGTCTTGAGACAGCTTCAAGTTCGAATTGAAGAAAAGCAACGGTCTGATTGCCGGATTGCGTCTCTTGTAATAATCTGGTAGATTTCTGCTTAAGACCAGCTTGCCAATAGAAGGGGAAAAAATGGGGTGCCCTTTGTATGAAATGAGGAGATTATTCCCTCGATGCTACGCGCGAGTTTCTTCCTGATGGAAGGGTAGTAGTTACAATTTAACGTTTCTTTTCTTTTTCTTCCGATGAGACGATATTGGTTCGCCCCTTACCCTGTCTTTATTGTGTTGCACTTTCTAACGAGAAAAGGTGGACAATATATATTGATATTTCTAGAACCGTAAACGTGTTTAATTCCTCGTATTTCAGTAACCTGGAGAAGGAAAAGTGTGAAAATGAACTCAGCACTTCGTTCTAGTGATGCTGGTATTCTTTTGGGAGATGAATTTGCTTTTTTCATGTTTTATGCCTTTCTTCGGCCTGAGTGATATGGATGCAACCCAATTCCATGGTCGGCAGAGGTTCTGATTCTCAAATGGAAGATTCATGGTAGTTTACCGAAGTAGTATACGAGAAGGGATTGTTTTCTCCTACTTTTCCCACTCGTTTATCTTGCGGTTGGTTGCAGTTACCTTAAGATATTGACCATCATCTAAAGGATTTGTTTCCTGATGCGGTAGGTTCCTAAATAGTTTTGATTCACTTGGTTCAACTGCCTGAATTCCATTTCTTTCAGAACCAACCTCACATCTAAAGGTAGGGAGTTCAATATAAAACCAATCTGCCCTTAGGCATTGGATTGAGTGGCCCAAACTAAATGCGTACGGATTAGTTAAGCTGAAGTAGCTTATTAGGCAGGTCATGAGCTATGTGTTGAGGATAGTCCACCAGTAGTGTGGATAGTTCATGATGGTATTTCTATTGTTTCTGGTTGTGTTTCGGTTCAGTATGAAACAATAGTTACTTGCTTTCCTTCTGTGATCCAGATAAAAAGGTTTTCCCGAACTATTATATACTCGGTTGGTACTCAACTGGAAGCGATGCACAAGAAAGTGATATGCAAATTCACAAAGCTGTAAGATTAAGGACTTCCCTTTTGTTTATGTAATCCAATGCCAAGTGCTTGTTTTGTTGCTTTTTAGCCTTCTGCATTTTCTTTCTCTTGTTTTCTAATAACTAAACTTTTAAACATCTTAGACCTCTTATTAGCTTAGTTCATCGGTTAATGATTTATGCTTAAAAATAAGATTAAAATATTGACCAAGATATTCTTGGTGCCCAACGCCCATTTAAGAGATACAACTTACTTAATGGGATAGGATTTTTTTTTCTTTCTTTCTTTGTTCATGAATGCTATTTTCTTAAATAGTTGTAGCTGCAAATGTGGGATACAGATTTTTTTGTGAAATTTTCCAATATGACTTCTACAAAGAATTGAGAACAAGAGACCACATGGAGTATGTATAAACCTAGACATTGACATGATGTTGAAACATGGATCGCCCTTCTTGAACTATTTATTGAGGTTTTCAGCTTTATTAGAGAAGTGTTTGGAGGTGCAGGAATTCTAACAACAGAACATTCAAGGATTGATTTATAAGCATGTTTGATTCTTACATGATACTGATGCGTCACAAAAGCATGATCATAGGCATAAATCTGCTCTCCTGTTATATTAGCAGTTCATTTTGTGGATTAAATTTGAACCAACTGGCTACCATAGGGATAATAAGACTTGTTGCAGTTACCTTTTCTCACAGTCTGCCTATCTATTTATGCTATCTTCATAAGCTTAAAAAACATTGGCGCTACCTATGTTTTCTTAGTTTGTTCCATGTTTTACTAAATGTAGGTTGAAGTTTGTAAGTTTTTCGAATGTCACTTCTGTTTTCTATTAATGAACATATCATTTATATCTTTGGTTCATATATGTTGGAGAGTGGTATTTGGACAAGAAATTGTTGGTAGTTCTTATATCAAATTTCACTTCTTCCCATTTTTTGTCCATGTCTTTTGATTGATTATGCCTCGTTCTGTTGGCCAGCTGATGGATATCAACGAAAGTCCAGTGTATGTGGTTTTAAATCCTGCGATTAATCATGCCCAAAAGGACTTGCCCATAATCATATACGAGAGTGGTATGTATGTTCCTCTAAGACCTTTGATTATGACCATATATATATATATATATATATATATATATATATATATATATATATATATATATATATAGTTAGTCTTATTGCATCCCATTAATGAATCTGTATAACCAATTACCTGTGCCCTTTCTATCCTGTACCGTAAGTTGAATTGTACTCCACTTTCTGGTTCATCTGTGTTAATCAGGAGAACGTACTGCAATTTAGAAACTCTTCTTGCACTGTCTTTTATCCTGGATGCTTGTGCCAAAATAGTATATTTGCTAATGCTGATAACCATGTCTAGAAACCTTCCAAGCACGAGCTGCAATTCCATATCTGATCTTGAACCCTGGAGTATGAAGACTGTGATCTACTTATGGTGTTATCTGTGAGCAATGATGTTGCTAACCAGAAACCTCGGGCATCGTCAACTTGGTGTTAGCATGATAGAGTAGTTTGTAGGCTAGCATGTCCCTCGATGCCTATGGCCCAGGCCCACCTGATTGTTGTATATAGGTCTTACACTATTCCATGGAGCATTTCGAAAGATATGCTCAGTAGTTATAACCTTCTTGTCCATGTTGTCCAGCTTGAATGATGAGTCTAACTGCCATGCTTCTTCAGTTTGTTGAACGCATGCATATCACTTCAATAACCTATTAATTAGAATAAATTCCTTGATCTTAAGCCATGTGAGGGAACACCAGGTGCTACTTAAACAAACCTGACTACTTGAGTATATGAAACTCCTCTTATGATGAAAGTGAGAAGGAAAGTGACAGTAAGGAAAAAGGAGAAGACTAAGAAGAAACAAACAAAAGAAAGAAAGTGAAGAAGAAGAGTACTCCCATACCCATACCTGCGCTACTGTCCCCAACTCAATGCGAGCTTAGGTGATTGCTCTCAGCTTGCATGCTCTAAAAAATAATGCTGTTACATTGATTAGGAAGCTTAAAGTCCTTTATTTGTCTGTTGCAAGATTGCTTGTAAATTTGCACGTTATGCAGCTTAAACTTTTTGGACCATTGGTTTTTTTCTTTTTTTTTCTTTTTTAGTTCATTACCTTCACTGTTTTTTGTGTTTTGAGTTCATCACTTTACTACTTATATTAACAGGCTTCTAATTTGCTTCTAGAATGATGTGGCATTCTTTCTGCTGCAGAATTGCATGTCATAGATGGTATTCCCCAGTTGATCTTTGTCAGATCAAATTACACTATCGAGGTTGGTCTAGTCTGATATTTGTGTTATTAACTGATTAATTATAGATTCTGAATGGTTTTTGTGGTTCCTTCAGACAGTAGAGGCGGAGAGGATATCGGTGGATCATGTTGCACATCTTAAGCCTTCCGATGGAGGATCTGCTGCAACTCAATGTGAGAGTTGTCCCCTCACTCACTTATTTTTCTCTCTCTTGTTGAAGTTTGAGTTGGAGAAGATTGTGCTTACATTTTGCCTTGAGCTTCAGTGGCAGCTCATCTTACTGGCATTCATAGCGCCATCAAAATGTTGAATGGTAGAGTCAGGATTCTTCATCATTTCCTTGTGGCTATGCAAAAAGGTAATCCACTTTTGATGAAGACGATGATAGTGCAAAAAAATTGAGGCTCTGATGATTGGACTAGCTAGGGCATCCACCAATATTTAACCTTACCAATTAAATTCTGGGTTGACGGTGGATTAGTTGAAAAGCTACGTGTAGGAAAGGCAGATGCTTTAATGTGTTTATTTTGCTCTCCATTGCAGGTGAGATTCAATATGAGAACTCATTACTGCGACAAGTTTCAAGTCTTCTTAGAAGATTGCCTGCTATCGAGTCGGAAAAATTTCAAGATGACTTCCTCATGGTACATGCTTCTGCATATCTCCATCTTTTTGTGGAGGTTTTCTGACCCCTTCTCAGCTCAGCTGTTTCTTGTTGGATCGGACTTGTCTATGTGTTTAGTTGTCACATGTTCTGAGTTGAATTGATTTATTTAGGAGGTTCTAGTTAGATGTGTAGAGTGTCATTCATTTTACCTTTTTGGCAAGGTTTGAGCAGCTTGATTTGAAAGGGGATTTAGTTGTCAATTCAACTGTTTCCTTTTTTAACCCTGCTCTTTTGTTGAGACCGGTAGTCCAGTTGTTTAAGTAATGGAGATGCATGAATCTTTTCTGAATATAATGTTCAATGGGATTTCGTGTTTGGTCTGCTTTATGTTGCTAGCTGATAGTGTGGTCCTTTGTGATGTTTAAGTTCCAGATTGTTGTTATTTTTTGATTTCCCTAATCTTTGTTTTATGATCTAGGAATATAATGACACACTTCTGATGACTTACCTTGCTATGGTTACCAACTGTTCAAGGTTTGTGATGCCATTCTAATTCCTGCAGTTTGACAACTGTGTTTTCATATCTAGTATTCGGTGACAAAGGATTTGAATTATATTTTTGCAGCATTATGAATGAGTTTGTCGACAAGTTCAATACAGCATATGACAAACAGGGTAGGCGAGGAGGTCGGACGCCTTTCTTTTAGTTATTGATGCAAAACTGAAGAGCTTCACTTAGTCGATGGCCTTTTCATGTACCGCCTATAGACCTTTCCAATGCTCTCTCATGAACCAGAGGATGAAGCAGCTGCACTGTGCGTCAGATACTGCCTATGATCGAGCAACAGTCCTCGTGTTCGATTTTCTCACCTTTCCTTATTAAATTTTGTGAAGGAACCTCAGTGCAATTACCATCGTTAAAATCTCCTAACAGGATATTTCTCTCATTTTTATTCTACAGTACTGAAATGTTTATTTTGATCATTCATTCTGATTCAGGTACTCCTCTGTTGTCGCAGTGACAGTGGAACATTTTGCAGTTTTGAGTAGGGCTAGTAAAACGGGTTGAAAGGAGCCCAGTTTGCCATGTCCAGTCTCGTTTTTCTCTCATGTAAGCAGTCGCTTGAACATAAAACACGCCGTATCATACTGTGATTCACCCTGGCTTTCACCGTCTCAAAATGAACTGCATAGGCATCGAGCCAATTTGTAAAACAAGCAAGAAATTAGCAGAAGTGCTCATACATGAGCTTTTTAGGCATTAGATTGAGACATCTTCATCCGCAAAAACCGCACGGTCGTGCCACTTTCTACCCCATTTTTCTTTACTCGGGAACATATTTTTGTATATTCTGTTCTTAGCAGAACTACAAGGGCTTCCAATATTCAAAATCCACAATGGGGTTGAAAATTTATTGCTGAAGGAATAAAAAGAAAAACATCAGTCTAAAAGAAGTCGACCCACTACGTAAGTCATTCTGAGCCAGCAGCAAAATGTGTTCAAGTTATTATTATCATCATTATTGTTATTATTATTATTATTATCTGAAAAGCATCTTGCTGAGTAAAGCAATCCCCATTAAGAATTCAAGCTGTGTTTAAGCATTGGTGAGGAACAAGACGCCAAGTAGAGAGGGCCCTGGATCAGATATATTCGATTACCTAACCATATTCGAAACCTTTTAGCCCAATCTAGTAAAGAAAGATGTAATTAGTTTGATTTGGCATGTACCTTCACAACTTCATATGAAACAGAATTCATTTTCCGATTCGGATTCAATAAAGATGGAACCAGTTACATGTAAATGTCAAATCCAATGCTAGTTAAATCTGGATTTAGTTTTAAGATACAATTCCTGATTTAAATTTGTACCCAATTACATAAAATCTGGTTTAGGCCCAATTAGGCAAAGGCTGCATCTCATCCTCATCCAAACGGTTTACACCCCTGATTGGCAAGAACATGATTCAAACACCCTACCGGCCCCGTGCCAGTGGCAGCAGCTCGGGTCGGTTCCATAAGATCCAAACCCGAATTCCCATAGGAAGAACTCGCCTTCTCCTCTAGAAAAAAAGAAATGCACAACGAGGATAAGAGAGAGAGACAGAGAGGGGGAGGGAGTAGAGAGAGATGGCTGTACCGGGTTGGTGTGGCGCTCCTCTTGCTGTCCCCTCGGTCTCGGGATCTCTTCCGTCGTCCCCTTCTTCTTCCCCTGTCCTGCCATTTGCTGCCTTGATGAGCTACACAACAGGCGGCGGCGGCGGCATTTGGCCCATAATCAACATGTGGACGCCCATTCACCACGACGAAGCAGCCACCACCACCATGGCCGCCGGCGTTGCTTCCCTGAATTGGCGAAGAAGAGGAAAACTTCTCCGGAGGTTCCTCCCTCATGCAACGTCCGCTGATCAGACACCGCTGGACCTGACAGAGGAGAATGTGATACAAGTTCTGGAGGATGCTAGAGCCGAGGCAAGCTCTTTTTCCCTCTCTCTCTGATTGGCGCTCCCCATTCTAACTCCTTTTGGCGTCCTGATGTTCTTTGCCATCACCAATTCTTTCGAGTGCTAGAGTTTCAGGATATTTATTTTTATTACAAGTACTGAATCGGGTTGTCATCGTTCCTAAGCTAAAATCCTGGGGTTGGCAAGTGATTCCACTTGCGTCTGAAATCTAAATTTGTGCATTGACGTTCATCTAACTGGTGCTCCAATTGGGTGATGACTTTGATGAGATTTGTATTTGCGTTTTTCGTTGACGCAGTTTGAGCAGATCTTTGATACTTCGGTTGGCATGACGGGTGAGAGCCCTCAGGAATTCTGTTCTGCCCATTGAGTCTTGGTGGTTTGTTTGCTCGTCTGGTCACTTCCATGAATGAACTTGCAGGTGAGGCTAAGCTTGCTGAATTGGACGGCCCCTTCGTGAAGCTCAGCCTCAAAGGCCGATTTTGGCACAAACGCTCCACTGTTCTCGCAAGGCTTGGCACTTATCTCAAGCAGCGGATCCCCGTACGTCCTTATTCCCACAGATTGCCTTTAATTTCTTTGTTGTAGTAAAGTTAAGGATAACATGATTTGTTGGGTATGGTTGAGACACCCGTATATGTCCACCACTTACTAATAATCATATACTAACATTTGACTGCTTTGATATTTTCCAGGTCAATAAACATATCAATACATTAGAACAAATCATTCGATGCATAGAATCGATAAACATATTGTATATAAGAGATCCTGGTACAGTAAACCATATTGTATATGAAAAGTGAACCATGCCTATTGGTAGTACTCCTCCCACTCCCTTGGATAAAGGAAATAAATGTAATAGGTCCACTTTATGAATAAGTGCTTTCAGCTAATTTAGATTGGTAAATAAGTTTATCATGTTAAAATATATTTGTAATTAGTTTTTCCACTTGCATGTGCTTTATAAGCGCTAAAACATCTGACACCGATCGTAGGAGGAGATCATGGTATGAAAGGCAAATGTTTTAATTTCCCTGAACTAACTTGATCCAACATGTGTTTCTTACTAGAAGTATTACCGGAAAGGAAAATCTTGTGTCTTATGACAGCTTCATTTGGAAACTAAATTGGTAGTGGTTTATATATATGTGGTTTTCATGATGGTTGGTTCATCATTTTTTTTCTTTCTTAATGTGTCTCATAATAATGCACATATATATTTATATTTTAGAATTGATTAACCAACGATTAAGCTGATTAGTTAACTAGTCTGACCAACTAGTTGCGGATTTGAAATACAAGTCGATCAGATGACCGTCTCAGCAGGCTAGTCAAGCTAGTCGGCGACGGCAGACTAATAAAGGTTTTGACAAATACGGACATAAGTTAGCAAGTATTGCTCAAGCTGATGAAAGTAGTAATGCTAGCTATGACCAAGTCGAGAAGTTGAGGAGGCTTAGAATTCTATACCCAAGTGTTTCTCCTCATGTCATTTCCTGTTTGCTAATTATATTCAGGAAAACGGGGAAGAAATGATTATCTTCTAATATTCATGCAATGTTTCTGACAATCCCTCATGGAAATATGTTTGGATCAACATAAATGGTAGTGCTGATATGGGGCATACAGATTTAGTTCGTGCCATACTGAAGATACTAATTCTTATTTTCATTGTTTAAGTTACTCTGCTGTTCATCTTTCTATCAGGAGATTTTGGAGGTCGACATAGAAGACGAGAGTCAGTTAGATGACAGCCCTGCAAGTTTTTGATGTACCAAAGTCCCTGCTGCTCTTCTTCTGTATGCAGTGAGAAGCAGCTTGCCTCTTGATCTGGGTGCATTGGTCTTGTCTTCTCCTTGATCATAATATACACTGTCCTTCTGTTAATAGCCTTTTTTCTTTTCCTATTAGACGCTAATGTTGATTTTCAGAAGTTCTTATTTCCTTGCTTGGCTAAAACCCTACTTGCCACCTCTTGCAGTAGCGGAACAATAATTTTTTTGGTTGTGGTACACTAATTCAAAAATCTTGGACCCTTTAAATATATAACGGGGCACCGTATACACATAATAAATAAATGTTTGAGGGGCACTAATTCAACAAATGTTGGACCCTTTATATAGACAGCAAAATAAGAGAGGGATAGCAAGTAAATGTTTAAAGCGTACCTTATATATTAATATGCGAAATGTTTAGGATCGATCAATATATAAGTAAAAAAATTTTATGGACTTATGAGGGCAATAAGTATATTTTGTTCTATAATGATTGTAAGACCCACGATTTTTCTGAAGTTTCCTTTAATATTAGAAACTCTAATTTCGGGAGGAATCAAATGAAAGATCAAATTATTCTGAATGATTTTTCAAAAACTGTCAAGTTTATCATAAATGAGATATTTATGGAAAAGATAAAAGATAAGGATGAGTTTGTAACGGCAAAGGGAAAAGTCATTCTTTTACCGCATCATTAGAGGAAAGGGGAAAGCCATTCTTTTATTGCAGCATTAGAGGATCACGTCCAGCAACAGAGAGATTGAGAAAGTTTGAGCGAGAGAAAGAGAGAGGGACGTGCTCATCTTTGCCCTCTTTCTAGTTGAGGTTGAAGTAGGTGGCTATTGAAAAAGAATCAGAGATCAAGGAGAAAGTGAGGAAGAGGAAAGAGACCCTCGTTTCTGCTGGGAAGGAACCAAAAGCACAAGAAGGCTCTGGTTGGAAGTTTATCTCGGATTTAACAGGTATGGGGATTTTCAGTCATGAGTGTAGCATGAAGCCTTATTTTGATTTTTCTATAGATACATATACACGTGAATTCATGTGTTTATATGCTTAGAAGATAAATCCATGCATGAGGTGTCATATGGTTGAAGTGATCTACAGTATTCTTAGTTATAAATACCTCTGTTAAAACATGCAGACATAGATTGTGAAGCATGTTAGTCCTAGAGTAGGTGTTTCTCTTTGTTCTTCTGTTACTGTTCCATCCGTGAGAAACCAAGATTACAGTAGACCCTGAAACAGAGCACTCATACCTGCGATAAGGGTTGTATTAGAAAATTCAAACCAACTACAAAAAAAAATATCAGAACCCTCACGAAGGGTCTGACCATAATGTATGCGACATAAATCTGAAGGAGGAAGACTCGGTGGCCTTCCCGGACCTGCTGTCATACTAAACAGAAAACAAATAAAAGAAGAGCAGTCTGAGGCTCCACCGGCAGAGGGCAGGTTTGCTCTGCTTGTCTATAGGTAAACCTAAACTAAGTAACAAATAAGAGAAAAGGAAGGAAGTGCCGCCATCAACAAGCGGAACCAGTTGCCGATTGACGGGGGACCAGTCATCTCTCCCGTAGTTGCAGCAGAGGCCATTTGGGGGAAAGTGATTAACACGACATTGAAGACGCAGGCTTCCTCCTGTCACTCCTCCTTGCTGCCGATTTATCCACGTCCCAACAAAAGTGGGAACGAAGAGAGACGCACCTGGTTTGGGAGGTCGTCTTCCCCACGGTGGTAGAGTGGAGAAGAAGAAAACAAGAGCAGAGGACGCGGTGGTGGCTGGGAGCGTCGGACAGACGGTAGGCGCAGCAGCAGGAAGCCTAACGCTGGATCTCGCGCGAGAGGGAGAGATCTCCCTCGTGCTGGTGTTGGGTCGCTGAAAACGGTGGAAGCCCCACCGTCGGTCGCACGAGAGAAAGGGGGAGGCGTCCTCACGAGGAGAGAGAAAATGGGGCAGAAAAATGAAAGAAAAGGGTTCGATGGGTTTTTATATCTAAGTTGAAAAATTTCAAAACGGGTCCAAGTAATTAACAAAATATTCAAATATACTGTTATAATTTTTAAATGTTCATGCCGCCTCATTTTTGCTAAAAACCTCTTCAAAAAGAGGCTTGCGAAAATATATTTCAATAAAAGCTGGAGATTTTATATGAAAGTACAAATTGATACCCCTTTAATTCTTAAAAATTACGAAAAAAGGGTTTTTATGAAATTGGTAGTAATTTTAGTAGAAAACGTTATGCATTATTGCTTTCTAGTGTTGTTGGTATTATTTAATTTCAGAGAAAAAGTGCTGAACTCTATTGTTCTTAAATAGTAATTTTTGGTGTTTATTCTGGATGTGACTGTACTGTGGCATGTGTATGCAACTTCGTTTTTTTGTTGCCTTAAAGCAAGTTCTGAAATGACTTAGTTCTGTTTGTTTGGGAAACCGAGCCTAAGGGCGGTTTTCGTGAGAGGTGCTAGACGACGTCTAGTGATGAGAAACTCTCATATTTGAAATTCGAAGGCGAAACGTGGGCTTTGTGCGATGGTTTGTGCGAGTGCGAGCTTTCTGTGTTTCCCAGTGTTTGGTTTTGTCTCGGGAGGGGTGGCGCGCGAGGGTTCCCCGTTGTCGTCCACTCTTCTGTCTGTACTGGAGGGCCCACAGGGTATTGGGCGGCACAAGGGCTCGGGGTACTGCTGCTGTTGGGAGATAGACATCTCCTGGTCCCTCAAACCGGGTTCCTAGAGGGGCCATGCTGCTGCAGCGGCGATCTGGGATATCTCAGGAGGCTTCACTTCAGGTGCCCTCGATCCATTGGATCGCCTGGTGAAGAGATTTTCTGTTGTGCCCGTGAGTGCCCACGGGGATTTCTGTTGCTCGGCACGATGACCATGACATTGACAGAGAACCATGGTTGGAAGCCTACGAAATTTTGGAGGTTGTGCACACCTCGTTTTGTTCTGATAGTGGGTCGTAACCTTTGTATGTGTGTAAAGTTTTGGAAAACTTATGGTTGTAGTTCATAAGGTCTTTTTGGAATCGTTTTATGAAACTAAATATTATTTTGTTGGGCCATGTTCCATTCATGGCTGGATTTTCTCATACTCAGAGGAATTCTGACCCTTCTTTATATCTTTACAGGTAGTACATGATAGATTCTGGCTCATGGAGTGACGACCTCAGGCTTTGTGATGGACGGGCATTGGCATTCTGGACACTGCGTTGATTTTGGGCTTAGTGGCCATTTTAGTTGTTTGGGTCCAAGTGTTTTATTTTAATACAATGCATTTGTTTATGTTTTGGTCATGACTCAATGTTGCTTCCGCAATTATTTTTAATAAAGAAAGAAGAAAAAATTTTGGTGTCAAAAATTGGGTCGTGACAATGATGATAAAGATAGAAAGGTTTTACAAACATGACATTTGATATTCTCGTGGGTGAGCAGAAGAAATATTTTATTATATGGCCTAAGATGACAACAATGCCACTTGAATTAGGCACCTCTGCTTGCTGACCACCGATCTGAGCCTATAGTGGTACACCCTCCGGGCTAATATTTTATTTACTCATTTTTATCATTTTCTCATAAGCTACTTCTCACGTGAAATTGACAACCTTATAATATAGAAAGATGCAGCCTCATTTGTTTCATCTCCCCTAAAAAGGAATCTTTAATGGAAGATGATGAGGTTCAGGAGAAATACTCGTAAAATTTACCAAAAATCAAGTATGTTCATTCATAAAATGATCACTATTTTCTTGACTACATGAAATATTTTAATGAGAAAATGAGTAAAACCAAATGGTATCTGAATTCATTATCTTCTGATACAGGATCTTCACCTCAGCATTCTTAACAGTTTCTTTTTGTCATCTTCTCTCTACATGCAGTGCAGTGGTCTCAGGTTCACTGTAGGACTGAAAGTAGGGTTATAAATGACTCTGGTTTGATGTAGAAATGTAATATTTAAGTTGGTGGTCACATGTTTTGCTTCCTCAGGAGAGTTGGTCGCTTGACTCCTCAAAAAGGCACATCCTGACGTTATCAGCAGTGATTGTTAATCACCTAACCATATTCGCTGTCGCGCGGACCATCCGTCGGCCAATTTTTCAAACACTTGGACGCACCGTCCAGGTGAATCCTGCCATGTGTAATCAGAGGCGAAGTCACTCCTTTCTTCTTCTTTCCACTTTTAAGTTTTTAAGTTTTAGATCTGCTTCCAACTTAAATTAAGTTGTAATGCACCTTTTAACTTGAGTTTCGTGTAAGTCATTGTTTACAGTTAAAAAAATAATACATATAAAAATTAATCTGAAGAAGTATTGTCAACATGACACTCGAACTGATGAAAGCAGAACAATGAATTTTTTTCAGATCATTTGTTTATATTTTCCTATTTTGTACTTTCCTCATTATTCTTAAACAACTTCTTTTATTATTTCAAAGATTTTTGTTTTTTTTTTCGGTGAAAGGAATTTTCATGAACTTTGCTTCTGATGGTATATGCTGGTTCATGTGGATCATTCAGTATGCCGTCGGCCGTATCTTTTTCATCGCTGAATAGAATTGCAGAAGAAAGGATTGGAAGCAAATAGAAAAAAGGGTTTGGGGATCTTCCATAATGGTGCAACGTGGATAGGCCATGTGCTCCGCCTCCGCCCCCGTTCCCTCCATCGAGGTCTTCTGAATTATTGACTCGCCATTCTCTTCCCCGGCCCCCCTCCTCTTTCTCTCTCTAGCTTGCGCACATGCACATCCCGTGGCACATTGTTTTTTTCCTATTTTCTTCTTCCGCCTGCGGTACAGACGCGCACACGTATGACTCACGAGGCGGACAGTTTATCTTGAACTTATTTTATAGATTAAGTTATTATACTTGTGTATAATGAGTGAACTCTCTTTGTTTAGAGTCATCCAATCATTTAACAAATACTGTTCATCTAAAACAAATGAATAGATTATTGATAGAAGAGCAATAAAAAAAAAAGTGTAAAAGTAATATTAGATGACAAAAATATCTATCTTTTTTCTTTTTATTTTTTTCTTAACTATTCATCAAGTTGGTAGATTAGATAATAGGGTGATTGTTAATATATATATATATATATATATATATATATATATGAGAGCTGATGTGGCTGATAGACAGTTACTTGGTCAAAGTGAAGGGACCATATTCAGTGGCGGAGTCTGAATTGAAGACACTAAATTTTAAACTTTAAGACATATATATATATATATATATATATATATATATATATATATATATATATATATATATATATATATATATATATATATAAGGTACTTGATGTGGACCGACGTAGGCAATTTCTGGCTCCGCCGCTAGCCATGTTGCTTCCCCCTTCCTTGAAACGAACTTCTTGAGTCCTTCATTCCTGGCAATCTTGACTCTTCAACCCAACTTGACTCGGTCTCCCCTGCATGGCCTGAGTCAATCAATGACTTAGCCAAAGGTCAGGAAGCACTGCAAATGATAAGAATGATAGGTAAGTGCTGAAAGAACTACTTTTTTTCTCGTTCTTAATTAAAAAGTGCTGTTTAATCCTTTTGTAATTCAACAATTTTCTCTAATAAAAACTTTGTGACCTTGATTTTGTGTTACTTGTAATATTGATCTTAATTAAACTTTTTTTTTTCTTTTTTTCTTGAGCAGTATTCACCAACTAACTCTTGCTAAAATAAATCAAATCTTAGTTAAAAGACAAGGATATGGATCCTAAAATGTCAAACGACCTCAGTGTTTAGTTTCCATGCAATATATTCAAACCTCCCCCAAGAATGGAGACAAGATATCTCAGACTTTTTACAGAGCAAAACACAAAAGTCAATAGCAAGACCAGAGCAAAGAATTTCTCGTAAAAGAAGTAATAAAATTTAAAATTTTACAAAAAGTAGATTCAACCTTTAAAGAAATTACGAAACATACTTACCCTTGACCCTTTTTTTTTCATTTAACTCAAAACTACGTCAGAGAAAGTTAGAAACCGTTGAAACGAAACAAATCCAAACTTCGTTCCATCGCTTTGTAAATATTTCATCAAAATTTCACCAATCTTTTTCAATCACAGCTAAAAGGCACCCGAATTTTTGACTTCAACAAAAAGTAACAAAATTCGAACAGCGACCGCTCTCTAACTGCTCTCCGCCTATTGGCACCAACCCTTTTAAAAAATTATAATTTCAGCTCAAGCCACACCGATCAGCCAAACTTAGAAAGAAAAAAAGTAAAAAGTAAAAAAGCAAAATTTTGGTGACCAACATGCAATTCCTTCAAATAAAAAATTAATTTTATATTTTTATTAAGTCACGGGGGTCCATTATGGGGCTGTGGCAGTTTCCCCCGCACCCTACGTTACGCCGTGGGCCCCACACCCCCGTGGGTCTCCATCTCGAGTTATCTCCACAGAAAACGTTCCGCGCCGCACATCGCGTCGGTGGACGGCCAGAATCGCCGGTCGGTGGGAGCGGGGTCCCGGTCGTTGGGTCCCCTCCACGTGTCGCGTCCACGTGGCCCCCTTCTTTAAAGCCCCGACAGGACAGAGAGTGCACCAGCAGATAAGAGCAAACCTCTCTCTCTCTCTCTCTCTCTACCTTGACCAGTCAACTTCTCTTCTTTTCCTGTAAAAGTGTAAAATATGAAAAGCGAAAGAGAAAAAATCTCCCCGCGCTTCTTTCCATAAAATTTCTCCACCTCATACACTACAAACTTCGTTTTTCGAAGGAATATTTTTGATAAATAATTGAACTTATTCATGAGTTGTTTTTGTAAACTCAGGTCATATTCTTCATAACACATCAAAGATTTTGTTATTTCTAGATTTTTCTTGAACGCATAAATAAATCTCCTGCTCTCTTGCTTTTTTTTTTTCACTCTCTCTCACTTTCTGTCTCCAATCTCGTTTGGTTCTTCCTCTCAGAGAAGCTTCCCTGCCCAATCTGTGCAGAACGCTAAAGTATATGTGACCATATACATGTAAACATAAATGCGTGTATATATATATTAGATGTATTATATATATATATAATTGCTCATTTAGATATTGCTTCCTCCTCCTCTCATTTTTGTGCTCTTGCTTTCCTCCTGCATCATCCTTCGCGATTTCGTCCGCTGTTGGCTAATCCCAAGAGCGGGGGATGGCAAGCATCGACAATAATTTCACGTTCGCGGACGCGAGCTTTCCTTCCTTCCTCGATGACGACCTTGCCGCTATTTCCGGCATGAAGAAGCGGGTGGAGGCCGGAATGGCGTGCGAGAGTGGGGCGGTGGTGGGGAGCAGCGACGGTACGGCTTCTGCGGCGGAAGGGGAGAACGAGCTCTCTGGGAGCTTCGGCGGGTTCAGTTGCGGGAGGAGGCCGATGGCGGCGGTCGGGGGACTCGGGGAGAGGGTCGCGGCAAGAGCGGGGTTCAGCGCCCCCAGGTTGAACACCGCGCGGGTTCGGCTGGGGGATGGCGCGTTGGCCTCCCCCCGTGGCGCTCGATCGCCGTGTCTTACCATTCCTCCGGGGCTAAGCCCCACCACCTTGCTCGATTCCCCAGTTTTCCTTTTCAATTCTCAGGCAAGCAATTGGAACACCTCTCTCTCTCTCTCTCTCTCTCTCTCTCTCTCTCTCTCTCTCTCTCTCTCTCTCTCTCTCTCTCTCTCTCTCTCTGTGTGTGTGCGCCCGCGCGTGTTTGTTATCTTGGTGGTAACGGTTTGGAGGGATTTCTTCCAGTTGCTTCTTCAGATGAGTAGATCTCCGATAAATTTCTGTTGTCTCTTCTGGTCTCCTGGTTGTTGACTGCCTCATGACTTCCAATATAGAGAAGTAAATTTTGACAAAATAAAGCGCAAGTAGAATAAAGAACAGGGAGGAAATCATTGTAGCATGTAGTGTAGTGTAATGTAGAAAGAATGGGAGAGTTCCCACCTAGATCTGACCAAAGTTTGGCCACTCTCTGCACATGGCTTGAGTGGCGCAGATGAAATATAGGTTCCCTGCCTCTGCAGTGAAGAGAGTGCTGCACAACCAGGAAACTGTGATCTGCCGACTAGATGAAAATCACCCACCAGAGATTGGTGTGTAGTTTTCGAGGAATTGATTTGCGAGTCTGAAATCATTCTTTTTTTGAGGTAAGTTCCTTTTTTGGACTGCCTTGATGGCAGCATCTCATGATAATTTTTTTGGGATCGAAGTGGGTTGCTTTACCAAGATCTGGTCATGGTGGTCGAAGTTGAAGATTCGATTTGATCTCTGGTTAACAATTCGGTTGATTTTGGTTCAGGCTCAACCTTCTCCAACGACTGGTGCATTTCCGTTACCGTCGCTCAGCCAAAGAAACGATTCCACGATCACACATACAACCAGAGTTTCTGCTGCTGCTAGCAAAGAACAACGGACATGTGAACAATATAGCGATACATCGTTTGCCTTCAAGCCTCATGTTGGAAGACCTGTGTCCTGCTTCCAGAGTTCGGGAAACCAGGTGAGACCCATTAGTCCTGTACTAGGGGCTTTCCCACTTTTTCCATGAAAACTAACCTTTCTTTCCTGGTGAGCAAGGGAGGGTTACCGAACGTTGCATACCAAGAATAACCAGACAGCCAGTAGAACAGGGCAACTAGAATAGACATGCATCTCCCGTCCAAAAATTTGGTCCCGCTGTTAACGATATGAACTTCCGACAACCAGATAGGAGGTCGGTTTATGACCTTGAGGTCAAGTGCTCGGTAGTCTTTAAGTCATCCAGAAGTGGCCAGACCATCCCAGCTAGAGAATAAAGAAAGTGCAATTAGATTAGGCATATTGTTGCTGTAGTAGGCTCTTATGGAAAGGATAGAATTTTCTTGGAACTGGATTTCTCCGGATCACCAAAAACCCTGTGGAGCTTTTATCTGCACTAGTGACATGCTTGGATATTTCAGTATAAACCATTCTAGATTTGGATGCGATTTCGTCACTTTTTGCTTTCGTGACTCCATTTCCCCTTCTGTACAGGCATCTTCCACCATTCAAGAGCCTTCATGGTCCAGAGTTGAGGACGCATTCCAGCCCAAACCCTTTATTGAGGCTCAAAATGCTGCCCCCAAGATCCTATTCAAAACACAAGCAGAGGGCCAACACCAAAACGAGTCATGTAATCAAGCAGATTCTCTCACTATGTCATCTGGAGAGAGTAACATAAAAACTGTTACATCCGATACACAAGCTTCCGTTGGTATCATGTGCAGTGAACAATCTCCTCCGACTGAGGACCAGATAGATGATGACGGAGAAAAGGAGTCATCCTTTGCACCTGCTGCTGTTGGAGTATCTACTGAGGATGGATACAACTGGAGGAAATATGGTCAAAAGCAGGTGAAAAGTAGTGAATTTCCTCGTAGCTATTACAAGTGTACTCATACAAACTGTCAAGTGAGGAAGAAGATTGAGCGTGCTCACGATGGGCACATCACTGAAATCATTTACAAGGGTGCCCACAATCACCCCAAACCTCCCCCCAGCCGACGATCACTTGGTGCATTGGCTGCAATTGAAGATGCAGTCCTGGATCGCCAAGACCAAGGACTACACGAGACTGCAGAGAGTCAGCCAGTGTGGAAGGGCAACCAACTAGAGACCGCTGCAGGTAGCCAGGACTGGAAGGCTGATTCCTCGGAGATGACTTCCCTTGCCCCCAGTACTGATTTCTGTAATCAATCTATTAGTGCTCAGTCCCGAAGCTTCAGTCATCATGAGATGACTGATGCGCCAGAGATCTCATCCACTTTATCTGGTGGCGATGATGATGATGAGATGGCCACAAATTTCAGCATGTCACTAGGAGATGAGGGTGATGAAGACGAGCTAGAATCAAAGAGAAGGTGAATCTCTTTGGAATATGCTTGTTAATCTCTTCAAATTTACTCCTTTTGCATATGTTAGAGCACGTTCCATATGAATCACTTGCCTAGCAACTGCTGACTTCTGGTTTTTGCAGGAAGAAGGATGGCTGTGCCGTGGATGCTGCAATGACATCCAGAGGCATTCGTGAACCAAGAGTTGTAGTTCAGACAACCAGTGAGGTTGACATCCTTGATGATGGATACCGTTGGCGCAAGTATGGGCAGAAGGTGGTTAAAGGAAATCCAAATCCTAGGTACTTCGACTCTTCATTGCTTAACAATATCTAGGCTATCAAGTTACCATTGCACACTTTTATCTTATGCGATTGCAATCAGAGGCACTCAAAAATCACTTTCGTTGATAAATGATTGCAACCAGTTATGGGCTCTCGTATTCAGTCCAAATTATATTTTCTTCCCTGATAAACTGCTTGAAGGCATTTTGACGAAAAGAAAAAAAAAAATCAACTGCTACCATTCATTTTCCGAGTCTGAAACGTTTGCAGGAGCTACTATAAGTGCACCAGCCCAGGGTGTCCGGTGAGGAAGCATGTGGAGAGGGCATCCCATGACCTCAAGTCTGTGATCACCACATATGAAGGAAAACATAACCATGACGTGCCGGCTGCTAGAAGCAACAGTGGCAGCAACCATCTTACTTCCACAACCTCCAGCATGGGAACTGCACCAGCTTCGTCGTCTCACATCCTCAAGCCAGAGCCTGTGCCACAACAAAACAACATCATGAGGTTCAATAATCTGCATGAACGATTGAGCATGCCATCCTTGCCCGGGTTTGGTCCTGCTAACACACCGCAGATGGGACAGTCTCTCTATTCTGGTCTTTCAAGTTTCGCACTGAATCAGCAGATGGGACTTGGAAACTTCAAATTCTCAGGGCTTCCCAATGGCCATGAGAAGCTGGGTGTCGGACCATATTTGATGCAGCACAAGCTGGCCGAAGTGGCGCTACCATCAAGACTGCCTGGTGAGATGAAGGAGGAACCCGTATTTGAATCTGGAATGCCTGGTACGCACGGGTCACTGTATCATCAGATCATGGGGACACTTCCGCTAGGACCACAGATGTAAGATAACACATTGAAGAACCATTTTTTTTGCTGTACATGTCAAACAGAAAGAAGCTAGTCCTCCTTGTTTCTGAAAAGCATATTGGTTGAGTTTAATATATATAGAAAATATATTATTTGCCGGATAGAAGGAATCAAAGGACCCATGTCTCGGTTGTCTCTTTTACGTTTTGGAATAACTACAAACCTAAGAGTAAGACGTCCAAATTCAGGTTTTCCTGAGTTCTCACTGTGAGACAAAACAACTTACAGAAGATGATCGGACCGATGAAGTACTCTGTGTCTGTGTAATGCTCTAACTATGCTTGTGTAACTTCACCATCTCTGCGGTTGCTTATCATTCAGCAACCAGAACCAGGTTATGATCATGACCGCAAACTGCTTCCAACACCTCCAAACTCTGCAAAGCTTCTATGATGGTGGGTTCTGGCTCATCCGCTGAGCTTCCTAACCCTAACCTGCCATTTCGCCCGGAGCCCCATGAGAAGATCTCCCCTTGAGAAGTCACAGCAACAGAATGCACACGGCCACCAGAAGCTCTCATAATTTTCTTTCCCTTTAAGGCTTCCACCATAGTCGGGATGTCCTCCCTACCTCCTCGACCAAGTTGAGAAGTGAGATTCCATCCCCATGAAAATAAGCTGGGAGTTGCATCTGCAATTGCACACGAGGGATTCAAACATAATGCGAGAGAATGTCCTAGACCACAGGATACAGCAGAAGGTCTGTATTCTAAGTCGATCGGCTGCAGTGACTGGATTTGAGCAGAAACTCTGCCCAGCTGATTGTATACGTTGCTTCCTCCACTTAGTAGAAGACCAGTGCCTAAAGCATGATACAATTAACACAAAGTCACAAACAAAATCATCCCACAAATACTTGCAACGCAAATGAAACACAGATCAGGGTATAGGAGACATACAACAGAGGACTAAAGAATGATCATGCCCACAAGCTACATCCATAACGTTCAGACCATGTAATTCAGGCACCTGGCAAGGCTCCCAAACAATAGGCATGTTCTTCTCTTTCTCAATGTCCTCTGCCACCATCTTCGCTGCCATTTCTAGCGCTGAGTCACTGCACGCGCTAGCTGTCTTGCCAACTTCTGTATAATCATTATACGAAGGCCGAGTGAGCTCCAAATTTTCTCCAATTTTTCCCAACCTTCCCTCCGCTGAGTAGCCCCATCCGTACAACTTTCCATCTTTGGTCTGCGCCAGAGCGTGGCCCCATCCGAGTCCTACCTGTTGCAAGGGAGAGTAATCAAAAGATATATAACACTGGACGGACCCTCTCTCTTTGGTCCACTGTAGGTTGAGTTCGTAGAATTGCAGCATCAGAGCATTGAACTGCGGCGAACCAGGCATTGGTTCTTTATATCGAGAGATTTGTTCAGAGTATTGAATGATTGACCTCTTTTGTTCATGCCAAATTCAATTCGAAGTAAACTTATCTCCAGAGATGTCAATTATTGAAGTCTTGATTTTTCAACTTAAAGATGAATTCAGGGTATTGAAATCTTGAACTTATTGAAATAGAAGCTTTCCCAATGGATGCACTTGCTCTAACATGTAACACCAAAACATAAGCACAATGGTCAGGATCCGTGTATCGTTATAGACTTATAGTAGGAGAAAGGATCAGGTGCAATGCAATTGCACGAAAATGATGAGACAGCAATCTGTATTCACATTCATGGTGCATACATTAGCCTTCCTTGCTAGCGCATCAGCTTAAGTAGCAGTGTAGCACCAGTAGGGAAGAGCTCAATGATCTCGATTCACATGATCACATGACAAAAATGACAAGCTGCAGTGCAATTGCAGAAAAACTGTAACAAAAGCAATCCAACTGCATAATCATACCTTAGCCACTTCCTCCGCTGCTAGTGCTTCAACCTTGGTAGGTAACCGAGCCTCTATGATTCCTCTGCCGAGCCCAAGCTGTCCGCGTTTCGATCTCCCCCAGGCCCACAAAGAGCCATCTTCACCAACCGCCATTGAAACAACACCAGATGCAAACGCACTCCTCACTCTGACGTGATCTAGCCCCTGTACTCTCCCAGGTCGGCTCCATTCATCCCTGCCATCAAGAACAACAGTTCGATAAATGAAGCCCCACACGAGGAAGGGATCAAAATCTTAATTTCATTGAACATTCTTTTTGCCACTTCAAGCATAGAAAGTAAAGAAGCAAAATAGGCAATAGAAATAACCTGGAATCGAGAAGTTGTGCCCTGCCAAGCTGACCTTCATCATTCCGACCCCACGCCCAGACTTCACCTGCGGAGGTGACGGCAAGAGAATGGTAGTGGCCGGCGCAGACGGCACGGACGTCGGAGGGAAGGTCGGGAACCCTAGTGGGCTCATAGACGTCGCTGCCCACAAGAAGGGGCAAGCCAAGAGCCCCATGGCTCCCATCACCGAAGCTCCAAACAGAAGATTTCGACGGTTGGTCGCAGCTAAACAGGCGTCGTCCCCCTGGGCCTGCAGATAGTGAAGCGTCGGCGGCACTGCCCAAGAAGCATGTGCTGACCAATTGCCGCAGACTCCGAGCTTTCTGCATCGCGATCCGTCCCTCTTTTCTCTGTCTCTCCCTCGTCGGCAACGATGTCTTGCCTATCTATGCACGTCACGGGGATACCTAGACTGCTACACAAAGCTCTCTCATTCGAACTTTTGTTCTCTCGAACTTGGACACAAAAGACACGGCGTTTTCTATTTTTGATCAGCAAAATTATGCTACTGATTTTAACAATTCAACAACAATTCTTATGAGCGTTTAATAACTCTGGAAAAATATTTTAAGGTGGATTAAACCGTCAAACTTTCACATTTTGGGACTAAATGGTCGAAGCTCGATTCACAGTCTCAAGCCTCGAGCAATCTTAGCTTGTTCAGCTCGCTTGTGACCTACTCAATGGCTGCAATATAGGAAAGAGTTCACAGATTTCAAAGTTTGTATGATGATCTAGAGCAGGTGGATGATTAGCAAGAGACATTAGAAAAACTGTTAATACTTTTGCTTGATTGAATATCAATGTAATGCCAATATTTTATGTGAAAATCTGATCTTTCTAGAAGTATTTCCTTGTTCTTTCTTTAAATTGAAGGCATAGTAGTGCTAGAAAGGCTACCCTTAGCTCTTTGCTAGATTGGCTCAACTATCTAGTTCGGTTTAAACATTTTTGAAAGACAAAATGAAGGTTTAGTGAAATTTTTGCAAACTTGAGATGTTACCCTTATATCACCAGAAATCGAGGGTCCTTCTGCAAAATTTTCCTTTGTTTATTATTTTGTTGGTCAGCCCACAAACTTTATCTTTTTGCTGCTTTTGGTGTTTGTCATAGGGATAATATTTTCTTTTTCCTTTGCCTTATTCCTAACTTCGAGGCAATTGACAAACTTGAATTATTTAATTTCCAGTGACAAAATTACGGTTTCGATCCCGACTTTGCTAGTTTTTGTAATTAATTAATCCGAATTTATTTTTGTTGCTTTAACCATAGCCATAACGAGTTTAAGTTTTGAAAGGCACCTGTATGATGTTTTATTATACTTTTTCTTGATTTTCACTAACGAATTTAACTTCAATAACAAATTTAATTATCTTTTTAAATGATACGTTAATCAGGGAAAGGTTGACAATAAATATTTAAAACATCTTGGAGAACTGTTGGCAATAATATCCGGTACTATTTTACTGAGATTCCTTGCAATCAAACTATTCATATTTAATAGAAAAAACTGACTTTTCGTGTTGACAGAAGGAGTGGACACTTTAAAAGAAAAAAAAAAAAAACTTTGAGAGTGATTCAAGGTGAAGGATCTCTTCTTCCTTTAGTCTTTCAATTGTAGATGGTTTTGTTTGACCTGCTAGTGAAAGTTTGATTGTTAATTTGATTTTTGTGAGTATTATGATACTTTAATTTACAAGTATTGATTGTCAGTTTGATTTTTGTGAGTATTATGATACTTTAATTGACAAGTATAAAGTCTGATTGTCAGTTTGATTTTTGTGAGTATTATGATACTTTAGTTGACAAGTATCTCACTCTTCACTTAACTATCAAAATAGCTACAGACACATATGCCTTTCAGGCAAATGTTGTTAAAATCGTTTGTAGGTTGAGTTGATGTTCAAAAAGATTTAGGTAAGTCAGCAAAATTCAAAGTGAATCCTTGATGAATCCAATTGGTTTTTTAAAAACATTGAGGGATTCCAGCAATTGAATGGAAATGAGAACGTTTTTTTATCAATGAAAATTAATTCCATACATCTTAATAAAGAATTAGAGGAGGAAAAAAAAGATAAAACAATTAAAACATAAAAATATTGTGTCTATTCACTATCTCGAATACCTTGCCTTCACCAAAACCTGGGTGGGACACGACACACAATCAAAATCAATCAGAATGGCACGATCCTACCATTGATATTTTAATGAAGTAGCACCCATAAGAGAGTCAAACAGTTGGCGTGCCTACCTGCCCGACTAGTTATGCTACACTCCTTAAGAAAAGAATTACGAAATAGAATCAGCAAAGCTGATAATTCTATGAACCGCTTGTTCAAGTAAATTAGTTGTGAACTGAATAAAAATATAAAATTATTTTTTAAAATATACAAAAGTAATAAATAAAAAAATTATAATCAATTGCCAGTTAAAGACAAAAAATAGACCTTTTCCTCCTCGTCCTAAGAAAACATTGTTAATTATAAGAATTTCACACCCAACTTTCTCCGCATGATCCCTAGAATGCTTTCCAAGTTGTGCCGCTCATATTAGAATACGTATTTGCACGTATTACGAAAAACAGTATTTTTTTTCATAATATTACAAGGGACGTCCTTTCCCCTTTCATGTTTGACTTTTGAAGATGTTTCTATTTAACTATTAAGGGCATCTTGATCATTTAAAACTCGCAACACATGATCCTTTGATCCTTTGTTAGGAGCCGTAACATATAATCTACTCAGCCGGTCAAGATTCTTGTATATGCAAATTATTTTAACTTTAAGTCCAAAACTTTGAACTGTCTTGCTCAAATTTCCAAAAAAAAAAAGGGAACTATTCTTAAAAGAAAAATGAGAATAGTTTAACGATAATAAAATATATTTTTAATAATAAAAAAAGAGGTGCATTATGATCGGCTTCAATAATAAGAAAGAAGGGACTCATATCGCATGAGCCTCTTATCCTCGCATATTTTATCGGCCCACCTCTCTTTTCTAAGCAAAGCAGGGAAGATGTTGGGGAATGGGGTGGACCATACTTCTCTCTCGGTTTCATGGTTCCATTTAATGCAGGTATTGTTCAAATCTCCAGGCGCCCACCCACAGTATGCATCCCCACCCACAGTATGGCCCATCTTCACCAGCAGCAAATTTCCGGCTATTTTTGTCTTCCAATATCTCCATCCAATCCAAAATTTTGGCTAAACTGTACCCTTGAGGCCAGATTTTTTTTTTTTTTATATCAAAACAGAATTTAAATAGAAATTATGCTGGTTCAACTTATTGTATGTAAAAGCCAGAACTCTAATCAGCTCTCTTGAAACTAGGGTTGTCGATGGATCGAATATAACCTTAATCACATCTGCTTATTCATATATTCTCATTTGAATTTGGATTTGAATACAAATAAAGAAAAGTCATATTTGAATCCAAAATCTAATTTTGCAATCGAAATCTGATTTTTATATTCATATCCAGATCCGACTATGAATGTTGAACAGAATTTTTCCAATTTTTAAAATGTAACGGCATTAGATATATGATATTTGTCTAAAATGAATCTGAACCGAATCTATATCAGAAATTGATTAAATATTTATGTATATCCAAATCTGATTCGATTAACGGGAGATTAAACTTTTTTCTATATCTGATTTTTTTTTTTTTTTTATCAGTTCAATCGTATGTCTGATTTAGATTGAATGTATTAACATCCCTACTTGGACCACACCACATTATGGTTTGAACAAGCGACAATCAAATAAGTAGAAAACAAGATTACACGGGTATACAATAATCTTATGGCTCATCCATGCTCGGGAGAAAAGATTATCTCAGCATTTTGGAATTGATTTTGTAACAAGATATGGAAAGGTTGCGTGCAAGTTTAAAACACTAATAAGAGATTTTCTTCACCAACATTTTAGGATCACGAAATTCATGATATAATCTAGTTTACAAGATAGGGAAAGAAACCCAAAAGAGGATCTTGACTACGTGCAAAGATTGAGCTTAGAGTCGAATTTTTTCAGCCTAGTTCTCTTATTGTAACTCGAACTGGAACCCGAACTCGAACTCAAACTCGGCTAAGCTTAGTTCTCTTATTGTAACTCGAACTCGAACTCAAACTCGGCTAAGCTTAGCTCAGAGTTGATTTAAAATAGGAGAGAGAGTAGGCATGCATGAAATGACATAGTTAGTCGACTATATTCAAGTGTTTAATCGAGCTTGGCTCTATTCATTTGTTGTACGAGTCCAGACCGAGCCTAGAGTAGGCGAGCTGAGCCGAGCCAATGACTGAGTCGGTGCGCCTTGACTCTGGACCCTGAGATGGTTTGACAGTCCGTTGTTCCCATTGTTTTCGACCACCACCACTCCTTTTGTGAGAAATCGGCAGAAAATGGGGGAGTGAGGGGAAAAGAGAAAAACAGAAACCCCAAAGGACGGAAATTAGGCCACCCTAAATTGATCAGCCAATCGAGGAGGGATTGCTGCGAATCTTCCGAACCCTACCTTGTTTTCCGGTTGAGGGGAGATCGACGATCCTTCGATCAGGGTCTCTCTTCATTCACCTGAAGATCCTTCTGATCCCTCCGTCGATTAGAGAAAGACCGCAACCCGATCGGGCCCGCACCGCTGAATAATGACCAAATGGTTGTGTTCCGGGGAGAGGCTTTGATATAGATTTTGGAGGATCTGCCTTCTCCGATTTGTTACCGTCCTTGTCTCCGTCCGATTTGGACGAAAGAGAAGGAGAGGGGAATTCCTGGAGATTTAGGGTTCGTTTGGTAGATTGGGGGTTGGGATTATCTGGTGGGTTGGACGCGATCTTGTTTTTGGACATTGAATTTTGTGAAAATTACCTGGGCGATCGCGGGTGATTTGCCCTAATTTCGTGTGCTGGGACGATGAGGATTGTTGTGAAATGAAGGGGGCGGAGGTTAGGGTTTTGGGTGTCGATCGATTTGTCGGTCTAGATTTTGGGGTGCTTCTTCGTGGAATATGGAGGAGGGGGGAACTGGTGTTTGTTGTTGAGCCGAACGCTTCAGTGGTACCGATTAGTTAGGGTTTTCGAAGTTTACAGGAGGGGGAGAACGATTAAGGGATGTGTGGTTGTTGAGGGGTTTTGATCAGGATAAGCTTCGTTGCCTAAAAATGCAAGCCAGACGCCGAAGTCCCGGAGATGGACCAAGGTCGAAGACTCCAGGGGTGGGTTTGCGCGCCGGCCGAATATCGCCGGAGAATTCGGTCCGTGGCCAGGGCTTCTACAGCCAGGAGTATAGGGGATACAGTCGCAGTTATAATAGGGGCCCAGCGAAACATTATACTTCGCCACCACCACCCCCTCCGCCTCCTCGGAGAGGTGATGTTATGATGGAAGCAGGTAGGCTTGCTGCCGAGTACTTGGTTTCTCAAGGCCTGTTGCCGGCACATTTGTTGCCTGGTCGGTGGGCCAACGGGAGTTCGAAAGGTTATGCGGGTGAATTTCAGGATTTCAGGTCGCGTGATAAGGGAAGCCTTCCGACTCAGTCGGACGGCAGGACTTCGGCCCTCGCTCGTTTGGGGCACGGAGGGCATGACGTCAGTGTGCCTGGTAGAGACGATGATGTTTGGTCTGTGCAAGTGGGGAACTCGGATGTGCCTTTCTATGGAAGGAGGAGGTTTGCCGATGAGCAGCCAGGATCGAGAACAAGAGGGAGACGCAGGGCGGGTTCGTTTAGAGGCTATGGCTCTGATTGGAGTAGGGAAAATGGAAGGCCTGGAGGCCACAGTTCGGAGAGGCCGGCTATATTCTCTGAGATGCCCGAGAGTGAAGAAGATGCTCCCAACTTCCGTGGTGATAAACGGGCTGATACTGACGGAGAAGAGATGCGGAAAGTTTGTGATACGCCTTTGCGCGCACCAGCAGATGAAACTGCTGGTGGATCAAGCTCGGAGCTTGAGACTTGTGCCCTTCCTGGGGCTTCAGTTCCGAAGGAAAGTTCCTCAAGTAGTAGGAAAGACAATTCTGCTATCACTGATGATGTGAAGCTGAAAGACGGTTGTTCTATCACTGATGATATGAAACTGATGACTAATAACCTGGAGGAAGCCCAAATACAAGAACCTTTAGGTGGTAAAAATGCAGATACTGTAGCAAGCATGGATGTGATGGACAAGCAAAGTTCAAAACCCCAACAAACTGAAAATGACGACTACAAAGAGGCAGCTGCAGATGATTGTAAAATGGAGGACAGCAATGTCAGCAAGAAAATTAACTTGAACAATTCAACGGCGTCCTTAGGCAGTGATTTGTTGCAGTTCTGTAACGTAGCTAAAGTGCCTACCAGGGCCCGTTCTTCTTTGAAACGAAGGCCCCCATCACAAACTGATCAAGGAGCAGTTGTTTCATCTTATTCCAATTCAGAAAACAAACCCGCTGTTGATAACTTGGGTGTTGCAGAGATAAAGGACAAGGCAGCATATAACTCCACATCAATTGGTTCCTTGTTTTCCGATTCAGACAACAAGCCCATGGTGGATGTCGCGGATGCAGCAGATATGAAGGATCGCGTAGAATATAATGCCATATCAGTTGGTTCCTCATTTTCCAATGTAGAAAACATGCCCGCCGTTGATGCCATGAACGTAGCAGATATGAAGGACCAGACAGCAGATGACTCCAGATTAGTTGGTTCCTCATTTTCCAATTCAGAAAACAAGCCCACGTTTGACGGCATTGATGTAGAGGATATGAAGGACGAGGTGGCCTATAACTCGGTCGGTATCTCTTCGAGTGAGTCACAGCTGCAGGGAACTGGATTAACTGGGCCTGATGTTCCTCCAGTTGCTTCCGTTAGAGACACCGATGAGTTTGTAGAACCAGTTCCAACAATTGATGCGAATCAGGAGGAAGGTGCAAACGTCCGGAGCATCTCAGGTGAATCTCGTTTGCACCAAGAAGAGGTCCAGAAATATCCACCCGGCTTTGGTGATATGACTACTGAGATTCCTCTCCAAGATAACAGGGCATCATTTAGTGTCAGAAGTGTATCAATGTCCCCCGTAAGAGACTGTAATGACTTTAAAGACCTCATCGTCGTGGGTTCTAAGAGGCCTAGAGAGTGGCCATCACCACGGAATTCACATGCTGATGATTACTTTCTCATTCAGAACTTCGGAGGTCAAGCATCAATTTTAAATGGCAAGAACCTTCCATCTGACGTGGAAATGGCTTCTGTAGTTGAGCCACCTCCTAAGTTGGATGATGCAACGATGATGCCATCAAACGAACCCCAGCTTGAGTCTTCGACGGAACCTGTTTTATCAAATTGTGGTAATTTGCCTCAGGAAGAGAAGCAGCTTCTGCCTTGTTCATTCCAAATGTTTGACATGAACTTTCCAGGAGAAATTGCTGATCCTATTCTAGGTCACGTTTCTTCTGAATTCTCTGCATCAGAAGTTGAGCACGAGGCTTCTCAGCACATCGGATCTCTTGTAAGAGATATTTGTCATAATCGGATGTACCCATGTAATGACTTCTTTAATGAAACACCGGGCAATGGCAAGTGGACCAGTTACGACAGCCTGGCGAATATCAATACAATAGATGCTGGGGTCTTTCATACTGCTTTGCGAGATCTTTTCAGCAGGCTGCCTTTGGTTCGAAGACTCTATCAAGCCAAAAATACAAAGCTCAACTGCCTTGTTTGCGTTGGTCTGAATCAAGAGTAAGTATAGTGCTTTCTTCCCCTAAACGTATTCATATTTTCAGAAGATTTCTCAAGACCGTCACATATATATATGTGTGTGCAATGCAACTTACCCTTTCCATTATTTAAACTTTGTTTCCCAGGTAAGTTCTCATGATCAATATTGTTGGTTTCCAGTTACGGTTATTTGAGGTTTTAAACTTTGAACCGATGTTCCAGTAACAGTTTCCAATTGCTTTATGGTGACTGAAAATCTTGCAACGAGTGTGGCAAATTATTTCTATATTAAATCGCCAAAAATAAGAAACTACGTGAATCATAAGTAGCGGTATAACACAAAAAAAAAGGATTTGTTCTCATTGTGATAATTTCATTGTATAATTTTGTCGTTTTGTGACCGCATAAATTTGATAGTTTTACCGGCTTGTGGTAGTACCACAAGAAATATAACCTGGACCTAGGTTATGGTTGGAATTCTTAATCTTCCTCTTCGTTTGGGTTTTATGCCTTCTACAGATAGGTCCCATCCTTATTTGGTTCCCGTGTTACGTAAGGTGCCACTTGGTCATTGAGCCATTTCAATCATTCAGCCGGTCTTACGATGACCATTTAGTCTTTGTTTCTTCTTAATCTGGGCTTGGTCATATTGATGCTGATTTCTCCTGCTGTGCATCTAGGCCACAAGCGGCATACTCAAGCTTGGAGGATCTTCTTGATCATACCAGGAATGCTGATTGTCTTCCAAAGGTTCATAGAGGCTATGGTTCTGCCATCACTGATTTGCTTGACATGGATCTCTTAAGCAATTCATCTGCCTCGGCTATTAATGCTCTTCATAGCGATGTATACCTTGGTTTCGGTGAGGTAAGACCTGTGGCATTTATGCAACTATGCAATTTATTGGCTCACGAATCATCAAATATGATTTCTTCTGGTTATTTGTTAGCTTATAAAAAGGAAAGAAGGGAAAAGCTTTACCTTGTTCTCCGTTTAAAGAATAATTTCACCTGCAGCATGTTGGTTTCTTCATTCCTTTTAAACATTCTTATTTGTTATTTTGCCTTAATTTGTGTTTTTTTTTTGTTCTTGTTTGGCACAGGTTCTTCCTTGTTATGATGATCCATTCTATCTGTCTCTGGAAGAAATTTCTGTCAATATGCCGGACCTATGACCTTGTCAGTATTTTGCAAATCATTCTTACTCTGTTTTGTCCCAATTAGTCTCTATGATGGCTTCCAACTATTGTAGCCAAAGTTATGAGTATATTTTTGTGGAATGATGTTAGTCACGTCAATATATCTCCTTTTTGTCGTTGTGAAAGGATGTCCTTTTGTTAGAAATATGGTACTAATCAAATTACATGAATACCGGGGCAGTCTTATTTCTGGTCTTTTACTACTTCAGATATTCATGTCTGGAAAGGTCACTTTTGTGGTGGTCAATGAAATTATTTTCTCTTCAAGCTGCAATCTGCATTTGGTTGGAGTAAAAAATCATGCTTTGTTAACTTGAATGACCTTGGGATGCAACTAGGAGATTTCTCGCATTACTGGACTTCTGGACAGTATTGCACCATACTTGCACCTACTTTGGTAGTTCACCATTGTACAACCATTAAAATCTTAGGTGGCATAAGAAAAATGTTCTTAGACCACTTTGTTTGAACAAGTCAAAGTTGGCTTCAAGTTGCGCCATTCGTTCTGCAACTCAGATTTCAGGTTTTGAGTGATCGTCTGGGGATATGTGTAGCTTGGTTATTGTTAGCAAATTCAAGTATTGAAACAGCCGCTCGTAAACCAAAATGGGAAGGAATGGAACATTAGTCTAATTGTTCTTCTTCGTTGCTTATTTTTATATGCTAAGTGCTTGCAGCTAGGTGCCTTTTAGAGACTAGTTCATATACGTTGACGGTATAATGTCTGAAAAAGGTATATACTGAAATTATTTCCTGTAACTGGATCCAATGAAGGCTGCTTGAGGTTCGAGGTGTGATGGTAAACATCAGACGTATGCCCATTCTTTCAATTTTTGATGGTTATGAGATGTATCGACTGGTTTCTTCCACTTCTGGAGTGGTTTTAGTGTGATCTTGGTCGAATCAGTGAATGCTGGACCACTCCTTAAGCAACCAACTCCCATATGCTACTGGATGGCCTTGATTCTTGAATTTGAACTCCATTCTGTTATAGCAATTATTCATGCTCAGACAAGCTCAGTCGGTCCTTTTTTTCCTTCCCTCGCTTGTGCTTTCCTGTTGTTTTGCTTTTGTCATGATTTTGGAATTTGTCTATAGGAGCCGTGCTTGCTTGTTTCTTTGGTGAATTTAGGACATTTATTGCCTTCTTCTTTGGAAAAACGATTTAAAAGGAAATGGCGATTTTCCCCACCCGATCTGAATCGTTGCATTCACAAGAAACAATGTGGTTCTACGGAATCCCCCAGCTGTCATTAAATTCAACAGGGGAGGGAGAGGCTGTTATAATGGTGCTAAGTGTCCGGTCCAACATCCTATAGATGCATTCTTACAGATTACAAACAAATTATCGTTGCTTGCTGTTTTTGTGATCATGAAACGTCCATCCATTAGAACGGTCTTTCTTCTGGTTCGGTCTTGGGCGCGGGTCAAGTATTTGACGGAAGACCTTTATAAGCTGAATTATGACTGATCATTCCTAATATTCAACTTCGTTCATGACTCTCCTTTTTCTCTTTGCCCCTCTTGATTACCAAAGGGAGAGATGCAGATTAGAAATTTATGGCTTCTCAAATCAATATACTATCAGTTTAAGTGAATAGGCGGCATGATTGTTCTCTGAATTATTGTTCAACAAAGCGTGTAACGAGTCCGTAAACCACTATAACTGTTTATTCATGTTTTTGTTGAGTTGGTGGACCTATTTAGTTGACATCACCTTGTTTGGACCGTTTGATAACCCCAAGGTGCAGTTGCTTCAAAGGGAACAAGAATCTATTTCTTTCCAAGTAAGTTCCTCTAAATTCAGTTTCAAGAAACAAAAGTACCTGGAGAAGAATTCTCGTGCAGCCGGGGCCATATTCTTATAACTGGATACAATGGCTCGCACTCAGCTTGGTACATGCTTAGGGTCTGCTTAATCCCAACTTGCTAACAAAATAAGATCAAACCTGAACTCCCCAGCTCCTCTATTGAAGGGGCCGACCATTGCCCCCACCTGTGGAGGAATGCCTAGCCTTATATGCACGTAGTCCGGTCGCTTTCTCTTCTTTTGTCTCTTCGTTCTCACAAGCGCTATCAACAGCTTGGATCTTTTCATCTGAGCTGTACTAAAAAGATGCACGCAATGACCCACTTTTTAATGGAGGGCTTATTAGTGTGGTATGGGCGAAAGGAGAGGCCCAAACCGGAGGGGGCCCCCTTGGAATGGTTCCTGTGATCTTTGGTGAAAGGAGACTTGGCTTGCTCTGTTGGAAATTAGCTAGTCGTGGGACTCATCCACATGTGAGCATAACAATACAGTAATCTGCCAAATCACTTTTCTGAATTGCGTCCATGGATCTTTCCGTGCCATTGTAGCTGATTATGAGCATTGATAGCTTACTTTTTAGTGGGTCGTTACATCTCAACTGAGAATTTTGGTCGGATGAGAAGGACTGCAAGATCGCTATCAAACTGAGTTGATAGACGACCGACCAGGTCTACTGTTTTCACGTGATCTGATTCCCACTTCTCAAGCTCTGTCTGTGTGCAGTTGCCGGGTGAGATGAAGACATGGGCTAAGGGAGTGTTCTTGCTTGCTGCGTCTTGATCATCCCTTGAAGTCTGAGTATTGGTGAATTGTGTTGGTTGTCATTCTGGGGCTGGAGTCATGGGACTATAAACACAGAACCTGGCATTTGTTCTGGTATCCAATTCTCGGACAGGTTTTCCCAAGGCATCCAATGTAGACTTTGTGTTTGTGCTGATGACTTCTGGTAAAAGAAAAGCTTTCTCAGGTCTCTTCACCCGTTTAGACAGAGAGAGGGATAGCACATGGTGCCAAATCGGCTGGTATGTATTTCCAAAATGATCACATCATTACCGGTGAATGTTCACACAACATTTCTTGGCTGGACACGACCAACAACAAAAGAAAGAACACTGGCCTCTTCTCACATGATTTCGTTTTGGCATTAAAATCCTATTCTATGATCGTTTTTTCTTGTGAATATCCATGTGAATGAGTACATCTTCTTTATCCTGTTGTTCCTGTAATCTATAGGACCTTCAAAGGAAAAGCTGGTACGTCGAAACAACTAAATGGCTCCCTTAAAAGCATGTTGGTTATATTTGATAGCATCGGATTTGATATTCAAAGATACTTGGAGTGCTTTATGGGCTTTGGTAATATTAAAACCATGAACATGTGGCCAGATCCCTCCTCAGTCGGGCCACAAATCCATGGTATTCACAAGATAACATAAATTTGAAATCCTCAGTTGAGAAATCCACCCTTTGTTTAAGCTATGGATTTACCTTCACGTGGACTCAAAATCAACCTCGGATCTCATGTCGAAGCTATCGCATAGAGAATAGATCTTGTATAATCAGATCAATAGTCGCGAACTAGTAAAAGCTTGATTTACATGTTTACCTATACGGAAAACATGATATGATTGCAAGTTGCTTTCATAAAGTTTCACTGTGTAAATGTGATGCACATAATTAATTTGCTGAGAATCTACCCACGATTTGTCAGAATCTGATCCGTACCAAGTACTTCCGGCCTGTCATTTCAAAATTCAACGGTCATGAAAAAACCAGAGTTTAAATTTGGGAAGGACGTAGAGAAGTCAGACCACAAAATGTATCACAACTACACGGTCAAATTTAACCAAGAAAGTATAAAAAGGTTGCTCGCATGAAGTTTATTATTTTTTTTTTTCCAATCTCTGCTGCACCCTCGAGAATGTTTTTCCTAAAGGCAAACAACTAAAATTGGCGTTTGTAATTGGCTTCTATCAAGCCCAAGATCATCTAACTGGACAACTTATAGCCAAATATTTTAAAAAATGTAGATGCCTTGGAAAAGATAGATGAAATCGTGTTTGACTTATGGAATTTTTCCAAGGAAGTAGAAAAATTAATGGTGTTGGCCTAAAAGTTGGGGTAGGGGTTGCTACATGATCAGATTCCATTTTAAATATTTGGAGCATCAATATTCTATACTGCATAAAGGGAGCCACTTGACACGCAATGGTGACACTTATGAAGCACTGAAAGCAGACCCTGGAGCCACTTGACACGCAATGGTGACACTTATGAAGCACTGAAAGCAGACCCTGTATTCTAAAAAAACAAGGAGTTGGGTGAGAATTTCATCTTCTCATACGAGCGATTAGATGAAGTGTTTCTCCTACTGATTTGTTTTCTTTTTCTCTTGCTATGAGATTCCATCGCATCCTAAATGAAAATTGAGTTCTTTCACTCTTGCAAGGTTCCTAAGTTCAGTCTCGTGAAAGGAACTTTCGGGAGCACTTGCTTTTCAGGTTCCACAGTTGAAAATTAATATCCTAAGATCTCTTTTCCTAGCATAGTTACTTTGCCGTGGTGGAAATGGAATTCATGAACATGTTGGGGGCTTCCGTTTTCAAAGTCAAGTTGGTTTTGCGTTCTTCTAAGTGGTGTGGATCTCAAGTCTGGTCCTTGGTTCCCTCGCATTCATTATTTTTAAAGATTCTGCAGTTTGAAAGATGCCATTCACTGAACTTAGTGTGTAATAGACTACGCTTGGGAGTTGTTTGACGCCACCTGTAAAGTTTTCCCAAGAACAACCTCTGCCGCAGATTTTTAAAAAAAGAAATGTTTGCTGCCTCCGGATTCAGTGCACCTCCTCGTCAAACTCGTTCTAGAGTGGATCAATCACATGCATCGTAATCTCCATGTTCCAATAACCACGAACACAGAAAAATTACTCTAGATTAAATATGATCATTTTAAGCTTAAACATCATGACTTTGACTTCTAAGGTGATTGGAAAACCCAGATAATGCGATCACAAATGAATACATGTAGAAAATGTGAAGTTAAGGAAACTAGATTTAAGTACTTCATCAATTTAATTAATGTTAACAATACGCCTCATGTCACTTTACATCAGGCATAAACTATCAATCAAATGTATTAAGTGACTTATGAATCAGTCTCGTTTATATATATAAGGATTGAAATCTACCATATAACAAAGGTTGCCAATGGATATTCATTTGTTTTCATCGATGTCTTTCTTTATCCTCTTTTACATGGTAATCCAGATGCTTGAAAAAATAACAATTTCATCTATATTTGCAATTTAATGTCTACTTTTACAATAGGCTATGCAAACGATTCCCATCAACTCTCTGTCACACTCTTTCTCTCCCCCCATTGTGCTTTTTTTTGTCACTATCTTTTTCACTATATAGGTGATCGATTTCAAAAGATACATATGTCAAATTATCTCTTCATTTTGAGTGCTTATATTTGCAGAATAACTTTATTGCATATATTCAATATATATATGTACCATTTTCAATACAAAAGGGTAGTACCTACAAAAATCGATTTGGTAATTGGGTTTTCACCAACTCACCAGCCCGACCAGCTATAATATGCCTTCTAGAACTCGAGAAAAGAGGTTGGGTTTGTGCTTAGCAAAAAGCCGAAGAATTTAGTGAAAGTATCGTCCATATGTAAATTTTTAGTTGATGGAGAAAGCTAATATGCCAATCATGTGCTTGGATGGGACTTGAGAGGCAGAGACGTTACCTGCTTTCCCCCCACTTACCAACAAGAAAGTAAAAGGACGGGGAAGATATTTATTGTCTTGTGAAGTACACACGACAGCCAAAGGCCTCAAGAGAGAGAGTGAGAGAGGGGGAAAGAGAGAGAAACGGCTGAAAATGTGCCACGTCCGGTTGTGAATCAAGTTATGAATGTGCTCGTCGCAGCGAAGCTCCTGTCTTTGCATTAATGGCTGCTTTCGCACTTTCTTCTCACCTTCCTCTCTATCATGCCTACGCCAAGTTGTTGGGGATTTCTCCAACCTCTTCTTCTTCTTCTTTTCAGTTTCTTGAGCGATAGTAGGAGAGACTGTAAAGTTCTAATTACTCGACGAACTAAATTTTTCGAATTCTCGCCTCTTCTTCCTTGCTGTTAGAGTTAGATCAGTCAGGGATGTCCTTCGACTTGTGTTCTCATTATTAATTTTGATGACAAGAGAAACCATCTTTGATGTTCAAACTTGTGAACTTGGAATCGCATGTTTTCCTCCTTACTTTAATTTATCGAAACTTTGAATTCGAGTTGGATCCTTATCGGATCTTGTGTTTTCAAATTTGAAATACACGTACCTTGAATTTGCAAGAAGTTTGAACCCCATTAACATAGGATGCAAACTTAGATCCCTACCAAATCAAATTAGCAATTGAATTGAGTTCCGTTTACCAGATACAACTAAACGGATTAGAAATTGGATGAGTAATGAAGTATATTCAATTGGTTTACATTATATATATATATATATATATATATATATATATATATATATATATATATATATATATATATATATATATATATATATATATATATATATATATATATATGAAACAGTGACTACCCATGAATTATTTTTTTATAATATAATGTTTTTCACAAACGATTCATGATATATATATGAAACAGTGACTACCCATGGATTATTTTTTTTAAATATAATGTTTTTCACAAACGATTCATGATATATATATGAAACAGTGACTACCCATGAATTATTTTTTTATAATATAATGTTTTTCACAAACGATTCATGATATTTTTAGTCAATAAATATTTGATTTTTAACCATACTAATTTATGCTAACCCAGTGTTTATTCACGGGAGGTTTCCCAAAGTAAAAAACGTCGTTGTGTGGTTCAGTCTATAATAATGAAAGAGAAAAGGAGGTACGTTTGATCGAGAGTTGATATAAAATGGGGTCGCGCGAGACTCTATGAAATGGTTGTACAACAATTAGCCTTTTATTGTTGGTTTCTCTTGGATATTGGTGATCTCTTGGAGAGCCAGAGTCCTTTATTAATTTACTTTTCGTATTCAAAGATTGAGTTTGTCTTAAATCTTCCTTAGTCAAATAATGGAATGTTGTGAGTTTGTGGGTCTTGTGGGCAGTATATATATATATATATATATATATATATATATATATATATATATATATATATATATATATATATATATATATATATATATATATATATATATATATATATATATATATATATGCATTTTTTAAATGATTAATCACTTTATGACTTTGATTGTGGATGTGCGCATTTTTTTACCTCTTATCAGCCTATACATAAAATTAGGGGTTTTGATATTTGATCGAACTGCTTCAAAAACGGCGAATATGAAAAAAGTTTGACATTCCAGTGAGAAACCGGATCAGATATGGATTTTAAAATAACATCCGATTGTATCCATATTTGTTTTCAAATTTAAACGAGTATATGATTCGATTCAGATTGGATTTAGTTTTAAATAAATATCTTAAACCCACTAGCCATACAGTTTGGAAATTGGTTCTTAACATATTATGATGCAGTTGGACTCGGTTTAAAAATTTGATTCATATTTGAGTACGAATTCAAAAATCGGATTCAGATTATATTTAGGTTGTAAATTCGGATTCTGATATGGTATTAGATTTTTCTTCATTTGTATTCAAATCCAAATTGGAATCCAAATAGATAAGCATCCAAAAAAACAAATACAGTAAAACTACATCTGACTCAAATCCAATCCGTTAAAGCCCCCAATAGGAAATATTCTCTGCTGTAAATCCGCTGTTCCAATGAAGTGTCTAATATTTTTAACATCGTTTATTTTTAGATTATGGAAGTATTTCAAATCTACAAATCATGTTATTCTTATAATTGGACCTCCCAATTAAAGCCGTAAGAATTATTGGCTTCAACAATTTGCCGACTAAAAATATCATTTATCAAACATCTTATAGTGGGCACTTTATGAATCATTAATTCAACGCCTCATATTTCGATGTTCATTCATCTATGATCATAACTTGCTCAAATTTTAAAGGAAGTTCCTTTTGTTAATGTATATTCTGATATATAAACACGAATGTCATTTCCAAAGAACCATGTTCAAGTTTCAACTACGCAATTTTGCAGTAATGAAACATGCACTTTCGGTCGGTAATTGCTCATCTTTTTGCTTCATTGAAAATAAAAAATAAATCAATGTAATTAGCACCAATCGATAGATATTGCGCAGAAGATTATATATGATCATGTTCAACAGTAAGATGCATTAAGACCAACTATCAGAGATGAAGCTAGACATCGATCGTGTGCTTGGTAATTGAAGAGATTCTTAAGAAACAGTTGTCAAACAACTTCTACCAATTGGACCTTTTCATCTTCCTCGAGAGTAACAGCAGCAGCAGTAGCAATGGGTCGTCTTCCTCCTCGAGATGATGGGTAGAGTGCGTCCACGATACACAGTAAATGCAAGGGTCACCGGTCGAGCTCGATGACTGCCAGTCATGGTAGTTGGGGCACTCGAGAAGATGATACTGAGAAGAAACACAAGCAATCGATTCACCTAACGAAGGAAGAGGCTTGGAGTCCGGGGAGGAGACTGCGGTGGGATAAAAATTAATTCCCTCGAGTTGCTCATCGTCCTCCTTGCTCCACATGGTGGAAAGAGAAAACCAAGAGGAGGCGCCATGAACAACTCGTGTGCTGGGACTGAGGAAAGGGAGGAAAAGCAGACTGAAAAGGCCTTCAGATTAAATGGCTGGCATTTTGCGAGTAGATTCTGTTGGTTGGGGTTGCATGAGATTGGCGGTTGGTTGCCTCAAATTCAGGGCAGAGCGAAAGAAAAGTTGATTGAGACGACGAACTCTGGCGTCCCTTCTACTTCTATGAAAGAAGCATCTCCCTCTCTCCCCGAATGGTGTCATGGGAGCATACATTTATTTATTTGATTTTCAAAAGCACCACATTTTTCGAACCTGGCTAAAATACTTTTAGTTTACACTGAAAAAACTTTTTGTAAAAACAAAAATAAAAATGAAAAAAATAAAAAGATTGCATAAGAATTTCTTTTAACAAGATCAAAATGTCCTTTCCTCAACACAAACATACACAGAGCTCTACACTGGGAGAAAGATATGACCGTTCATGAAATGTCAAGAGTTTTTAAGGGGCTTTAATTTTTTTAAAAATAGAAACTAAGACAATCATCTATCATTTATGGTAATAATTTCTTCTATAAACTCTTGAAAATTTCTCACAATCTTTAATACAGACTAAATTTTTGGAGTGTTAAAATCCACCCTCCTTAAAGCATACGCGTCCGTGTTTGAATGTTGAACCGGTTCTAATACCACTATAATAACCAGATCTACACCCGAAATGTCAAATAACCATTGGGTCAAGTCAAGTACCGCTGTTTTTTGCCAGCACATTTTTTCAAAATGGTTAATGAATTGCAGCCGTTCGATGGAGTATCTGACGGTCATTTGCTTAACCCGTTTATCAAGTCTGGACGGGGCCTCTCCTGCCACATTATTTTTTGATTACTAGAAGAGTCTTAGCTGTAGGCATTTTCATTGGTTCACACGATGGACATCATTACTATATTATACAAATAAACTAAATCTTGACTAATGAATAAGAATCCAATAATCTTGTCCTGTCTATCTTTACTGTCTCTTCTCCCAAGCAATTTAATAGGGAGTAAATGAGTAATTATAAAGATTTGTTCTTCCAATAAATAAAAAGTTTCACAAATGAATTTCGTTCTTATTAAGAGCATTAATAACGCATGCTAATATTGTTGAAGGCTTGAAAGACTTTAAAATGCAGAAACTATGTATACATCTGTGTGTTCCGTCGAGCTTTCATAGAAACATGTTTGGTTTTGAATTTCTTTCAATTATTTTCACTATTGAAGTGTAATTTGATAAGAATTTCTTTATCGGAATTTCAACGGTTAGCGTTCTCGAAAATGCCATAATTGGCAATCGAGATGTGATTTGCCTTATAGTTCTAAATGTGTTTTTAGCTGCTTATTTTCTATGTAACATGAACTTCCACCAGTTATTTTAGCACAGTGTGAGCCATTATTAATTGCCTAAAGAACTGCATCCAATGGGAATAGAATAATTAATGTAATTAATTTTTTTATTAAATAGGTCATGATAAATGAGATTTGTTGATAAAAATTCTTACCAAGTTCAGATGTAGTCCTACCCGAGTCAGCCTGAAATTGGATCTGTCACTCTCTTCATATAATAATAATAACCTAAAGAATTGGATCCAAGTGTTTGGTTTTAGAAAAGAAAACATGATTAGGAGATATCTGATTCTTCTCTTTTCTTTTTTTTCCGTCTTTAGAATTCAGGGTTGTTTTAGGACGTAGATAAGAAACGAGATACTCATCAACTAAACATCATGCACTCACCGTTTGCATCATAAGAAACACGACCACTGGTGCTCAGAATTCTGCTCGTGAGACCAGCTATGCCCCTACCCCGATGTTAAGCAAAATCTGGTCGTTCTCAACTTTTTCAAAACTAAAGTTGATCATCAAAGTCAAAATCAAATTTTGATTTGTCATCAAAATGCTCTAAACTGAGTTTGAGCTGTAGAAAAGCTGGAAAACAAAATTACCAAAATTTTTGCAAATCGTGTTGGCAAATCTGAGCTTTCTATCTTCCTTGTCAATGTCGTCGATCTATTTTGGCTCAATTCCTGACTCTCCTTTACATGTAATTGTACACCAACCACATTCAAACGAGGAGAGATACATTAAACAGGTATGTAAGGTATTTCATATGGATTAAAAAGAAAAAACTTGTAATTTTTCTAAAAGAATCTGGAAGAACGGGGTTTAAATAAGTTCTGATTTGACACCCCTGAAACCATGGTAAAGGAAGGGATGAATTTCAAAGGATCTTGGGAATTAAAATAATAAGTACCCATTTTATCATGAAAGTTGACGCTGTCTGCCTCTCTTTTCTTCCATGGCCGCCGCTGCCATCGTCACCTCTCCGACTCTTCAGGCAAAACATCAACCGTGTTGACGTGTGAACTAATTACAGGCCATAGGAAGCCGCAATGGTATTTTTCCTTGGGCTCCATTAAATGCAATATATGTAAAAATGGACAAACGAGAGAGAAAGAGTGAGAGATATATGTACGTAATTCCTTTTTCTTATTCTTCCGAGTTGCAGAATTGTTTATTAGTTTTAATAATGGCAGGAGTATTTTAAACCAACAATTATAGTGCAAGCATGCTTTTACAGATAAGGTTGGGAGAAAATTTCTTCAGCCTTGCTGATGTGCTTACGCATATGAATAATGTCTTCTTAGTGGGCTTGACGCCGATTTCCTCCAATTCTCTCTACCGTCCACTTTGTGAAGTTTTCCGACGTAACTCTAATTTAATGCTCCGGTAACGCCTTTTTCTGGGGGGCCGTATGCCACGGCCCCTCTTTAATGTGGGGAAAGCGACGGAATTCGAGGGCTGTGTCTGTCGCCTTGCGTAAAGGGACGAGACTCTCTTGGCCATTTAGTAGTTTGGTACGTGGGCGGAACAGAAAATGAACCAATGGCGGGGTTCGCCGGTGGCCGATCACATGGGGAGGTGGGGACGAGGGGCCGACGGTGACGGAGGAAGATGTTTTGGTAATTTTCTTCAAGAAAACGACCTGTTTGAAAATCGAAATCTGCAGAAGAAAAAATGGGGAAAAGCCTTCCCGTAGAGTAGGTATAGGAAAGGACGTCTCTTTGTAAACCCAGTCTCTTTCTCTCCTCTCTCTCTCTTCTTTCCCCTTCTCTTCTCTTCTGTGTCGCTGCTGTGCTGTGACTGTGTTTAGCTCTCTAGGATTGTTTTTCTTTCTTTCCATCTATATATACATACATATATATATTTAAGAAAGATTGGTGCTGATTTGGGTGCGGAAGAAAGAACCAGATGCGCCTGGTTTTTGTGAGTGGGCGTGCTTTTCTTGCCTGTCGTTGGTTTTTTATTTATCTTATCTTCCTTGATGCTTGTGTATGTTGAAAGGAAAGAAACATCTCCTTCCCTCTCTCTCCATCTCTCGTATTGCACGAGTTTGCCAAGATTTTATGTGAGTTTTCACCTCTCCTTCTTCTTGGCTTTATTTGATCAGTCCTCTTTCTACTGGTATGTGTCTGAAAATAACAACTGGTCTTGTCTCTTCTGGTGTCTCTTCGTTCTCGTTCTTGGGGCTTACATTTGAGAGTTGAATCTTGTTGGGATTTCGTCGACTTGGTTTTCCAGATGGTAGCTTAGATTTCCTGCAATAAATCTTGTTGGGGTATCTTTCTTCCAGTCATCTTTGGTTGGTTTTCTGCTCCTTAGTACGGACTTTTGGTCGCATGAAATGATGGCGTTCGAGTCGCTTGAGAAAGCCTGGTTCGGGACATCCTTTTACTAGTTCTGCTTTAGTCTCTTCTCATGTGTGGTGTATGGCTTTTCTGTTTCTGCTCCTCTTCTTTGCATTTTTCACATAAAATAACAATCCAAACGCGTTTACATGTTCCGTGTTGCTTCTGTTCTGAACCATTTCCGTGCTTTGGCTGCAGGCGTGATGTTTTTGTTCAATTGCGCGGGATGGTTGGAGTATCAGATGAAGCCAGGGGAAGAACCTCTTCTTCTCATCTTCTTCTTCTCGGTTCTGCTATTTTCCTTGCCCTTCTGGAATACCAAGAAGTGCCTGGTGGCTTATGACAAAGGATTTGTGACGACGAACAGTTAACAGTTTTAGATGGGATAAGAAAGGGTGGTGGAAGCCGATCGAGTTTGTGGTAGAGAAAAGAGCAAAAGTACCAAATTCCACGGATGATACGGTAAGTGAGGGAGAAAGAGAGGAGAGAAAGGAAAAGGAGAGAGAACAAGGGGAGGTTTCCTTCAGATGTTATCCATTCAAAACCCTTCAGATTCTCCGTGCTCTTCTGAGGTTTCAGCGAGGAAGAAGAGAAGCAATGAAAAGGCTCCCGATGAACTATCCCTTGATGAGGCAGATCTGCCAACTTCAACACTTGACCAGCTAGATCTCCTAAGCTTCTCCATCAGGTAACTTCCTTTCTTTTTCCTACATTTTTTTTCTTTTTCCCTTTTTTCCTTCTCTCGTCCTTTTCTGCGTCGTTTGTTTTTCTCTCTCCCTCTCCTCTTTTACTTTTCGGCAGTTTTTTTAATCGGGGGTTTTCTTTCCATTGAGAAGCTCCAAATGATTCACCTAGGCCGTGTTTTCGGCCTCTCGACCTGGCTATTACTGAGAAAAACTTAAAAAGCGTCATGATTTTACTTTGTTTGGTTTTGGTAGGACAGATGGCACTGTTTGCCTTACTGTCTGTTTATCTGATGGAGTATCAGAAGAAATCTGGCATGAAGCTTCATTATTTGGTGCCTTTATTAATGAGGCGACTGTGATCCCATGCACACATCAAACCCTAGAACCCGAGGCTCCTCCTTTACATAATCTGATGGAATTTTTTATGGAAAATAATTCCCTAAGAACTTTTTTTTCTTGTGCGGAGGAAACTTGGCAGCGATTGTTGGCAGTCAAGGATTTGGGCTCATGTGCACACCTGAAAGCACGTTGAAACGTTCATTACACGGAGGTTATCACAAGATGGTCTCTTCCAATTTCTGTTGTGGAGGTAACAAGCCTTTTTTTTTACTTCTTTAAGCGGAGATCTTGTTGGGTATTGCAGAGACTACGTCTGTCAAGCAAGGACGAAGAGCATAAAGCAGAACTGGCCATTCCATCCTCCCTACCTGCAACTCTGCCTTGACCATGGAGTGACGAACGTCCTGCCACCTTTCGAACCGCCCACTTCCTTCAAGTCTTGGCACCTCTTAAACTCTGACCTTGTAAGAACCAAGGTGGCTGGTGAGGCACTCGATCTTGAAGACGATGTTGGTGGGGACCTTCAAAGGACATCAGCTACGTGCGTAGACAAACTAGGTGCTAAAAGCAAGCAGGAAGAGTCGACAAGCTCGAGACCGTCTTCTTCTCCCAAAGGGATGCCAGAATCCGACTCTACCATAACCAACGATGACCTCGTGAGAGAAACTCTTCTGCCACCTAAGTTCGTTCCGGTTGGTCGCCGAAAGCCTTCAGTGGTTGGCGCCTCCCAGCCGGCTCCGTCCTTCTGCAACAGCAAATCTCCGTTGGATGTGGACGAGAATTGTGGCTCGAAACCAGCAAAAAGGCGCGGGGATCAGAGCTCTCTTACTGTAAGCAAGGAGTGCTCGGAGATGAAGCCAGAATCCGGCAGATGCGAAGGGTTCGTTTCGAAGTTGAGCGCGTTGCTGGATCCTATGGCTTCCAAGGTATGCCCTGTTTGTAGGAATTTCTCATCGACGTCCAATACTACTTTGAATGCCCATATAGATCAATGCTTGGCGTCGGACTCGACTACCCAACTACCACTAGCTATCAGGCAAAGGCGGCACCAGGTGAAGCCGAGAAAGATGAAATCAATAGGAGAGATCTATGCAACTGCACGACCATGCACTCTTCAACACCTTGATCGGACGAATGGCACGACAGGGACACTGAATAATTGTATGGTGTCATTGACCAGTGAAGATTTTAGAGAAAACAAGAGAGCAAGGCCAGCTGAAGTGAATTCTGCTGATGAGAGTGATGCTGACGCTGTTAATGTCGACTCCAACGGTAGAAAGGTTCGTATGCTGTCACAGTTGACTTCGGAGGAGGGTCCTTCGTCGAGTAAGTATTCGAAGAGTGAGAGTGATGAAAGGTGTCCACTTTCCTCTAAGAAGAGAAGCCTTGTCCTCAGCAGTTCCAAAGCTTCACTTCTCAAAACCGAGGGCAAGAAACTGACCATGCTTGAGAATCAGGTACAAACTACATCTGGTGATATATTTTTGCTTTTTAGTTCCTTATGTCTTGTTTTTCGATTTTCTTGAAAGAATTTCTACTTCTTGCCGGCATTTGAGAGACATGATATCGTGCACCTTTTATTCAAAAATTGGTTTTTCTACTTGGAGTGAGTAAAACCTTGGTTTGGCTGCCACTGTAACAATGTTTTTTCGTGGTGAGTTCGGCTTACAAGCGCTTAGGAGCGACCGAAAGGCAACCGCAGTTCGGCCTGGTGTATGGAATAAAATAGTAAAATACAAATCATCACCTGTTCTCTTTCTCATCTGGTATCGTCTATCCATTATTTACCCGAAAATGTGTTTGTGAATTCCTGTTGAACAATTTTAGTTCTTCCTCTTTTCCGTTTTGAATTGTAAAGCATATCAGTGGAATGCTAAAATCTATTGATTATAAGTTCCATCATGGGAGAAGAAGTTACACATGGGGTGGATAGTATAATAATTACATTTTGACATATATATATATCTTTGGAAGTCTCTGTTAAGGAAATCTGACTCCTGCCTTTTTCACGTTGAATCACAATTAATATCATTCGAATGGGAAAGAGACCATGCTGCATTTGGATGTCAAAATAATTATCTTTTTTATTTCGTTTCTCCCGTAAAAAGAATCTGAACTCTGCCTTTTCTGGGCTTCAAATTACAATTCATGGCGTTGAATATTAACATTTCTTGGGTATTTGTTTCAGTGTGAGAGAAGTCCCGAAGTAATTGGTTGTATTGTAACTGTGCTTCCTATATTTGTCTCTAGCTGTAATGAGTTTGAATTTTCTGCTAGTGAAATTTTGACGTCCCCTTTCTATTGCCTTGGATTGCAATGTTCATCATTCAAATATTTAGATTTGTCGAGTACTAGTTCTAGCATGTCCAACAGTTGAAAAGACTTTGGTATTGTTGTTGGGTGCTTTAGTAATTTATGCTTGCTTTTATGCTGTTTTGAATGATTCTTGCTGTTTTTACAGCTTAGTTATTATCTCCTTGATGACGGGATTTAATTCAATATAGCATACTAATATGCTTTTCTGACATCTCATTATGTTATGGCGAATCATCAATAATAAGATTTTTTCAATTTTTTTTTGAGAAATGTAAAATGCAAATTCATCTGGCACTGATGATTTGATTTGCCAACCTACTTGAGATACTGCTATTCAATTTTCACGTTTTTAAATCTATGTTTCATGTTTTGTACAAGCTGTTACCATTATCTGTTCTTTTGCTGTTGAGGTTAATACTGCGAACTATTGATTTCAGTTCTTTGCTCAGCTTAGACTAGAGCCTTGTTAGCATTATCTGCTTTTGTTTTTTTTGTGCAACTGAAAATGAAATTAATGCTTACTTATGATTTGTGGTATTTCATGATAAGCAGAACTATGAATTGCCTGAAGAACCACAGAGGACATGTGAGCATCAAAAGGAGAAAAAGAAAATTTCTCTGCATGAGAAAACCCAAGAGAAAATAAGGTCCTCTGGACATCTAAAGCATTGGGTTCGTTCAAAACCCCGAGTCCTGAAAAGAGTTGTATGTAAAGGAAATATGGATGTCTCCAATGACAATGTTGTGCACAATGGCGATCCATCTACATGCACCAGTTGCGGCCCAACTTCAACTATTTCAACAGAAACCTTTGTTCATTCACCCAGTGAAGGAGGAGAAATTTGTCAAGCTGCAACTGGGGCTGCTAAGGGTGATCGAAGCACCTTGCAGGTACTATCCTATAAGAACTGCTCTCCTTCTGCTGGAAAGAAGCTTCTAACCTTGGGAAAGAAGTTCTCCTCTAAAAGTCTTGACATGTCTAAGAAAGTATCCAAGTTGAAGGATGTTGAGGATCCTTTTCCCAGAGAGTACTGGGAAGAGCTACCTAGTAAGGAAAGTGGCAAACAAATGGAGCAAGTTTGTCGTATAGACAACAGATGCAGTAGGACATGCAATCTCAGTGTCCCAACTACTCTTCAAGCTGGTAAAGAAACTTGTAGCATAGGTTGCTCAAAAGGTCCCCTAGAGACTAAATATAGTAAGCTTGAAAACCACTTGTCTCTTGTGGAAGACACTGCACTAGATTCTGAAGAGAAATTGAATAATGAAGATCCACTCACTGTGAAGAAACCATTAGGTCCTAACGAGTTGCCACATGGTATTATGGATCGTGGAGATAGTCCACAATCTATGCATTTTGGTGGTGCAAAAGAACCTGATGGTGATGAAATGACATTGGATGTCCACAACGCGCTGGCTCCTACATCCCATAGTATTGGAGATCCCACAAAAGTTTCATCCTATGGAGAGATGGCAACTGTTTCAGCTGAATGCCTACCTGCAAGTGGTGGTACACAATTGGAACCTTGCATGGAAAATCTAGCAGAATGTTTGCAGTCTGAGTTATTTAGAGAAGATAACTCTTTTAGCAATCAAGGAAGCAATAAGGCTTCCTATGATACTTCCCAAACTGTGGATGAGAAGATTGATGAAAAAAGTAAACACAATGTTTCTGAAGCCAAGGCAATTATATCTCAAGTTAATACTTTTATATGCCAAGGGAAAGGGGAAAACTTCACCTCCTCCCAAGAAGACGTGTTTGTTGATGCATTTGTGGGAAAATCCACTGTTGAACAGAATAGACACGTAAACTTGGGCTGTCTAAATTTTATTGGTTCTGAATATCAGTGCAACCTGTTTGATATATTGGCAACACAGGTAACTCCTACCTCCACTAGGTTGGGCACTCGTGTTTCAACAGCAGTAGAGCCCATATGCAGAGTTATTGAGCCAGAATCATGTTTTGGACCGTCCAAAATGAACATATGCTCCCCATGCCAAGATTCTGACTCCACAAGGAAAAGCTGTGCTCACTTTTTCGAAGATCACCAACTTGCATCACCAAATGGAATACCAGGCTGGCAGAATATTAACCCAGATTTACCTTTCAAAGCATCCATGGTATTTACAGGTACTCAACATTTTCAAGTTAACAAAACAAGTTGTTGCCAAGGTTATCATGCATCATCTCAGAGGGAGGGAATATGTTGCAGAGGTTCTTGTGCAGTATCTGCAAGTCAACAGATTTTGGCACAAAACAGCAATTCTTATCCATTATCAGTTGATGGTTGCGTACATGGGGAAAATGGATTCCCTGCATCCACTTGCCTTTCAGATCTCGTACCCGAGTTGCCGCAAGACTTGCAGGCAGCAACTGCTGATAAAATGACCAATATAATTGTGCGCTCACCTTTTCTTGGTGTTCCCACAAAATCACAAACTGATGCGATTCAAAGGCTCCATGGAGGCACAGCTTCTCAGGTATCTGATCATTGTAAAGTTCAGCCAACTGCAAATTGTGTGCTGCGATTGATGGGGAAGAACCTCATGGTGGCAAACAAAGGTGAAGCAGATGCTGTACTGCAGCACGTCAGTACTCCTTGTAGAAAAACCAATCATCCTAATTCTGAATACGTCAGGAATCTTGGTTTTTCCGGGACTTGTGTGTGTAAGCCCAACCAGCTTCTTTCAAATCCTTCAGTCCAAGAAGATCCTTTTGATTTTACACATTTCCAGCATGAAACTCTCTCAAGGTCTCCTGGCAATTTTGGCAACCCTAGGATTCACCCGCTACCTACACAACCAAAAAACTACTGTAGTATTCACAATGACAATCTTGCTAGATTCTCCACGCAGACAGTATTTGATGCTAAAAGTGAGAACCATTTTCAGCATAGGACGCTGTTCCAAAGTTGTGGTCAATTAAACTCTTTTAACGTTCAGAATTTGGAGTGGGCTCACAAGCTGGAGAAGGAGGCTCTTGCACGCTTTGGTGCCAGGTCTGCTCAAGAAGTCATTATACTTGATGATTCTCCTGAGCCGTGCAGATCAGATTAAGTAATTCATTGCAGGTTATTATGGGTACGGCAGTTGGTGTGGTGCAGTTATATGTTGACCACTTTGAAACTCAACTTTAAATCAGCAAAGGTGCTATCCAGTTTTCCTGCTTCAAACGCAACCTAGCCTTCCCCGGTGAATGTGGCAACGCCTTGAGTTTTTTGGGGAAGGCCTTTTGGTTAACCATCAGTGGTAACAGGTAGAGTGAAAATCGGCACTGTGTAATCTACAAAGATAGCCCTTTGCTTCAGTTTACTCACTGGTCGTTCTGCTGAAACACTGGTATCCCCAGTCTTCCCTGCCTGCAAATTGTCTATTTCATGTTTAAAGTGCAAAACTTCCAAGTTTGGAGTACTATCTGCATGTTTTAAGATTTCCAGGCAGATTCAGTGAATGGGTATCAGTTGCTTGGTTGTTTCAACCACTTCGTGGTATCATAAATCAAGTAGAGGAAGAGTTCTTTGACATTGGTGTTGGTCGCATTAATTAAGCAAGAAAGATTTCTTTGACATAAGTGGAAGCAAACACAGGCCTTCTTGAAGGCCTTTGTCTAACAAACTGGAGGCTTAGGACCCTGCCAGCATGTGTACAACTTTCATATGAAATAATGTTAGAGAGGCTATTCTAACTATTGAAGCCTTTAATGTTTATGTTTCCTGAGGCCTGATGACAGTTGTTTTCATCTTCCATGGGTTCTGCTTTTTACCTTTTCTCGTGCACTTGTGTGAGAACCCTCTGGGACATGGTTCCGCCACATGAATTTTTCTTTATCATGCAAAATCCAACTACCCAAGTTCCTCATCCTACTAACGCGATTGTCTTTCATCTTGCTAGTGGATCCCAGTTTCATTTCCCGACTAATCTAGAGTCCCATCGTCATCGAAGTCAAATTATGCATGAATAAGATTATATCTACCATTTTCTTCCCGATCTACTGGCTAGCTGAAATATAGAATAACGGTAACGCGTTACATCAGCAGGAGCACAACCGGACACAGACTTTCTCGAAGATTTTATGTACGGCCTCACAGTTATATTGCCGGACTCTTGTTGGCTAATGATGTCGAGAGGACTTTAAGCTCTGGACTGGTCAAAAGTCTAAGAAGTCCGATTCCATATCTTAAAAATTCACGTCATAATGTAGTGCTGAATCGTGATCTGCTTCATCTCTTCTATCTTCGTGGTTGGCTAACGTGCAATACATGATTTTGAATCAGTCATCAGTGAATCATGTGACTGCAGGTAAGTTTCGAGAAAATTCTGCGGAAAACACAAAAGATAACGGTTGAACACGCTGTACACTCTGTATCGATGATGGTCCTTGCTTCTTAGTTCAAAAGGTTAAGTCGAGAGTCTGTCGAAAACCCACGCTGGAAAATGATCAAAAGAAAATTCTACAGGAGGTAGATCATCAAAGGGAAAATTATGATGCTGGGATTAGGCAAACGCCTACCTAACAATACTAGAGAAACTTATACGAAGGTGAAACTGCTTGGCCAAGTACTTGTATGAAGTTAGCTGACGATCCATGTGCTTTAGCAGAAGCTACAGGGAGAAGACCAACCAACCATGATGTTCCCTTCCAACAGGACCCACAGTCATTCTCTAGTTGCAAAAACACCATGTACGTTGCTTTCATCAATGCATCAAGGTTATGTCTCCATGGTAAAAACTCTAAATATAACCTAAATTCTGTCGCCTACGAAACGAGAGAAGTGAGAGAGTGGGAGAGTAATTGCTGTATGAAAAGATGTGCTTCTGAGCATGGGAGTTGGACGTGGTGACGATAAAAGCAAGAGAAACGGCGGATTAAGGGCGGAGCCACCAGCGACCATATTGGTTAATTTCGTCTGAGGTATAGGAGAGTAGGTGTTCGACGTCGTCTCAGGGAGTTAGATGCCTGTGCTCTAAGCCTCCTTTCACTCGCATGACACGCCGTTTGTCCATGCAACGTGGGAAGTCGTCAGATTAAGAGCACGACGAACGGAGATGCCATCGCCAACATCTTGCCTTCTGATCTTCCTTCCGACAGCACCGAACCAAATGGTTCTCTCTCTCTCACATTTCCTAACAATGTCGAGATAGAGGTTGCGTGAAGAGAGAGGAGAGAAAAAGAGAGACCATGAGTCTCTCTCTTCCTGTCCTTCTCAGACCGGAGGAATATTGGATTCGCAGCAACACCCTCAAGGCTCTTTCTCTCCGTGGCCGGAAAAATGGACTCGCACCCCCCCACACTCTCTCTGTTTCTCTCTCTCTTCTGCTCAGAGAGAGAGAGAGAGAGAGAGAGAGAGGTTCTCTGTGTGCGGAGCTTGCGGTCTTGCACCGTCGAGTTGCAGAGTTGCGGCTACCAGTCAAGAGGACGCGCACGTCAGCGAGCCGGTGGCAGCGAAGAAAACAAAAGAAAAAGTGGAGGAAGGAGATCTGAAAGATCAGGGGGTCGGGGTGTTTCTGTACGGACATCGGGGCGCGTATGGCGATGGTGGCAGGCATGGATTCTCTTCTCTGTGTTTTGAAATTTAAATATGCATTGGTGCTGCTCCTGCCTTTGATCATTCAAAAAGAAAAGAGAGGCAACGCAACACCATCGATCTTCGTTGCCTTTTTAGTCTTTCTGAGAAATTCTAGATTTCAAGGTTGTCTTTTAATCAAAATCTCGGAAAACATATTACCTTTTGTAATTCTTTTATACAGAAACTGTCAAATAAAAGCTTACAGTGAATCTTCATTAACTCGATAATGCTAGGCTGAACAATAAGAACATAATCTAGTGATAAAGAGCAATTGTTGAACAAAAATTCAGATGCCTTTTTCTTCAATTTTTTTGAAGTTATTAAAATTTGTTTCATGCCCATGTTTGAAAGGACGTCATGTAAAATGTGTTTCATGCCCTTGTTTGAAAGGACTTCTTGTCCGTTTTTGTCCTACACGACAACAATCAAACGCCTCTAAATGTTATGTCCGGTGACAGTGACTAAATGTGAAGTTCATCAAAACTAATTTGCCACAAATGTCATTTGTATTTTGTTGGCCATTTTCTTTACAAACTTATCCAGAATCCTCTGTCAGTAAAAATACGTTCTTACAAACTTGGTTGGTTCTTTTTTTTCCTGGTATATGAACACACTTCAAGCTCTTATTTTTAAATTATATGTGAATGATAAGCCTGAAAGAAAAAAATTATGTAAAGCAAATCTTAACTTTGCAGTTTGAATTGAATTTTAATAATAGTCAATGAGTGTGCTTGTTATTGTATATCAAGTATAACATAAGCTGCCATTAGTTTTTATATGCACCCTCAAAGATTTGGCTTTGTCATCTCAACAAAAAACTACTAGATTTGTTTCAGTGGGCAGCGAATTATAATGCTTATCTTACCAAAGGAACATCTTGTGGATGTTTAGATTTTCAATTGTGAATGATGAAAAACAGAAAGAACACTTGAGATACATAATGTACTTTGAGATCAATAAGAATTGAGGCTGGTGATGATGTTGTTGTTGGTAGCTTGGAGGATGTAGAGCAACCAGTGGCCAGTAGGCTGTGGGTTCTAGGTTCGATCACGGGAAAGAATAAGGCTCTTGAGTTGAGAGGTTGTTGTTAAATAAGATAATATTTATGAGATAACAAAAGAAGTATAATATAATAAAATGACAAAGATATGTATAAGATAATGCTAAACACAAACATGAGATAAGACTAAATATAAATATGAAAAAAATGTTTATAATGAGATAACAGACAAATGTATTAGCAAACATAAATATGAGATAATAAGACAACATTATGAGCAGAACAAAAAAACCAAAAACATCATAATTATATACGGACACGAACGTTTTGTATCTCTCTCTCTCTCTTTCTCTCTCTCTCTCTCTCTCTCTCTCTCTCTCTCTCTATATATATATATATATATATATATATATATATTAGTCATGAACATGTTTTGTCGTTATTGAAATAACACATGAAATTTCATATTTGATGTATATAACCAACTTCGTTGAGAGGATAGCTCATGTGAGCTAGCAGGTACTGGTACGACCGCCTAATACGACCAAGTGAACCAGCCTTTAGCTAACTCAGTACTGCTAAGATGGCCAGATTTCCAAAGAGGACTGCTCTTAAGAATAACCATACGGTTTCGGCCTTTTGGAGGTATTCCCTTCAGTCATTGAATTTTTACCCTCGCCGAACCCCAGCGGGTTAAGGCCCACCTGGTTAGGCCAGGTCGCTTGACCCACCCAGCCCCTTCTACAGGCCCAGATAGTGCTACTTCCCCAACGAGCGCGGGTTAGCCTGGTTCAGCGGGTGCATGCAAGGTTGGCCAGGTAGCTGCAAGTGCCAACCAGGGAGATCACCCTGGTCTTGAACCATGGCAGGGTTGTCTCTGCCGGGATAAGGCCAGGCTTGTCTCCGCTGGGATAAGGCCGAGCTTGCCGAGGATCTCTGCCGCGATTCCCACCTCTGTCGACACCTTTGCTGAAACAAAAATGAAGAACGCCAACAATTTAAGAGACGTCAAACCTCTGCATGATTTGTTGCAATTTCTTCTGTGGCTGTCCATTTGGGGTCTTAAATCTGCTGCGCGGGGGGATGAGAAAGGGAAGAGAAATGAGAACACCGAGAGTGGCAGAAGGAAGACGAACTTGGCAGGTGGAGTACTGGAGGAAGCCCTGACGAGGAGGGTAGCCGATCTCCTGGCGAGTTGAGGAAGATAGCGGGAGCTGGAGGTGAAGGAGCACGGAAGGGCTCGCCCCTTCAGGAGCTGCCTCATAGCAGCTGCAGCGTCCCTGGACGAGCTGCTGGAGGCCAGAGGCGGGGACGAAGAAACTAAAGCGTGAGCGGCCGCCATTTCCCTCAGGACGCAGCACCTTGGCTAGTAATCTTCTAGCGCAGGCCGACCACCGGTCTGCAAGTTTTCTCTTATGCGAATGCACGCAACAGAGATCAAATCGTCAGGAGAGGAAGAAGAAACATTGGGACATTAGTGGTGGTGTGTTCTTGGAATCGAGGAGGTTGGCAGGGAATCTGGAGCAGGCTAATGGGAAGCAACTCCTCACTCCTCAGTGGCCACGGAACGGATGATGGATAGAGAATTCATGGCCCAGTAGAAGCTCCAGTGGTCGCTCGAAGGGAGAGGAGGTATACAGTACAGCCGCAACTGATCAAAACAGGCGACGACTCAGAGTCCACAGAAAGCATTTGGACGCAGGTAGGCCCATGAGCCAGTGGAAGTGGGCGAGGGTAATCGCGTAATTAAGAAAAGGAGAGAGGGTCTTTGATATGCGTGAGATCGTTTTCATTCATGCACGCGTCGACGTGCCGTCCTTTGGGACGCTGCCGGATTGGCAGCATTTTTCCCGGGAATTCCCTCCCTCCGTCTGTCTCTCTCCATCCTCTAGTTCTTCTGGTCGTGGTCTGGAGTTCTTTTTGTATCTCGCGGTCACTCGCTGGAAGGTGGACGATATCTCTTGTCGAGTCTCCCCCAAGAATATCTGATCCGCCTTCCGCGATATGAACGAGTGTGCGGCTTGCGACATCTAACGTCGGTGGAACCGTGGAGGCCGATTGAAGAAATTCCTTTGAGAAGGTTAAGTTCATCATCATCATCATCATGATCTCTCTCTCTCTCTCTCTCTCTCTCTCTTTCTTTGTGTATAAAAACGTTGTCTATGACGGTGGAAACTTCTCTTCTTCGTAAAACTTGATGTCTTCTTGTTTACCGCACAAGATACTTATCTTTCTTTTTGGACTCGTCTCTCTGGATGATCCAGGTACGGTTTTATCATTCTTTTTACAATATCCTGTTACGAATTTGTTTCGGCCTAAAATTTACTATTGCACTGTCTCTGTGTGTTAAGTGCTTGGCCTTCTTTTCGGCTTTTTCTTGTTTCTGTTTTCTTTTTCTTCTAATACTGTCCCTCTCTCGTCATTTTTGCAGAAAAAGGGTAAAGCTTAACTGATTTGTTTAGCTCCAGTTCTTCAATCCGTTTATGTGCATGAGCGTCACCTAGGATAAGAAATTTTGGACAATTCTGTGTCGGTAGGAATTTTGTTCATCTGAATTATTTTCGCTGCGAGATGTTTCGTCATCAAGTGGAGATGGATGAGTACATGGAAGATGATAATGACATGGAAGACGTTAGCGTATTTTGTGGTAGAGGAGCAAGGGCATCTGGGTCCGAAGATGACTACGAGAATGTTAGTTTCCTTCCTCTCAATTTTGGAGTTTGATTTTCAAAATGTTCCTCAAGCTTATGGGAATGAATTCAATGTTTGATATTGCTTTTTGGCCCGTGGTAAACACAAATGCTTTGTTCCCGGGATGTTACATTGACAGATACCCTATTTGGCGCAAGCCCAGGAGAGGAAAAGACATTCAGGAGATCCGCCTGGGAGAGGCTAAATATAACTGGAGAAAAATATCGGCAAGTTAGGTTGGAACCGCGCAAGAATTATGAAACATTCTTCAATCTGAGATCGGTCTGAGGTGGTACTTTGTTCGTCTTGCATGGAACTACCTGCATCAAGTGTTCATTATGTACCAGTTGTCGAGCCCTCGCTTTCTCGTTAACACATCATTTGGTGCCACACAGCTCCACGGGGCAACTGGTGGAATGGCTCTGTGGGTTTAGGCGTTGTTTCATTTCAATATCACTGTACATGCACAGGAAGGCAGAAAAGCGAATAACAAATGGCAGGTGCTACCAATTTTGGCATAGCGCTTGATCAGTGAAATTCATGGTTCTCCATTTTCAGGTAATCTGAGTTGTCGCTTTGCTTGTTTTGTTTAAGTTTCCTGCTGTCTTTTCTTCTACATCACATGTGACCTCTCTTTTTTATGTAATAGGCACTCTTCCTGCTTCCCAGGTGTCATGGTGTGTACGATTGGGTGACTGTTTGGCGTGCATAACCAGAAGGCCCTTTCTTTTCTTTTTAACGAAATCCTCTGGTTGATATGGAAGATTACCTTTTAGCTGGCTTACTTAATTTGCAATGTCATATAATCATAAGGAAAACTGAAGTATGAAAGAAGCGATGCAGCAGAAAATCAGAGCTTATTCATGACTCGTCATGCCTAAGAAATTGGAGCTAATAGTATGCTGTTAACAATTATATGCATAAATCACCTTGATGTTGTCATTATTTAGTAAGTCAAAAGGTGATTCAAAGGCTGCAATCCAACTCCACAGTGCCTTACCTTTTAATAAGGTATATTTGTGTAAGATTTTGTCCATGAAAAGTTCATATTTCAGTTTCTGATTTCCTGTCGTTGGCAGTTGTGCTACATTTTTCTATTCTGCAGGTGTGCCACATTACCTTGGCCTGAGGTTATCATGTAATATATATTCAAGAAGTCTAAGATTATCTAAATGTGGCATTCAGAAATTTGAGTCATTATTCTTGTGATTACATCTATTTCTTTCTGTTTCTGCTTTCCTCTTCTTGGCAGCCTGCATCAGATTTGTTTTCTACGGTACTACCACCTTATGCTGGGCTTCAAGTATCTTTTCATATATTTAAGAAGTGCAAATGTGACATTCAGAAATCTCATTCATGATTTATGTGGCTACATCTGGTTTCATTTATTGTAGTGTAGACTATTATTAAGATGGTGAATATTAGAGCTACTGGGGTAGCTGATACCTGCAAAGCTGTCCTGATTTCTTCTTAAACCGTATAAAATTTAGTGCCAAATTATTCCTGTTGGAAATCAAAATTCTGTCTATTAACTTATCACCTTATCAATATTTCTTCAGATGAAGAATTTGTTCTGGGCTCAGGAGTGCCCGTTTTGTACCTTACATCTGGTTTTTCCATTACCCGGTCCTCCTTACCTTCTGCTACATCAGAAGTTTTGATTGCTTCTGGGGATGGGCGCCATCTGGGGTAAGGTGCTTGTTTTTCCAAATTATGGTAATGAGAAAAAAAAGCTTGAGGCGTATTCACTAATTTAGGCCTTTAATTCCCTCTTCATTGGTTTAAAGTTTAAACAGAAGTTGACATCATTTGCTCATCTACAGGGAAACCCCAGTCAGCATATTGCAAGAATTTACCCAAACTTTAGTTGGTAGATTGGCCTAAAGGATAAATTATTAGTCGCTGGTGGACTTCATGGAGAACTTATCCTTTGAAACTTCAAATAAATCTCTTCCGGTGCTTTGAAGTGAATGCTGACACTGGTACACAGAATTTTTAAAGGTTTCTCCCTTTGTTCAGGGGCCTTTCCCATGTACTCTATAACTAAAGTGCCTGTAATTTTCTAGTTCAGGCAGAGAATACTTTGAGGCTAAGAAGCTTCTGCATATTGGTGGTACTTGTCTAGTATCCATATGTCTGCAACATACTCCCTTGTCTAAAAACTCTAGAACGTCCTATGATTGCATCCAGCAAATCGAGCATCCTAAACTTGATGCTCCACGGAATTGTTCCCTTTTGACAGTTAAAAGTATGAAATGTTTTGATATCAATATGTCATCTTGTAAACACATGCATCAAATCACCAAATTGTGAGAAAAAGGGGAAGGAGATTAAAGAAACAAAAGAAGTGAACGCCCAAATGCTGGAAGGAAGTAATTTTGACAATTAGGAACATGCAATTTTTGAATGTCATTTTCTTAACCTGTAACCACAAGCCTCAAAGCATCCACATGCGAAGTAAGAAAAGGAAGAAATGGGAAAAGAGGGGGAGAGATAGAGAGAGAGATGACCAAGAGATTGTCCTCTAGATGAAAATTTCCTGTCTTTTTTATTGGTGATGTGCTAATAACATCCTTGAGAACATTTTATTAGCTTTTGTTATCCTTCCTAGTTGACAAGTCTTTACTTTATTTATGCTTTATGTGTTTCTTGTGTTACATTATTTAGTTCAGTTTGGAGTGTCCTGATGTAACAAATGCTGCTGAAATATACAATCGTTCTGGGTATTTAGTTGTTTCTGCCTGGTGGCTTGTAACTGATCCAACTATAAGATATTATTATTGTACATGTGTTTCTCTGGTATACTGGTGATCCCAATGTTGCTTCAAATAACTGATTGTGGAGTCAGAGTTTGATGTGAAGCGGTTTCAGCTCCAAAGCATTTTACTTTTCCATGGCCAGTGTATGTGAGTCTCTGTTGATTGATTTCCTTGTTGTTTGGCTGTTTGTCAGGCCCTTATGCTGCCTTTTGGCCCAAGAATGTCTTGAAGGTTGTATTTTGATATTTTTATTTCACTGCAAACACTTTACTAGGCCCTGTTGGTAAGATTATCATCATTGTGGGCAGCCACCCTGATGGAATGCTGGTCGATTCTTAGTGCAGCAGGGTAATGTTGCTTGAGTACTTACCCTCATTTAAAGCAGTGATTTAATTGGTCGTACCAGAGGGCTGCATTTGTTAAATGTATATTTTTTTGTGTTCTCTTATATAGAATATATAAGCTGGGATTCATAGATTATGCTGTCTACCAACTGTCTGCCTGTTGTTATTAAGTTATGTGTACAGATGGACTCAAATGTCCAAAACCAGAGGGATTTGAATCACAGTTATTTTGTCCAGGAAGCTCTCTGTAAGACTGGACCCTGAAACAAAAGATATCTGGGGTCAAAAGGGCTAGCACTGAGAGGAGAAAGGTTCAGATTGGATTTCGTGAGCCGACAAAGCTAAGATGCCAGCATGCAGAGTGTTGGGGAGTTTGATAATCCAGGCAGCCACATAAAAGTGGATTCTGCTAGGAAGATGCTGCACCTGTGTCAACATAGTTGGACATTAGTGTGGCATTGGGTTTGATGGAGATGGTGAATGTCATGTTGTGTGCAGTCTGCTGGATTTGTCCAAAAATGGACTTTGGTTAACGTTGACCAAATCTATTTCCCACTTTAGGTTTAAATTAAATTAATTTACATTGACTTTTGTATGTTTGATACTTTATTTACCAATTTGTAAGTATGAATTTTGGTTCATGAATGTATTGCTTGTTATTTGCTTGCTTAAAACAATTTAAAATTTTAATTTGCTATGTATGGATACACAAACTCAGACTTGGCCAAGTCCCTGCAGCCAAGTGTTTCTAAAATGGCCTGCACCCTGTCAACACATGTACCTGCAGCCGTGCATAGGTTACTATGATATTCACAAATGATAATTGCTGTTGTATAATTGAGAAAATAAGAAAACGATCTTACATCGCATGAAAATTGTATTAGAATATATTTTACAGCACCACGGAAAATTGAGAACTTAAATATAGTAATATTATGACCACACGATAGGGCAAGTTAATTGTTTGTGTAATTTAAAGAGTTTTTGCTTCCACTTCTAAGTGCCTTACTGACCACTTCGTTTTCGTGAAAGTTTTAGTGGAAAAAGTTGCTTGTAGAATTTTTTTTATGATGATCTTCTTTTGTAGCTGTTGTTTTCTGTTTTTACGGATCCTCTTTTGTTGCTTTAGTGGCATTTGTAATGAAAGTAAGGTATGTTTTCAGGAGTTGATAGGAACAAATACCCTCTAAAATTGTCTTTCATGAGTAAGCTAGCTCAATGGTGGTTTCCATGCAGATGGTTATGCCCCTGTTAAGTCACCTGGATTGTTCCTTTGGAACTGCATGGATCTCACTTTTTGCCACTGGAAAGCAGGATAAGAAATACTGCATTTGGGACCTTAGTTACCTGTCGAATCTCTTGCTCAAAAAAAAAAAAAAAAAGGCTATCAGGGCAACTTGAGTGCACTCGGATCTTTCCAGTTTACTTCTGATGGGCAGTTATTGTGAATGACTGAGCCACCTGACTTTGTCCACCTGTTTGACATAAAGAATGGTGGCAGCAAAGAGCAAGAGATCAATTTCTTTGGTGAGATCACTACTGTGTCGTTCAGCCCAGACACCAAATTGTTTCTCGTTTGGGCTCTGGTATGAACTTATGGCCGGCTTCTACAATGCCTGTGGATTAACAGTTGATGCTATCTGACTCGATCTGTTGAGGTGATCCTCTACTAGTTCTTCCTGTTAATTTTTCTAGATAGCAAAGCGTCTGCAGTAGGTGGCACTGTACTGTGTATGGAAAGTATAAAGGGTGAAAATAGGTTAAGACCTTGTTACAGGTGAGGGCCTTTTAACACATGATCAAGGATTTGGACCTGAAGGACATTTGGGTTGCAAGTCTATTTCGTTGGTTTCTCTTGAATTCTTAGATGGTACTGCTGTTGTGCCCTGGGGCTATAGTCCCCAAATTGCAGTTATTTTCTCTAGTATCACGTTTCTTGAAGTTCTCTTATCCTCTCAACTTTGCTGAATCTTTCTATTTAAATTGCTTAGGAACACAAAGTTGCAGTATCTTGGCCTCTAAATGCAAGAAATTTTGTTTGTTTCAAAACATGCTTTGCTTGGAAGCAGAAACTCACGGTAATGCATTTTAGCAGATAGGTGCTATTGGAGATAGAGGCTAGGAAATGAACTTATAGCAGCTCTTGGTGCTCCGCACCTTAGCCCATGAAGTTGCTAGTTCATGATCCTTCGATAAACTTGGCGAGCGAAGCTTTGGTTCATTTGCATGTTTGAATGAGCCAAGTATGGACGGTAGCTGCTCAGGTTGGACCAACTCGTATGGAATGGTACCTGTGCAACTCATATATTTACATATACACACTGTACTATCATATATATCTGTGTGTGTGTGTGTGTATTATGTATTACTTTGCAAGAGTAATGTTTATGTGCATACTATGTTATGTTAAGCAATATATTTTGATACTTGATGGATATAGGAGGATATTATGATTAAATTTTACAGATCGGTTAAAAAGATGTTCATTTTCTCAAGACATGCTACTGCTGATCTTCTCATGTTCCTGTGATATGGACTGAGGTCTGAGCTTAGTTTCATTGTCGTTTAAGATCGTTTAAATAAATTTTTAGTGTGCACTTATTAATATACATACATAAGCAATGACATGGATATGCAGTTTTATCAGATTAAATCCTTGTGAAGGCCAAAGAGGTTTTCTATCATATAGGTTTTCTGTTGTCTTTCAAGTTCCAACGGGATAAGGATAAAAATAAATTTCACTAGGATCCTGCAACCAAGAACGGCGACCAAGATCATGTATCAGATCCAGATTCGCCCCACTTGCATGTCTTTGTGTATGGACCTACGTGGCTACTGCAATAGGAATCCAGTTCTATCATATTTTTCTTTCTTCCTTTTCATGGATCTGGAATTCAGTTCCTCACAAAAGAATCGTAGCAATATAAAATGCCCAAGTTGGTACTGGTTCTAGTGGAGAATATCAACATTACAACTCCAGTAATGTTTATTGCCGATCAAAATGCTTGCTCACACTCTGAGTCTCTGACGAACAGCAGAGGCTTTTAGGGTTTCTACCCATGCTAGCTTCCTGATGACGCCGTTTGCTCCTTCTTGGACTGGAAGTCGGTTTGGTTGAAGGACAAGTGCCGTAGGCTTGAAACTTCTCCAGCGTCTGTGAAATGTTTGGTAGAGGTGAGGTAGATGGAATGTCCAACTAAAAGAGCTGTAGAAGTTCAGTAAAACACGGCAAGGCAAGTTGGTGATCATAGATGTAAATCTCCTCTAAAGATATTATCGGATAACTGCTTTTTCGCCAAAGATTTGCTTGCCTCTCTCCTTTTGTTATACTCTCTATTTTCTTGTGGGCTAACTATTGACTATATGTGGGCTAACTACTGACGCATAGTCAAATGGCATCCCATTTTCTTCTTGAACTTTCTAAAAGCTTAGAAACAGGTGGTGTGCACTGTGGACATCAAATTTTGGATCAATGGAGAAATAAAGTCTAATACCCAAATACAGCCAACCAAACCCACCCAGATCTCCACCGCAGGGACCCCACAGACTAAGCTCATCCATCTTCTTCTCCTTTATGCAGACACACTTGTCAATTTGCTCACTCAAGCAAAAATTTCATCTTGGAACCATGACTGCCCACCTTCTTCAATCTCACAACTTCCACGCACGCACAAAAGCTGGCCGCTTGTGTTATGCCCTGTAAAGCCCACTAACTCTTTCTGATCTTCCCACAATAGATCACCGAAAACTGCATCAAATTTAGGCCGTCCACCAAATTTGAGTGATTGAAGGCTGAGATGAATCGATTCTCTGTTGTCTGTAAGCACAGGGTTTTCCCCTTTCATGAAAAGGGCCCTTGAGAATTCCTCACAATCTTTAATATGAAACTAAACATTTGGGCCGTTACAATTCGTCTTCTTGAATTTCCAGAGCGAGAATACAACAATGCAAGACAGAGCAAAATGAGAGGATCCACTTTGGGCCAGGTGACAACAGCCAAGGAGAGATTCCCATCAGAATTGAACTGTGATCCTTCCTCTTTAACAGTGACTGCCCACCCTCTACCAGCGCCAACCCTTTTGTGTCAGACAATCCAAAATGATCAAAATACACTTCATTTGATGCAATTTCCAATGTTTTCCCTCTCTTATATCTTTGGTTTGGTCTTAATTTGCTGAGCGCCTGAGCACGTATTCTTATACACCCTCGCACGGATCGAGAGATGATACAACTTTGAGACAAATGAGATCATAAAAAATGAACCAATGAGTTGTTTTCCTCGAAAGAAAAAAGCACAAGGAATAACTAGTCACATGATTTATGCTCCCTATCATCCGAAGTACAGGAAATTTCATAAAAAGAAAGGATTCATTGCATAAACAAGAAACTAAGAAATAGCAGACAACAACTGGTTCAGATCAGGGAGCTCATTTTGGCGTCTGAAATGTGTGGGAAGAAATCCTGTTAAATGTGCTCGCTTTGGTTTGACATTAATCACAAAATTGCTAAAGCCAGAGTGGAGCTACGTCCTGGTCATGAACACAAAGCTTCAATCTAGTACGTCAGCAGACAAGTTTGAGATGTGCGATAAGGGTGTCATGAGGCACGATCTCAGACATTTAGTCATGAGATGGTATGTCTCACGAAGCACTCTCTCCCTTCAGTCGCACATATTTCTATGTGAAGGTTTCTAGTGTATAATTGAGATATTATAGATTGAGTGTTCCGGACACTTGGTCTCATACTTCTCAAGACACTCAGCCTCGTATTTGAACACAAAGTGAATTTTGCCCACGTCGCTTGAGATTTTTGGCTCCGTGTGCTTGTGGAGTGCTGTTGAAGCCAAGTTTTAGTTGGGGAAAATATTTCTCGTCTTGGGAAATCCTTTTTGTCAATTCCCTCTGTCCACCAGCCAAGACGACTCCAAACAGGGCGGGGTCTAGTGGTTTTTGTAGTATTTTCATGGAGGTAGTTGCTTTATATGCAAGCTAAAGCTATTGGTACACAACTTAGGGCTGAGGAGATGTATACATGATTGCTATTTCCTAGGGGCTTCATGCATCAAGAACATGGTTCGTTCAAGTAGGTGTCAAAAATGAACATCTTAAGGATGTGGATGAAGAGGCAAAGACAAAGTTGAAAGGGAAAAGGAAGGCCATGTGCAGCTGAGAAGAGCTCCGTGATTTGGCTAGCTATTGAAAGAGGCCAAGAATTGAGTACATGGAGCACCTATCTTGGTTTAGTCTGCTACGTCTAACCTTTATCGAACCAAGAAAAAAACTGAGCATAGCCTAATATATAGGGTCTGTAACATGCAAGAGAGAAAGATAAAAAAAGAGAGAGAGTCCCTAAACTGATATATTAGGCCCACTCTAAAGGCCTGTCTTATAGTGATAAGTTGCCAAATTAAAACTAGGCATGTGCAAACATTTATGAATGAGAGAGAGAGAGAGAAAGAGAGAGAGAGAATATGTAATAGGTCAAGTGACTGATTTCTCTAGGTCCTGATATTTTATGGATATATTTTAAACTGTTAGGGTTGGTGTAAGAGTGGGTTGGATTGTCACAAAAAAAAAGAGAACTACTCGCGATTAATGCCATCTTTAGAGAACTTAATGTGTGGTCTTAATTTCATTCCTAAAGTCCACTTTCCTCTTTTTGTTTTTCCTAACTTGTTAATATCACACTAGCTCATAGTGTGTATCTGTGTCCTCGCTTGTGAGATATCTATTTGAAGTATATGGATGGTTGAAAGAATCATCTTTTTTTTTTTTGTGTTTTATTTTAGTCATTCATCATGTTGAATTGGACAGTCCTGATTAGATGGCTGGGTGACTCTAAAATATCCAATGTCAGCCACATATTAGATCGGATGGCAAACTTATAAGGCCTCGATGCATAAAGATTCATATCGGAGCCGGTTCTTTGTGTAAAGACAGTAACTCTTGAAGGTTGAGAGGCTCTGAATGTGCCTTCTAAGTTTTTCATCTACTTAGAAGAGGTGACAATGCTACTATTTGCAAGGTATGGCACCAGCCTTCTCTTGACTGAAGGCCATACAAGGATATTTTGTAAATGGTTAGGATCTCATGGATCCCATTTTTGTTGTAAATACTCCTCCATTTTTTGTCAATAAATTCCGGGGTAACCCCCCAGCATCAGTTCTCCGAAATGTGCCTGGTAAGAGATGCCAACCACAGAGGTTGCACATAGTACAATTCAGCCACATGGATATACATAATGTTGCTTTTCTCTGTTTTGTTTGTGCTTGCCCAACTAATTTCAGCGCAAATACAATCCACCCACATGGATATGCATAGTGTTGCTTTTCTCTGTTTTGTTTGTGCTGGGCCAACTTATTTCAGAGCAATTAGTGACTCATTAGATCTGTGATTTAGTAGTACCCCGTTGATTATCCATTAAGTGAAAACAATTGCTTTCTAGTGTTTGGCAAGATACTGCTATAAAAGAAATTCTCTTGGCTTCTAAATAACTTGATTATGATTTTGTTTTCCTTGATGAGTAAGATGTTAATAACCCACTTCTCGACCATTAGTGATGGCAGTGGTGCATCTTTCAATTTTGAAGTCATCTCTGACCAGTACAAGAAATTCATATATTTTCTCTTCACTGACTTGACAGACTCACCCTAGTGGGCTGTGGAAAGTTTTGGGTGCACAGCAGTAGCGTTGTAAGATGTGTTCATAAAGTTCATGCTTTTAAGTAAATTAAAATTCAAAAGTACAGGAAAAAAAAGCAGAAAGATTTAAGACTTTTTAGAAAGTTTATAATGTCAAGCTTACATCTTATATGAGATAATAGCATATGACATTGTCATGTAATTATAAATTGCAAAAAACACTAAGGCATCGCACACAATAATATAGTATTAAAAAGGACGCATTTCATCTTGTTCATCAACTTGTGGAATAAAAAATGGCAATTTGTTCATCAACTTGGTTTGATGTGTGCAAAAACTCTACTTTCAGGCTTTCAACACCATGTTTATTGTTTGCCCCAATTTGACGTCTTCTTCTCAAGAGTACAAAAGCTTCTCATACGAAACAATAAAGGGTGTACAGATAGTGAACAATAGTTGCTTTTATAGTTTTGTTTCAATGGTAGCACTTTGAAAGTTTGAAATTACTTTAAGATATATTGTATCGCTTCGAGGGCATCTAATAGCAGTAAAGAAGGGCAATCATTTACCTTGAAAACTTAAATTCTGGAAAAGTAGTCGCGTGACTCTCATCCCACCAAGTTGAAGACAATTCTTTCCGATGAACAAGAAGTTATCTTTTCATTTGAATGAGGCTTGAAGGTCTTCTTCCTCCTGTCTCTAGGGTCCTAAGCTACGTCGAGGCCTGGATAGGTAGTGGACTGCCTTCATGAAGTGGTGCACCTCATCGTCAATGCCTAAAAGAATAGCACCCATGAAAATCGATTGGAGGACTCATTTCAGGACGCTCCAATGTAGGTAATTTATTTGTGCGCGGTAGAAAGTTAGATTATTGTATCCTTTTTGTAACGTGCAGTAGAATTTGTATTCCCCGAAGAAGCCATCTTTGGATAATTTCTCTTCTTTTTGAATGGAAGAAGTAAATCACGGTCAATTTTGTACATGAAGTGAAGCAACGTGGAAAATGTCTCGTCAGTTCAACTATGCCCTGAAGATACAACTGTGACATGGCTAGGGTGGGCAAGTGCCTGCTCAAGAAACAAGGAGCGCTGATATTCTAAAATTATCTAACATATTTGGTTGTTTTATATTTTACATGCACCACAGAAAAATACGTGTAAAATGAATCGTGTTAGGAAGGTGGAGACCGGAGTTCCGGAAGACTTTGTCTCGCACCATTTTCACCCATTCTTTTGTCGGACTCGTTGATGCATATAACACTCTCCACTCGTGCGACAGAGACAGTATGCCTCGGACAACTTTTTCCTCATTTCATAGATGCCTAAGGATGTCAAGGGATAACACTCAAATAGGATGTATTCTTTACTATATCCACTTTCTTTGATATTTACATATTAGATTTGAATTCAAATTCGAATTCAAATGAAGAAAAGTTTACACTATATATGTGAATCCGAATTCACAATACAGATGCCATGACAACCCCATGTTACCATGTACCCTCGCACCCAATGACTTGTAAAATAGGGATGGCATGGTACACCACAATGCTTATAATATTTCTGCAAGATACCAAGTTAAACTACATCTTTGTAATGGAAAGGATGGCTAACACCGCTAAGTTCTTTCACGTTTCCCGCGGGCAATTCAAGCAATAAATGTTATGAGCCCACTGCTAGAGGTGGTGATCAATATTTTATGAACTTTAGACACTGATTTCAAAGTTTACTGCAGAAACCCACTTGGATTGGTTTCCCTGTCTTTGCTTCCGCTCAAAGACAGCCATTAATTATGGACAAACTGTTGTATCGGCTGGGGAGCTCTTGCACTGCTTGTGAGAAGATCTAACTGTAGTTGGCTCTTGCTGAACGGCCGTTTGGTGAGGAAGACACCGTAAAAAGCTTCTTTTTCTTTTCTCTTTTATTTTTTTTTTACTGTCATGACATTTTTACTGCTACTTCATGACATGGGTAGGAAACAATGCATCTGTCAACTAAATCGATTCAACTTTTACTGGTTTGTGAATCCGACCAATACGCTATACCCCTGGAGGCGAACTGCTGTTGCCTGTTGGACAAACATTTGAAGCCACACAATTAGGAAACAAGCCTCTTCTTCAAGCTCCTTTGACTGGACTATACTAAAATGCACTTAATGTCGAACTGTCACATTAACTCATATCTACCTGTGCACATGACTGGTTTGGGCTGGGGAAAGCAGGATAGCTGTCACTCGACGAGGGGGAGAAGGTTCAGGGCTATTGCTTTTCAGTTGCATCCTTTTTCTCTGTTACTGCGAATAAAATGAGGCCGCCTTAATTACCAGATTACATAAGAAATGGGTCTCAAACTTTGAAATTTGTAGTGCTTTTTAACTACCGGATTGTTTAAGAGAGAAGTTTCGATCGTTGATTTAGTTGGTAGGAACGAGATAGAGTAATCAACTTTTCAGGTGGGTGGGTGGGTGGTTTCACAGAGCCTGGTTGAGTGACTATTGGTGAAGCGACCATCTATCATGTTCATGGCTGCTGCGGGCTCCAAAGCCCTCGCCACATGGTCGTTGGACATGGCCCGGTCCTCTAGAATGGCAGCTTTTCTAACCAAAAGTGTGAGACAGCATGGGCCGACCCAACATCTTCGATTGACCCTCTGACTCATGACCATGCTAGTAAAACCTTCGTGTCTTGGAAGCAAAACCCTAGATTTATTGCTTTAACATCATCAACTTGCGAGTGAATATTTCATTTTCATTTCAGTTCCTCTCTCCTTGCCCACAGAATGCTTTCTCTTTGTTAAGTCTGAGGTCATGTGGTAAATATTTTAAGACTGCAGACTAAGAAGGGGACTGACAAACTAAAATTGTAAACGCCAAACAAGTTGTCCTATGATCACATGTTTACCACCATCAAAAATATAGAAGGGGAAGACTGCAAAAGAATTCTCGTTATCATAACCCTTCTGTTATCATTTTAACCTGCAATTTCGTTGGTTTTTATTACATCATTTTCTCTTGCAATACCATGTTCCACTTATGGTTTTCTGTATCTGTTAGTTGAAAAGATTGGGTTAAAATTTTTTCTTTTGCCAACCGACTTTGGAGATTATAATGCAAGACCAGGGGAGCCCGTTTGCTTCACCGGCTGCCTCGAGTGACCATGCTTCATCGACTCCTAGTCATGCGAAGGAATACCCGCTGCCATCTGCAACATACGAAGGGGTTGCAGCAAATGAAGCGGTTTTCATGGAAACACTTGAGAGGTTACATAAATCGATGGGGACAAAGTTCATGTATGATTCACTATTGAGTTTCTTTCTCTTTTGTATATTGTTGATGCTATTTCTTCCTTATTAGTTGTTACCCTGCTTCTATTTTTCTGCGTATTCATGTTTTTTGTCTTCCATTGGTTCTTCTGTGGCGGTCTTAGGATGTTTGTCTTTTTTCACTTGTTTGTGGCTGGCCCAAGGTCTCTCTTTTATGGGGTTTTCTTTTTCCATCTCCTTCTCCGGGGGAGTGAGTTGTTTAATGGTTGTATCGGGAGCTTAGGGCAGCATTTTGCAGGAAGACTTAGGGGTTTTTCCTCTCATTTTGTCCATTTGGGAAATTGGGTACCCATCCGTTACTGTTATTGTGCGAATCATATAATTCGTATATATATATAGAGCTCTTTGAATTTCTTCCTTTGCTGATTAATGGTCTTCACTACGGAAGATTAGCCATTTGGTCTTGGTTTTCTTTCATCATATCTGGTTTGGAGGATTTGATTCTTTTCTTCTTCTCCAATCTTGAAGGGTGAAAGTTTGTTGTTTTCTTATAATGGCATTTGAGGATTAGTTCGTACGCTTATTTTGTTCTCGGGATTTGCGAACTGTGGATTTTATTCTCTTAATCCTGTTGCACCTGGTTACAAGCGTAAAGTGTATTTCCGTTGCTTGTCTTACATTGGTGTTTCTATGATTTGACGTGCTCATAGAAACTGTAGGTGACAGTGAGTCATGCAATTTTGAATTGTCCTTTTTGTAAACCAATCGTGAAGAAGAGGCTCTGCGTATTACCTTCGCTGCTTAGACCTGTTAGTGAAGTTAACTTCACTATTTTTATCAATTGGAAAATTTATTTTGGGAAAGTTTGCTTTTTGTTTGGTCTCCAACTCTCAATAGAGCGAGAATGCTAACTTACGAACAGTCTGCTGCTGTCGTTGTTTCTGAACATGTTCTCTAACCTTCTTATGATTTCTTTTATCTCACCTGTGATATCGGTTGAGTGATTGAACTGGTTCAAATTCTAGGGTGCCGATTATGGGAGGAAAGGCGCTAGACCTGCATCGGCTTTTTGTGGAAGTTACATCCAGAGGTGGCCTTGAGAAGGTATGTTTAACTGAGTATTCAAATATGCTTCCTTGATACTATATTTTTTAATCTGGAACAATCTCGTAATCGATACTCATACTTGTAAATTTTGATTAGGATGTTAAAAGGATTGATTTTCTCAACTTACTGTTATGCCATCTCAAAGATATCATTTGAGTATTTCTATGATGTGATATCTGAGCAAATAGAATATCCTCCTTGTCTGTATTGCTTTTCCCTATTGCTTAAAACTTTTACCTTGTCCTATAATTTCTTAAAGGTACCGAGACATTTTTTTTTCTTTTCCTTTATTTCAGAGATTCATTATGTGAAGAAATTTCCAACAAATTGTCTATAATTACAGTGGTTACTATTATTTTCTCTTACATCTTCAAGTACAGGCTTAAGTTTCTGTCTTCCAGGTTATAAGGGATAGAAAATGGAGGGATGTAATTGCTGTATTTAATTTTCCAATCACCATCACAAATGCATCATTTGTCTTGCGAAGATATTATATCTCTCTTCTTCACCACTATGAACAAGTTTATTTCTTTCGCACCCAAGGCTGTCCAGTTGCAAGTGCAGGTTCATCTCTTTTCTAAAAGAAGCTATTCATCTTTCTTGTGTGATTAGTTTCTACAACCACGTCTTACTTTTTGATATCCTTTGCAGCACAAAATCCAGCTGCTCTCCTTGGGACTGCACAAGTTAGAAGTACAACACCTAGAAAGGAGAGGAGGATTGAGAAAGGTAGACCAATTTAGTAGCAATTTAAACAAAACAAAAAAAGTATCCCTTAAGTGCTGTAATTTATATAGATAGCCACCTTTTGTGCGTATAATCTTAGATAGTTGTGTTTGTTAGTGTAGGTTTATCAAACCTAATACTGTATATGATTTGAATGCTGCCATTTATCGTGGAGGTCTATAATTTTGTACATGATTTTGCAGCAAGTCCTGTGCTATCTCCAAATCACACTGTAAAGGGAGTTATTGATGGGAAGTTTGAGTATGGATACTTAGTTACTGTGAGTATCGGCTCTGAGAAGCTAAGAGGCGTCTTATATCATTCACCCGTTGACATGGAGTCAGCTCACTCCTATCAAATAAATGGTGCTTCAACTTCACATACTGATCAACACCATGGCAGGAAGAGAAATAGATCAAGAACAAAAGACCCCACACGTCCAAAACTTAAGAGGAGTGGTTATAATTTCTTCTTTGCGGAGCAGTATGCAAGATTGAAGCCATCATATTCTGCAAAAGATACTGCGATCAGCCAAAAGATTGGCCTTTTGTGGAGCAAGCTTACAGAAGAGGAAAAAGCGGTATGGTGAAGCATGTTTTATGAATAGATGTTCCCTGTAAGATTTCATTCAAGAGCCCTGAACTTTGGTTGATATTATGCATTGAACACCGGCTGTTGAGATCTCTAAACATCCAAGCTAACCTTTCATGTTAATGTCCTATTGGCAACCTAGAAAATTTATATTGGTCCAAGACAAACTGACTTCTCAAACCTGTTGCCACACCAAAGTTAACACAGCTCAGATGCTGGTGGCTTTTCGTTAAGTCATTGATAGAGTGATAGCTTGTTAACCACACACACACACACATAAACAAACACCCTGCACCCACATCTGTGTTTTTCTAAACAATGCTTCACATGCAACCTGCACCTTACTTTGGTCCCTCTCCTTCTTTATTTTCCGTCTGCACTATATTCCTCCAGTAACTGTCCACTATCTACGTAATTGGAATAATTTTCCCAGGCCACCTTTTTGTCAAGGCTTTTTCCATATAACTTCCATTGGCTTTCAAGGACCTTCCACTATTTCGGATCTATGGTTTGTTAGCAATTGGCTTTCTTATAGGTACTGACACTTCGTAGAAGCTTTTGGAAATTCATTTCTTTGTAGAAACTTTCTGGTCCTTAATTTGTTATTTCTGGTAATTTCATTGTGTTTTCTTATCTGGATGCATGACTTATTTTAGAATATGGAAACAACATCATCTTTAGGTCAGTTTTTGCTTGTTGAGATAATCTATTGATTCTATTCAAATCAAGAGCCTAAAGCACAGTCATGGTAGTTTCAGTATGTGTGCTCCCTATGTGGATGTGTCCATTACTATTTCTATTTCATGTACTAAAATTGTATATATATATATATGTACATATATATATATGTAGATAAACCGGTAGCTACCAGATCCTCATATACCAGACTTTGATGGGAATTATCTGGGTCATCAATTAGAAAGAGGTAAGGCGATGGAGATTAAATTGTAAATCTACAAGTCAAGTTGTTTTTTCAAGAACCCGAGATGTCCTTCAAATTAGATCAAACTTTTTTTTAAGGAAACTCATTTCTCTCTCTCTCTCTCTCTCTCTCTCTCTCTCTCATCTAAAGGGCACTTTGGACTCTTCAAAGAACATGTTTGCTTCTATATTTGCAACTTAATCTCCTTGGAATTGACAGCCCAAATGATTCCCATCAAGTTTTGGTATATGTGGCTATATATATATATATATATATATATATATATATATATATATATAGACTGTCTTCATCTTGACAAATATTGGGCTCAGGGGGCTTCCAAGCATTTCAAATTTCTTGAGGATATAAATGTTTGTTTCTACTACTCTGAGCATTTCAATTTTCTGTGTCATCTTTTCATTGGCATTAGTATGTATTTACTACGTAACACTATGAACCATTTCATTCATCTGTTTATTTTTATTTGCTATTGAATCTTGTTATTCTTATTGTCACTCAATGTTAAAATTGGAAGCTTACGGGGTATCTCCCCAGTGTGTTGCTGTTTTTCTCTCTTCTATCCTGTAATTGCACGTCAATGAAAGGTAAACAGTTTTTAACATCAGTTATTCTCTATTCTACCAGACAAACACGAGTTCATCATTGTCTAATGAAGATCATATTGTAAACCTCGATGTAATTTTTTGGTATTCAGGCTTATCCATGAATTAAGTAATTGTTCCCTTGAAGGTCAAAATACTGGATTGAACCAAAATTACGGCCCAAATATATAAATTCAAATTGAATGTTTGCAGTTCTATCATTCTGTATGTGGTTATTTCTTTTATTCTCTTAGCAAAGAAACAGTGATCATGCTGAAGACCACTTGCACAGAGATTCACATAGTTAGTACCAAGATGGGGAAAAATATGTGGGTCTACAAGGATTTATTGATAAATTCCACTTTTCATCATGGCAAAGAGAGTGAAAGAATATAATGCACGCTGTATATGTTATGCAGGTGTATCAAGAAAAAGGGTTGCTCGACAAGGAAAGATACAAAAATGAAATGTTCCAATACAGGAGGTCTGCTGAGCAAAATGGAGAAGGCATAAAAAATGAAATTGTTGAATACAGGAGCCCTGCTGAACAAAATGGGGAAAGCATAGCATCTCTGTCAATCCACTGACGATAACAAGTAATGTATTGGTGGTTCTGGACCTCGACTTCTGATGACTTTTAACTTCACTTGTAGAGAATGCTGGACCACTGGAACAGATAAAAGATGGATCAGACGAAACTTTTTTTTATCTTGATTGCTCCAGTGTCGCTATGCTTTGTTTTTTTCTACAGAACTAGTTGCTTTCAGATGGTTCTGATGAGAACAACTGAATTTTCTTCTTAACCAATGGTTCAAGGCTGAAATCTGTGATAGTAAGCTTGCATTACTTCATTTTTAGGTTCAAAATTCAAACTTATATAGCATGTACAAACTTCTATAGCATGCTTGGGTGAAAACAACTGGAACCTGAAATCACATAAGTTTCTGCATCTTATGTGTTTTTAGGTGCAGGAAGCTGGCATCTTCTTATTGTATTTGCTCTCCTGTGTCAAGGCTGAGAATTTTTTGCCCTAGATTTCTAATCTCCTTCTAAAGTTTTCTATGGCACATTACAAATGCTTATTTTTCTGTCAAGGGGTTCCACCAAGATTACCAAGAAGGAGGTCGAAGAGTATGATGACATATTATCTGGTAGCGGTTTGCCTATACCCTGCTTGTCAATTAAAAGTTTATTTATTTTATTCCTTTGTCTACTTTTAGTAAATAACTATCCTAATTCTTATGTTCTTTTGGGTTCCGATGATTCAAGCCAGAATCTGCTCAACTTGGTCCGAGTCTATTTTCTGAACCTTTTTGAGACCCAATAAATTCTTTATGGTTAGAATTGGGTTGCTTCTCATATGGTGATAAAGATCCTTTAAAAGTTTTCATAACAACAAAAATTCAAGCCTTAATCCCCTTAAACCATTGGTAAAGTCCATAATAATATCTTCCCATACACCATTGGAGCTCGAACTGCTACTGCTCATATAATGACTAATTCCCATCCTGTTATGTAAACATTTGTGTGTCAAATCCTCTTAATGTTTGTGATGCCAAGGTAGATGATCATCCTCAAATGACAAAGTTATAAGATGGCGCCTAGCATTTGAGCAGGTAAGAAATCACCGTTGAACTTATAAAAATCGAATAAAAGAAGCTTAAACTTTTGAAATAAATTTCCAAAGACATATAGGCACAAACGTTAAATTTTAACACAAAATGACCAACATATCTCTTCTAAAAATAAAAATATCTTTCATCAGTAAAAGGAACAATGGTTCTTTATGTGTGGTCCAATGTTATCAATATTATGTTCTATCCTTATTTCCAAAATGATACTGTGCTTCTTCGACATGGATTTGGAGACAAAGTTGTCAGCCTCATATTGTGGTCTGTTTCAGATTTAATTCGGATTTGGATACATATTATCACACCCCAAATTCACATCACAGTTCCTAAGATCACTTTCTTCATTACTGAAATAGGGGTAACATGACCTGTCGATATAGCTAAATTACATATAGATGAAGTTATTTGTGTTTCACATGCCATTTATGGAAGGCATGAAAATTCTAATTGCTTCTGGGCATACTGCTTTATCGGAATCGTAATATACGCTAAACGAATCATGTTAGCTTGGATTTCTCTCTTCTGTGAACTCACATTTTCGAAACAAAAGCTGCAACTTCGCCTGATCAGTTATGCTCATCCAAATTTTTGCAATGCAAGTAATGGGGTTCATAGAAAACTACGCCATCTATGGAGAAATCGATGACGCATAGCGTATTATTAAAATGGACGGCAGATGTTATATGAGTTGCTTACCTGCTGTCCATGATGCAACAGAAAGGTGGCCACTCAGATATCAAGTTTAGACGTTCGGAACTTCACGGTTTGTGGTCCAGATAAGTTTTGCCGTACCACATGCATGATGCTGTGCTCGTCTTGTCTTCGACACTTTCTTATCATCACAATCTATGATTATATATATATATATATATATATATATATATATATATATATATATATATATATATATATATATATATATATATAGAGAGAGAGAGAGAGAGAGAGAGAGAGAGAGAGAGAGAATGAATGGTGACTTTGGCCATGGTCGTCCAATCCTTGTGATTGATGGCTGAGAGAAAAATGATGAAGAAAAGGTAATTAGTAGGTAATTAGTATTTTTGTCATATAATATTAGGTTACATTTTTTTTCATTATTATTCTCTCAATTGTTTATCACAAGTATGACCTATATATATATATATATATATATATATATATATATATATATATATATATATATATATATATATATATATATTATATGTGTGTGTGCAGGAACGTTGGTGCGAAAGGCCATGGTTTGAAAGTGACGGTGCATACAATATTTATGACGATGTCCTTAGTCAGCCTTCTTAGTTTTATAAGAAGCACGTATTAGTCCATGATGTGGATTATGGAGCCCACGTGCAACAGTCTTCCGTTATGGTTGGTCGAACCGGAAATTATGGTCGATCGTCACCATTGATTCCGCAGACATATGCACCACCAATAAGGCCAGTATGGTACTAAAATTTCTCAACTAAATCTCTCTCAAAACGAAAGAAGATGACTTTTATGCTTCAATTCATCATAATTCTCTCTCTTCCTCTCTCTCTCTGTTTTGCAGTTTTTTTTTTCTTAAAAAAAAAGTTCTTCTTTTTGCCAGATGATGAGTACCGTGCAACCAACACTAATAAATATATTTGATCTTGCAGACTTGCCCTTACCTTTCTAATTACATTCATGATAAGCTCAGACTTAATTAATAGCCATGACAGTCCTAACACGAGTAAAGATCAGTTTGAATGTCCATTTATTACTGAAATGAAAGGCAACTGTAATTTCCCGTGGCCATTTACTGTGGTTAACGCCTAAAGATGGTTATTCTGACTGACATATGTTAAAAGAGGAAATTTATTAGCAGTCTTCCTGTACATATATTGCACATCCTTTTCCAGGCCAATCAACGTGATTAGAAGATTTAACTTTATACGGTTAAGAAGAAGAGTTCACTGATAATTAGTATCTATCAAAAATCAGCATACCAAGAGAGAGAGAGAGTTGACTAACCAGGCAATCATTCATATTAGGCATTCCAGTATTTAAGGTGGAAGTCTTGGTCGTCACATAATTTAAAAAAACAAAGGGATTTTTTATCAAAAATCTGGACCCAGCAGAGGAGATTGTGAACATGGCGAGAAACACAGGAAATGCAGAAGCATCGTGCCTGCCAATTGAAAACAGTAGCACAGTGTCGTGGGCCAACTGCCCACGACCACATAAGCCTGTTTTGGCAATCCCCGCGTAGAATAGTTGCAGAGAAGAACCCTTCCGCAGTACTTAGATTAATGCAGTCAAAGCTTCAACCGCCCATCGAGCTAAACTCTGCCATGGGACCAAAGGAACAAAATCCTTCACTTTCTCTGAAGTTGCCTTGATAAGAACAGTAGAAGAGGTCAAACGTGAACCTTTGCTTCTTTATGTCTTCTGTTACCGTTTACAGATAGACCAATGGTCGATACCGTTTTGTTCTCAATTCTCGTGAGAGTTACCTGCGGCTGTTTATTTGAAGTAGCAATTAGCAAAAAACATCACAGAAAAGGAGAGCACACATTTTTATAAACTAGTGACAGAAAAAGAAAAAGGACTACAGAAAAGTGTTATTGCTTACTCAGTCGTGGCATTCCAGGAAAAGATAGCCAGCTAAACAGATGTTGCTGTTCTTTTTAAGCGAAATTTTTTACTTTAAATAGATTTTATACACACAGTTAACATTTAACCAAAAAGAAAAACTGAATAGCATGCAGCAAAAGTAAACAAATTTAAAATACCACGAATCCTAGAAAAAAAAGCCGTTACTACCAAATCATATGTCCTTACTGTTCATACCAAGTCCGAAGACAATTGCAAGGAGAAATAAATACAAAAGTGTAATAAGAAAGACAAAAAGTAATTCTATAAAGAATAAGGGCATGTGGGGGAATTGGGCATCGATAAGACCCCTGTTCTTCTTTCCGCCCCCCGCCCCTTTCATCCGCGTCCTTGTCTGTGGAGTCTCTCTCAGGCCAAGAGGAGAGAGGGCCGTCTTCCCCTGTAAACCCAAGGACCGTCCCCCAAGTTGCACCGGTGTGGTGTGTTCTCCCCTCTTCCTCTGTAATCTCTCTCTCTCTCACTCTCTCTGAAATTCGGGTTTCTGCCTTTTTGAGCTGGGTTTTTTTTTTCATCGGAAAGGGTTTTTAAGTTGATCCTTTTTTGGTTTTTTGGTTGGTTGCAAAGTGGTTGCGTTAGTCTTCCGCATTAGGTGAGGTGGCTTTTCCTTTCAAAAGCTAGTCGCTTTTTCTCTTTTTCCATATTCGTGTTTTTGGACAAAAATATGGGATCTCTTCTCTGTTCTTCGTGGATGAGCTTTGGCTTTTCGATTTGGATCTGAAGATCGTTACGTCCGATCTTTGCGTTTTAGTCTACAGGTATATGGCGTGAATTTTGATCTTCAGTTCTTTCTTTTTTGTGGGGAGAAATGACAGGATTTTAACGAGTTTAAAGAAATGGAATTTGTTTGCTTTTCGTTTTATTTTCAACCAGTTTGATTAGACTCCGTTTTTCTTTTCCTCTACGTTTTATGGAATTAAAGTTTCGCTTATGGGTAGGGGAACTTTTACTTTTGTTGGTGCTTACTTTCGGATTTTACTCATTAGTTTCTGGCGCGCAAATTTAAGGTGCTGTTTCAAGGCATAGTTTTGAGGCCCTTTTCGCTTTCCTTGTTGTTGGTTATTTGATCGTTTCATTTATTTCGTAATTGGATGACGTTAAACGATTCAAATTCTTCCTTTTTGCGTGCTGTTAACATCTGAAAACATAGTGTCTAACAGAAGTTTGTCCTTTCACTCTTTTGGACATTGGTGCTGACAATTACCGAGACTTGGGGGACGGTTAAGTATCAGTTGATAGTTATGCCTACAAGTATTACATTTATTGTTATTAAAACAGATCGTGGTTTGTATAACTCGGTACTCTTAAAAGCACCGATAAGTAGGCTTTGTTTGGGATTGGAATATGCTGATGAATGTGTTTTTCCTAGCGAATCTGCTCGATTAGATGGTAATGAAGTTGGTTGGGAAGGATATTTTTTTCTTCTAAGCTTAGCTTTTGTTGCCACAGTGTGTAAGTGTTTACTTTTACGTAGTTCCTTCGAAGTTAGATCAGTGGTAGGGTGTCGATATAGGAGCAAGTGCGTTGCTCCTTGTTTACAATTCATGGCGAGAGTTGAGTTATTGATGATGATTACTGCTGATTATTACTAAGTCATTGCTGTTCGTGTTTATGATTTCCTCAGTAAGGCATGGCTAGCAAGAGAATTCAGAAGGAACTTCTGGATCTGCAGAGAGATCCCCCTGTATCTTGCAGTGCTGGACCTGTTGGGGAGGACCTTTTTCATTGGCAGGCCACAATCATGGGCCCCTCAGACAGTCCATACGCCGGTGGGGTTTTCTTTGTCATGATCCATTTCCCACCAGATTATCCTTTTAAGCCTCCCAAGGTCAACTTCCAAACAAAGGTAAAGAACTAGCTGCAATTATCTTATTGCTGCTGTGTTCTTTTTTTGTTTGCTTGTAAAATGCTCTTTCGCTCACATATCCATTCAGTACCACTGTAGTATTATGCTTCATAACGTTCATGTATTCATGTACTTGTTTCCACAACCTGTGGATTTCGTAGGCATGGACATAACCTGGTTTAATGGAAACCATGCTATGTGGGTCTGGTAATTGATAAAATTCCAATTATCTTTGATTTTAAGGTCCTAATCGCATCTCTTCTGCTCAAGTTCTTTTTTTCTCCTTTTTATGTTTGTAGAAATTGGTATTTTCAGTTTTTCACTTGTGGTAGGGCACTTCTTCTTGTGAGATAGTGTGTCTCATCTATATTATCCCTTGACTTATGTCTGCTTGTAGCATTGTATAGTATCTGAAGCATACACACCCAAATATCCAAACTGAAATTCATGAAATTGATTTTTTTTTTTTTTGGGAAAATGTAACATTGTATTTATTGTGGTCCATTTACTAAGAATGACTACTATTTAACTTACAAACAATGAAACCCTATAAAGGCATTGTAATGCTTGTTAGACAATTAATCATGTACCTGATATCTGTATGATTACCTTTGCAGAAAAACGGGTAAAATTTATCATAAATTGTGTGTTTTATAAAATTTTTAGGTTGATAACACTAGCATATAGATATCTATTTCGTCACTCTCAAAAGCCAGACTTCTGCTTTGACAAGTTATACAACATGTACCTGCTTTTGTCCACAAATTTGTCACTTGAAAGGTGCCAATTAGTTTCTCAATGTGCATTATAGACAAACTATCTTCCGTAAGGTGGATAAACTTGGCTAACGCCAAATTATCTACCTAAGTACTCTTTTCGGTCGCCATATTTGGTATGCATCTCCCACTGAGTACCTCCTTTTATGTGCTTTTCTTGCTCTGTTTAGCCTGTAAACTCAGTAGTAAATAGCTTACATTATTGGCCATTTTTCTTGACATTTCTTTCTCAGGAATACCATAATGGAATTTAGAAGGCTTCCATTGTGGAAATGCATATTTTTAAGTTTGTCCTCCATCACTTAAGGTTCACTTGCTAATGGCAACCTTTGCAAAATGCTGTTTTCTAGTCATAGGTGGTGGTCCTGAAGTGCAGAAGACTATGTAGTTTGTCTTAGCAGTTACTCTAATAAAATTTCTCGTAAGTTTTGATAAACTAGGAAGTTTGGATAAATCAAGTTTAAAATATTTTACAGTCTTGTTCATTGAAATCAAAGCTTCCCCATCTTGTTTGAAAGGCCCATCGAATTTGACGTAGCTTGTAATGTAGATAATACCGTTTATATAATAACAAAGCCCTGAGCTGTTTGCTTTTTCTAGAATAGTATGATTTCTGATCAGATTAGAATTTATCCTAGATAGGTAAAACCTTTCCTTGGGAAAATCATCTTGTTGACTTTTTAGGTTTGTTGTATGTGATAGTGTCATAAGGGGATGGTTGCCCTTGTGGATGGGAGTAAGTTATTGCGTCTAATGTACAAGGCCATATTTTCTTGGGCTTCAGACTGGTTTCAACTAGACAATTGTTTATTATTACTATGTCTTACCTTCTTCCTCATTGTTGAAAACTTGAAGTTATACTTGACCTCCCATGTATCATCTATCTTATACCCAAGGTATGTTCAAAATTTCAAATGATTGTCCTTCTACATGCATTTTTACCAGTATCTCTTGAAGTGACTTTGCTTGTTTCTGTTGTATTTGGTCTTGATCATGCCCTACCAGCCACTTTCATGATTTCATCCTTTAGGCTTTAACTTGTACCTTTTCATGATCCTTTCTTATTGGAGTGCCCATGCCATTTCACAAAAATTAATGGACACATGGCCTTTTATTGGTGACTTTTCTTGAAACTTGTGAATCAATATAAACTTTATGTAGCTGGTGTTTGTAAGCCATTCCTTTCTCATCTGAAGAAGCTCAAGGACCTGCAAATTTTGTTGCTCATTGCTGTGTTTTAGGAGGCTACATTTTGTGACCATTCCCTATGTCATTATTTAACATTTTTTGCTAAGTTAAACACACTTACTTTTCTCGTATTTAACATTTTTTGCTAAATTAAACACACTTACTTTTCTCGTACCAAGGACAAGATAAAACTTTGTTTGCACTTTCCATTCTTTTGTCTTTTCCTCGTTTGGCTTGTTTTTATTTATGAAGTGTGTCCTTTATCTATGTGCCTATTCTGTTAGATTTGTCTTTATGAAGGCTTTGCAATATATTGGGTTTATTTTGTTTTGTCTGTGTCATATTTTGTGGACTTTATTTGAGGCGTATTATTTGCATATAAAAGGAAGTTGTTAAATGGTGCCCTTCAATGGAATATGGAGCAGGTATATAGTGTTTAAGTTACTGCAGCCAAGGAACTTGGATTTTCTAAGAGGATTGTGGCACTTCTTTTCTGTATCTGGGCTCATGTCCAATCCAGCTATTTGTATTTGCACATTTCGACCCTGTACGTTGGTGCAGTTTCTAGGTGTTCATGTTTGAAGCTCCAATGTTTATTGATTCTTTTGGATAGATTGGGATGATGAAAGCTGCATAAGTATGTAAATACATTGATACTGAAAAAACATTGAAATACAAATTTAAACAAGAGCTTGGTCATGTCTATAAGATAGCCGTTATGTGTTTTTTTACTGCAGAGAGTTGATCAGAACCTAGCAGATAAATGATGACTCATCAAAGCTAGCTAGATACTGGCTCTTTTTGTAGCTTGGTTTTGTTATGATGTTCTGGGTGGCTATATTAGGGCCTAAGGTTAAGGCGTGTTTTTCTTTTTGGCTTGGAATGTAAATGAGCAAATGGGTTAATGTGGTTCAATTCTTCAGTTTCCCAGTTTTGTGATCAAATGCACCTTCTTAATTATTGACTAGGAGGGTATTTATATTGAGCACCAATCACAGCTAACTGGATTGTGTCGGATTTTCTTGATGATAAAACACATGCTTGTCCTTTTCAAAATAGAATATCAGCTTAAATTTGGTGGAAATGGCCAGACGTTAACCAGTAATCTCCTGATATATTCACTCCACAGAACTTTATCTCTCTCTCTCTCTCTCTCTCTCTCTCTCTCTCTCTCTCTCTCTCTCTCTCTTTCTTTCGCGCTCTGGCATTTGTCTGTTTTTCATGTTAGTTGCAGTCGCATATATCATGATCCCGTTCTAGCCTCAGACAAGACCGCAGTACCTGCTAGACATTAGGTATCTTCGTCTACCTACCTGGTTACTAGGGTCTTTCCTACTTACAGCCTAGCATGTTGAATGATGACAAAGATGCAGAATGAGCTTGGGCTTTGCGGTCCAAGCAACTCTTTGCTTTCACTGGGTGGGTAAAAATTGAAGTCTCTTTAGTAGAACGGCATGCTACATTTTTCTTGTTGTGGACAAGATTTGGTTTCATTTTCAGCAAGTTAGTTTGGTTTCTGATTTTGTCGATTGTCTTCGTCTGTAAGCAGGTTTACCACCCAAACATCAACTCAAACGGCAGTATCTGCTTGGATATTCTGAAGGAACAGTGGAGCCCTGCCTTGACCATTTCAAAGGTCCTGCTTTCCATTTGTTCTCTTCTCACGGATCCCAATCCTGATGATCCTCTTGTCCCTGAAATTGCTCACATCTACAAGAACCAGAGGACACGTTATGAAGAAACTGCAAGAGCATGGACCCAGAAGTATGCCATGAACTGAGCAGAAGGCTCAGAAACACATCTCCATGGTCTGTAACTCGAGAGGTAGAGGGTAACAGTCAGGGACTGTAATGTTTACTCAAGACCGTTTGTGGGTTTCTATAACTGTGACCTGTCATTGAACCATGACATATTTGCATGTATTATATCTTGAAGTATCGGGTTTAATCAATGGTTAGTCCTGATGGCTTTAGACGTCATTTTTTTCTTTTTCTTGTTGGTATCTTGCGAATTTGTTTGTTCATTAAGCCTTTTGCTTATCCTACTTCACTTGTATTACTGTCTTGGGCTGTCATATTCTGGGACAGAAGGATTCCTTGGAATGGTCTCTAGAGATTTTAAAATGGTGATGTTTGTCTGCCGCTTTCTTTGGGTCATGGTGCTCATCTTAAATAATGAAAGAGTTGCCACTGAGTGGAAGCGATGAATCCCCTACGGTTTCTGACTTTCTGCCTGTGTCCCTGCTGACAGACGCACTTTGTTTTCTTGTTGCAGTAGCTAGCATATGCACTATGGACATGCATGATCAATTGCCATGCTGCTGTCCTCAAGCATGCAAATTTTTAAATCCTGTTCCCTTTCAATTTAATCATACTTGCGACAAGTTGCCATTCACCAGTGAAGGACCACCTTCCATACGACGGTTAAATTTTTTGAGCATGGAACACGTGGCCATTGAATGTTGTGGAGCACCCATGGTTAGTTTCTCTGCCAATTCAGCTTCTTGGAATTATCCTGGAAAGCCGTGTGGTTTTATGTACCATTCCGGTCAGATGGAGTTTTGTGCCGTGGACAGAACGTCTCTTAGCAAAGGAAGAAAAGGAAAAGCGGCGATGATGGACGCATTTGGGGAGAGGAATCTTTCGAACCAGTGGTGGAGTCGTCTCCATTTGGAACGTGGTGGAGCTGTGTCATGTGGAACAGGTCTTTTGCTTGTGTTCAAAGTTTTTCAGGTTGTTGTTCTTAACCTGCCCAGGATTATAAGGTGAGGGTTCCCTTGATTGTAGGGATCTTTTCCACCTGTTACCAACTTGTGTAGAGCCTGAAAAGGCTTTTCTTCGCCTGTGCTTCCAATTTTTCCATTATCAAATGTCAAAAGCTTTCACCCATCTTAAAGGCGCTCGCAGAGAACTGATTATTTTATTGAGCTGCCGAAAACGCTTGTAAGTAACTGAAATCTCTCTCTCTCTCGTTTTTAAAAATATTTTGGCATTTACTAGATCCCTTAAATGGCTGTATTCTATGCTGCAGAGGTATGGGCCAAGCAAGTTTGCTGTCCACACCTGGTACGTGCAAATATTAGATCACGCTCTCCACTACAGAGTTAGTGGAAGAAGCGCCGCTGGTGAAAAAACAAATAAAGGACAAGATCGTCAGAAGCGTGAACTTGTGCCGAAAGCAATAATGTCTTTCTCTTGTTTGGAAATCTCATCCGTCTTCATATTATCTTGACGGATTGGAACGGCTGAAGCTTTGTTATTAAATCATATCTTATTTTGTTATCGCCTATCATCTCAGCACCCCCGCCTGTTTTAAACTTGTAACAAAAGCCATTTCTATTTTTCTTTTTCACCATTTCCTAGTGTCCTCACATTCTTGTAACAAGCGTTTTCATCAACTTGATCTTGTCTTCTAATTTCTCCTGTACCTGATAAAAAAAAAATAAGAGAGGAGTTCATTTCGTATGAAAAGAAAAATAATGCAACTCTATTTATCAGAAGAAGGAATCTCTTTATTCATTGAGAGCTATTCATTTGCTATAATTCAATGCATGAGCAAGCTGTACTCAGATGGAAAAGCTAATGGTGGTTCTGTTTATATGCGAGATGTACGCATGACACAATTCCGTCTGTTTTTCTATCTTTATGCATGATACAAGTGAGCAGACAAGGACGTTATCCCCAAGCTTGAGAAATTGATGTTTGCATGTGAGTATTGCTTTTCTTGCTTGTATCGGTTTCTCTGTTGCATGTTGAGCCTGGTCCAATAACTCTCTGTCTCTCTCTAAAAGTGGGTAAAGTCTCCATTGGTGCTCATGTTTTTACACATTGGTGCAATGCAAGCTTTCGTGTCTCCAGTAGTGCCCATTACTCCTCTGCTCATTTTCCATTTTTTGCCCTTCTTAAGGAACTTTGAAGCTCAAGGAAGATGGAAGACTTTTGTTCTATTCTGAAGGGCGACCAGAGCAGGGCATGAGAAAACAATTCAATGGTTCATGGACATTATTGGTCCATGTGAGCAACTTGGGACTGTGAAAGGTTTGGGTTTATCTCATTATAGACATGAGTCTGAACCCATAGTTGGGTTGTCCTTAGATCTCAGGATTCATCAGATCCAGATCTTGAATGTCATTACGTAATTGGGTTTTCGAGTCTGAAGATCCAGCAAAGAACTGATATAACTACTCGGGTCCGGAGCCAGTGGAACCCAGATTGAAACCCAAAACTTGATCTGTGAGATTCAATTAAGCTGAACTTGCAAGGCCTGGATCCGAACCGTTTATCACTTGAGGCAATACCATGAACTGCCTCTCAACATTCCATGAGAATTGAAGCCTGCAAGCTCCTAAAGAGTCCCAAAACCATTCATTTAGTTCAGGAGACATCTGCAATCTCTTTCTTTTTTTCGAAGCGAAGTAAACATCCCTTCAGTAGTTCTTCGTAGTCCATCGGATTCGAGCAGATGGACGGTCCATACAATCCTATCCCATTGCCATTTTAGGTTGGACCTACAATGGGGCCGCACCCACTTTGGTTCTTTGGTGTTTGGCGTGGCACCCAAAAGAGGTGGTCTAAAGGCTAATTAAAGCATGGCTCTTGTCTTTAGGTTGCTGTTTGTAGGCTCTCGACTCAGTTGTGGACAAGGTGATATCTCCTGTGCTTAGCTAAGCACCCATGGCACTCTGTCTAAACCATGATGTGAGAGGTCCTGAATGTGTTTCATGAATTTGAGATATCATGGTGATCGATCAGATGAAGGTGCTGAATTGATTTGTTACCATGTAGTCGATAGCTTGGATTGGACTTGAAGATCCAAATCACCATTGTAGGTTGCTTCATTGTTCTTGGACACAGAGAGATGCCATTTTCTCATTAGCAGGCTCCTTCCTCTTCACAATGGTGCGGTTTTGCTTGATCCGAAAACACGGCCAAGATCATAGACCAAGTCTACCAAGGTTTGGATCTGACTTATCTGATAGTAGAGAGAGAGATGATGACTTAATTATGGAAGGACATCAAAGGCCAGTTCCACATACCTCTATTAATTTAAGGGGGGGGAGAATGTGAAGAGGATGGTTTCTCTTTTCTATTCTGCATTGTTCTTTTTTTAATGTCTGTTGAGGGCTTTAAGAATAGCAATGGTCCCCTGACAAAGAAAAAGAAGCCCATGGGTAGGTGAGTGGTTCAGAACATAGTTACCAAGAAACTGGCTTCCTTGTTCTAAACTTGGGTTTTCTACTCCTATTTGGCTGTTTGTTTCCCATAACTTTCTTAAACATTTCACATCAGTAGGTCACCTGCTTTTGCTTCAGCTACTCCATCCTGTATCCATTTTGCTGCTCCCCAGTAATCAATCGAGCTGTCAAAGTAAAATGAACTAATGAACTGTTTGTTTGCATTGGATCTCAGATCCAAGATCACTGAGGATCTCCGGTATGATGATTTGAGGTTCTGATCTCAGATCTTTTTTTTTGTTTTTTACAGATGTTTATTTACTTTACACGCACGAGATTTCAGATAAGATCTGAGGGTATCTAACACGCCCTAACTTCCAAAACCAAGAACACAATAATTTTTTGAGCTTGACATCACAAAATGACCTAGACTTAGCAAGTTGGCCTTAGTTGCTCCAAAAGGGGAACCCACTGATTACTAGAGCTACCCAATAATAGATCTTACAAGAGGAGCCTCAAAGCAACAGACTGGTTTAAGCAATACTACTTTCACTTTGTAGAACCAAAGACTTGAGCAGGTTGTAAAAGGACAACAAAAGAAGTTAAAAGTTTTTCTATGAGACTAAAACCTTCATGCAATTAAACCTCATGGCTTAATGCAATTAAAGTGTATGTAACTCCAATTTTTTTTTAATTAGCTTTCATCTGAGACGTGACACTTGGGTTAACGGGCTTCCGAGCACACTAATTAAGGAAGATATTAATTGTTCATAATGAAGAGTTATGTGAAGAAAGCAGAGCGTTGGTCTTTCTAATCCAAGAGATCTTTCTTCCTCCTGATTTCTTTAAACTAGAAACCCTTTTGATCTCTGAACCATGGAAGAAGGCTGGGCCCCGTGGGAGGAACGAGTGGGACCCACCTAACGTTCTTCCCTAACGTGAAAAAGCTAGCGTGTCCCGCGGGTCCCACGGGACGGTTGGAAAGCCGTTTCGCATGCGGGGCCCAACCCCGCTCATGATTTCCCGGTTGAGATTTTCACGGTGCACGCGGACGAGAGAGAGACAGAGAGTGTGTGTGAGTAAAAGCGAGAGCCCGAAGGTCAAGGACCACAGAATGATTTACCAAACTAATCATATCCGTTAAGAACTCAACCTCAGGGTTTATATATATATATATATATATATATATATATATATATATATATATATATATATATATGTGTGTGTGTGTGTGTGTTGAGAGAGAGAGAGATTGCTTGGACAAACTGTGAACATCTGTACCATGCCAATCAACAGTTGATTACATTCAAGCAGCATCAAACGCAGCAACCATGTCATCTCCTCCACTTTCATTGTTACTGGAGTTTACTACTTTTTCTTTTGGAAGATCATGAGAACTTAGGCTCTAAGCCTCGAAAAGATCTCTAAAGACTTCGACTTAAAGAAAGTCATCGGTTTAGTGCTGAGTGAACACAAACTTGTTGGGAGTTTGGAGAATGGAAAGAGCTTTAGCTCGCAGGATTCACCTGCTCGTGTTGCAGAATTTGAGTTCTAGAACTGCTGAGACACTGTATTCGATCGACTCCCCAAGCTCATCCGAGTGTGGATTCTAAGGATGTGAGTTCTGGACGCCATAGAGTTGATGTACAGATAGATGAACACCCGCACCCACTCATTAGTAGCTGTCCATTGACAAATGAGCAGTTGCTGCAACTTCGTCCGAGCAGAGCAAACTGTGCTGCCCTCTGCTACCAATTGAAATATTTTGTTTGGTGGCCCACGCAGAGCACTACCCAAATGAATGAGTACTACTTCCCTAGATTCTAAAACTCTCAAAAAAATTTCTGTTTCTCTCTCTAGGAATTTACTATTGCAGTGGGGATATGGCGTTGCATTAATCTGCAGTAAATTGGGAGAACAATAATCGTGGCTGGAATATCGCTGAATGATTGTTGTCAGCGAGCTGCCTCTGTTTCCTTTTCTCTTTTAGAGAGAGAAAGAGAAGGCTAGCTCGGTCATTTCATCCAGAAAGTATTCCATTTCGATCTAATTGCAGGAAACGCCATGACATGTAGCCTCCACTTCCTGCTGCTCATAAAAATTTAATGAAACTGCTCCCATCAAGAGTCCGAGGCAATTCACGCCACCCTCCTCTGCTCTGGTAGCTGCCCACCATCAAAATTGATTGAAAGCTCTATTTATCAGAAAGAATAAAATAAATCGTGGAAAAATATTCAGAGGTCACGAGTTGCCTGGTCTCTGCAATAAAAAAGGGTAAAAATTTGTGGGGTCCTGTCAAATTCGTGGCCGAGTCCGGTCAATGGCTTTCCGGCTGCAGAAGGGGGTCTCATCGGCATCGGTGGTTTTCCGGCGACCAAATTGGGCATCCGTGCTGGCATTTTATTGAATGAGGTGTAAATGGGATGGGCAGGTTTGAAAATGGATTATCATGAAAAACGGAAAGCTCATTTATTTCATTCTAAATTTTTTCTCTTTCTTGGGTCGTTGAATCCAAAATTGAAAATTCAGGATTCACTCTGTGCATATCTCTACGGAATTGAAAATTTTATCACTAGAAAATCGGTTAACTTCCTAAAAAAATAATTTTTTGGGGAAGAGAGAGAAAGAGAGGGAGCATCCGAAAGGGAAATTTATTTATGTTATTTCGAGGTGGGTGGCGACGTGAGGTATCTTGCAGTGGGAGCAATCAACCTCAAGAGAGAGAGGGGGAAAGGGTGGAAAGAAAAGAAGGCCCAACAAAGAAAAAAAATAAAATTGGAGATTGGAGAAAGGAACAGAACGTGGTTCCGAAGAGAGAGAGAAGGCAAGAGATGCAGTTAGAGAGAGAAAGGGGTATAGAAGATTGAGACTTGAAGTAGGTCTAAAGTCTTCTTCTTCCTCTCCCTCTCGGTTTCTTAATTTTCCTCCGCCTCCTGAGGTTCCCCAGTCAGTGGGGATCGAGGAAGATCACCTGTGGTTGTTGGTAGGAGGCAAAAGAGATCGCCGGAGGAGCTGAAACTCGACACTGAACCAGCTTGCATGGAAGCTGAAGGCTCTGTTACCGAGACGGAGAAGCCGATAGAGAGTGGAATCAAGCTGAAGATCAAGATGAAGGTCAAAGACACAGCAGAAGGCGAGGTCGTCTCTCCGACGGTCTCCGGTTACAGCACAGGGGATGAGGATGCCTCGGTCGAGCACGAATGCAAGCTATGCAAGATGTCCTTCAGCTCGGGGAAAGCTCTGGAAGTCCATGTGAGAGTTCATGGTGGCACCGCCGTGGAGCGTTGCTCTTCCAATCCATGCAGCAAAATCGGTTCCTCCCATGGCGTCCCTACTCCCCAGGAACAACAACAGATTCAGCAGGCCACTGATGTAAACGTGGCTACTGATGACGATTCAGGTGAAGTCCAAGCTGATTCGGAACTCAAGAAGAAGCCGAATGCCGTCTGCGTGCTCTGCAAGAAGGAGTTTCCGTCCTTGAAGTCACTGTTCGGTCATATGAGGTGCCATCCAGGTAGGGACTGGAGGGGAATTCAGCCGCCTGAGAGGTTCCAGAGCTCCCCCTCGTCTACCGTTTCCGACTCCGAGCCGAACCCTCTGGCGGTATCCTCGGGAAAAACCGAATCTCGAATTGGTTCATGGCGCAGGCGGCGCAAGAGAAACAGGACGGAGGCCGGCCTGCTGGCTGAGAACGATGGTGCTCGTTCGGATGATCCGATCTTTGCTGCTGCCTACAACTTGATGGTTCTCAAGAACGCAAAGAATCCGGCCCCCATCGATTCGTTGATATTGCGAAGAATCGCATCCGAGCAGGAGGAAAATGGGCACGATTGCAGGACTTCAAATAAGAAGAAGAGGAAGAAAAAGAAGAAGATCAGAGCTCTAATGGATAGCTCGGAGAAGCATCGATGCAGCATCTGCCACAAGGTGTTCTCCTCTCACCAAGCGCTGGGGGGACATAGAGCCAGCCACACGAAGACTAAAGAAGAGCTCCTCGATGCAGAAACTGCAGAGAAGGATGCATTTAAACCAACCGGGGAGCCCCCTTCGCCGGATTTCGATGCCAAGGAGCTGCCGGCGCATGAGTGCAAGATCTGTCACAAATTCTTTCCATCTGGGCGGGCGCTCGGCGGGCACAAAAGGTGCCACTGGAACGAAGACCGAGCTGCAGCTGCGTCGATCGTGTTGGAAGCTGCCGATAGCTCGTCGATGGCGACTTTTAGCGCAGAACAAAAGAGGGCTCCGACGGAGCAGGGCTTTGACCTCAATGAGGTAGCACCATTGGAGGATGCAGACCTTGATGCCCTATACAGCATGGTAGATGTGGTTCCTGCTGCTGCTAAGCTACTCGGATTCGAGGCAGCAACCAGCAATATTGCGTATTTGGTTGGTGATCTAGCTGCTTGAGAATTTTACTGTGTTTCTGGTGAACAATTCTACTGATATGAACATTGCCGTGTTGAATTGATTCTTCCAACATCAGGGAAGGAACAATGTTAGTGTGCCTACGATACTTTCAGCTCAGACAGCAGAAGAGAGGAGATTTTTTTGGTGTTTCCCTCACTGGTTTTTACATGTCTTTTTTTGTGATTTTTTATTCAGCAAAGCAGAACAGTTTGTTTCTCTGATCCTCAAGTTGGTGTAAACACCTTCCTTACTGTACAGCTGTTAGTTCTTACTTCCGTAGTATTAGTAGTAGTCCTTAATGGTCAATGTTCAGAAATTGAATTTCTGGCCCTACCAACTTCACTTTTCTATGTTTTTTCTTCAATTTGTGAGAAACAAGAACTCTTTTTCATTGATTTGCGCATGTATCTGTTCTGTTTTAATTTACTGTTCGGAGCTCTTCTGGTTCATTTCCTGCAACTAAAACCAAGAAAGATAAGAAAAGTTCACTCAAGAGAAAAAAAAGAGGGAGAGAAAAAAAAAAAAAGAGCAAAGTGGGCTCATTTCTACATTCATTCGGCATCATAAAAAAAGCAGCACAGATCTTTCACTAAAAGACAGAAAACCATCGCTGAAGAATGAAAAGAAAGGTACAGAAGGTGTTCTGGCCCAAAACCTTCTTCAAGGATAAGCTTGCCAGGCTATAATCTTTATAGTAAGCAACTGTTGCAGTTTTAATGTCACTGATTCTACTGAGTGCTTGTTACTGTTACAGTTTCAAGGTGTTGTTTTCTCTCCAATTTTATTTGTAAGTTTTCTTATTTTTCTGATGTTTGGTGAGCTTCTCGTGTTTGATTTTGCTGTACCGACTGATTTTACTATTATTCAATTTAGGTGAAGAGGAAAGGGAGCTTTAACTGTCTGCTGACTGCTTCTTGTGACTCTTGAAAGCAACTCTCTCTTTGCTATTTAATTGACTTTCTAACCACTTTGTCACCCCATATATATATATATATATATATATATATATATATATATATATATATATATATATATATATATATATATATATATATATATATATACACACACACATACACGAACCAAATCTGGGTCCAAATGGCAGGCATCGACTCATCTGAAACAAAAGTGTGGCCCTTTATTGTTGAAAATTTAGCACATTGTGAACCGCCGATCCTTTTCTTCAACCCCAATCAGAAATCTATGTACGTATTGAAAAAGCTCAAATTAACCACAAGGCCTTCATTAGACCAAGCCCCTCTGCAGGGTCTTACCCACTTAAAAAAAAAATCCTTCAAAACTGATTAAGAACTAAAGTTTACATTTGTGGGGTTGGAACCAGGAGATAGATATTTATATATGTCAGTCCGTTTAGTTACCCGAGTCAATACTTTGAGGTATTAAAGCTTTGATCAACGTTTCATGTGTTTCAGTTTCCTTGCCTCCATGGTGTAACTCTTTAACAGTTGCATATTTATGAGCCAATAAGTTCGTGCTCTCCTCCAGCTTAACGTTTCTTCCTCAGAATTGCTTCTTCGAACTATTTTCTTCCTTCCGCTGCCTGATGTTGAATTAGTTTACTGCCACTAAATTCGTAAAAGCCTGACTACTATTGCCTCCCCAATGAGATCTTATTTAGAAAAGAAAAAAATCATTTTCAATTTTGAAACAAACTATGTTGTGGCTTGTTCATCTTCTTCATTTTTCTCATGTCATCTAAAAAATTCTGATTCAATCGGACCTGCTCTATTCAAGGGAATCAAGAAAGGCCTAGATGAATTTAAGATTCATGGAGAGGTTCAACATGCAAGGACGTGCCTCTGAAGATGCACAGTTTATAAATTCTCCTGTGCAGAGAAGAGAATGATGATCATGTACAACTAATTCTAGTCACCCACCATGTACTCTGTGTTTAATGGTCCTTTTAATGGCAGAATCACATGGAGCTACTGTAGAAGTCGAGTTTCATGAGACCAAACACGGGTTAATTTTGTTTCAAGTTGTTGGGGAAAAGGAAATAGAGAAGAACTGGTGACATTAAATCACCCTGATTCTTTTACTCCCACTCTAAGCAGCAGCATCTCTGAAAGACAGGAACACACACAAAACTTCGACCGGAAGAATTCACCAGAAGGAAAGCTAGAGAGAGAAAGAGAGTTTGGAGGGGCTTTGGTGGGGTGGTTGGTATTTGATGCTTCCACATTTGAATGATCTTTCACTATTCATACCAAAGTGTGATAATCACACTGGGCACATGTGGAATCTACAACTGTTCTCTCAGTGCAGTTTATTCTCTCACTAGGTTTTTTAAAGGCATTTCTGTTGTCATTCTAGTATTTTAAACATTAGGTACCCTCCAACCTCTCTCTCTCTTTCTCTCTCTCCTTCTTGGCAGCAGGCGCGTGTGCATGCATGTGTGTGAGCCATATGGGACAAGACAACTGTTAGATAAGGTGCTTTGCCTACTTCTGTCATTTCTTAGCTCTGTAAGCCACTAGATAACATGCCCTCCTCTCTCTTAAAAACACACATAAAAGTTATATTTTGCCGGATGTTCGATGTTGTCAGATGATTAAAAATTGTTAATATTTTTCTTGGCAACTAAAATAACGTTTATTTGTTTAGAAAAAAATTAAGAATGTGAAGTTTTAAATTGAAAAAAAAGGTATGGACTCAAACGTTTGACGCATTTCAAACAAGAACAGTTAAAATCTTCGATATATACAGTGCACACCAAATGTGCCACTTAGTGACACTCACATCGACATGGACTAGGTCCGACGCGCTTTCTGCCAACTCAACTCGCACCCAGCGTGACTCTTTCGGAGAAGCTGTGTTTGCATCCAAAAGCCTTAGTGGGTCCGTCGTTGACTTTGACGACGTGTGCCTGAGAGCACATACATTAAATGATTTGACTAGCTTCTTATGCGGGCTGGCTCGAAAACGACGTTGACCAAATTCTAGCGACGCTTGCTGGTCCTTCATTGGGGGCCGACAACACAAGAAGGTGTGCAGGAGCCCGGACGCCATTAAAGCTCCCTTTTTAGACTTAGTAAAATGTGTTCTACATGCAGTCTAGGCTTGAACTTTCTTGGAAATAGCAGTTAATATAAGAATCTGGCTCACTTTTATACTGAGATCGAAAGTTTTAATTTAGCGGATCCAAACCCACCTAGCAACTTTGATTTCTGTTATGAAAAAATGAAACTCATATAATGGGGCGTCATAGTAAAACTTTATAAGCTAAACCTCTTGTATGTCTATAGTATTTATACTGTGTGGTACCTCTGATTATGGCCGTCTTCTTCTACGCCTTGTCTTGGGCGGCTCATAATGCATATGGCAACATGCTGGCTGGATTGATCTTTATTGGACTTGTCCATATGTGCATATAATAGTGTTCTGCTTATATATTACTTTCTTCTAGGAGTTTGTTTGATGTATTTTTGCGTGTAATGCTTTCATCAGCCTCCCTTTCACATTAGGCAAAAATATATATATATATATATATATAATTTAAAACTTTTTAACAAAACGCAAATGTGAGATTTTTTTTGTCTCAAACCTTAGGGGCCGTTTGGTACTCAGAAGTAAAAGTGTTTTATTAATCTGCTCTAAAATTAGGATAGATTTGGAAAACTATTGAATAAGTGTTCCGCGACTCTGTCCTTATTTTGGAGCAGATTTATGAAACATTCACATGATGTTCTTTATATCAAATGGGCCAAAGGAACGACATAAAAAGGGGCAGACTTTTGGATCGAGAAGTGGATTATTTAAGTGACAAAGGCAGTTGATTTTGTTCCTTTGAGAATTTTGTAGGCAATTAAGAAAGCATTATTGTTATGTGGATTCCTCATGTTGTATTTTTAATCTTATGAAGGAACGCCCGGAACAAGTTTTCCAAGGAGTGATTGATTTGGAGTAAACTGGTATAGAGGCTAATCCGAGGCATTTCTCTTGAATATGCGTGTGTGTGTGTGTGTGGGCACTCATGCACAATGCGAATGTTTGCCAATTTTCACGTTTGCCAATTTTCACTTCACAAGTAAGTTTTATCACGAGAAAAATGAGCTAGGCCTGTGTTGGCTTATAATAGGTTTAATCTTGGGTTTGATCATGAGCAGCCAAGGCTCACCTTGTCTTCTTGTTCTAGCCCTCAACCACTAAGGATGTCTCGAGGAGTGTAGTGTAGCTGATCGGACTAGCAGACAACTGAAAATCTGGTAGTCAGTCCAATTCGCATGGGTACTACTCCTTTAGACTAGAAATAGTAGATGTGTGAAACTCTGGTTGACAGGTGTATGACCTTCTCACCTACATTCCAAAGCAGCCTTAAAACATAGGAGTATCAACCTAAGCTTTGAGATAGGAAACTAGAACAAGAGGATAACTGCTACGTGTAGAAGAATGTTCAAAGTTCAAATCCGTCAGGCCCTGATAGCCAGAGCTCACCGAGTACCTGCGAATTAGCAAGAGAAAACTAGGCCCAAACACTTATTGCACCAGAAAGCTATGTGATCAGTCCTAGTTGGGGCAAATCAAAATGAGCCCAAACCCAGTTATACTCTATTATGCCGACACCCTCGGCAGCCCCGGCAACAAGGCAAAACCACAATGGCAGTGAAGCCAATCTGATCTGCCCTGAACTGATCCTGTAGAAAGCTTACAAGTCCATGGCTGTGCTAGCCTGGCTACCGGCCCACCTTCCTTGCATTTATCTGCCGTTTACTTCTCAGGAAATGACCCCATTAAGTGACTTGCATTCCTAAGAAGGTTCCTCATAGTAAAAGAGAAGGGAAAATCTAAAAAATGTCTGTTTCCAGACAATACAAATCATGGGCACCACGAAAACCCCTATAATCCTTTGATCAAGTTCAAGCCTATGAGGAGAAGCCATCTTTTGTTCAAGTTTGGGATGCTAATTGAAGTTAGAGGTTCTTTCCGGGCGCTTTCTGCCATTGACAACCAGTGTAATTGAGTTTTTGATGTCCTTTATGTGACTACAATCATTGAAATGAATCTCGATCTCGCTTTCTTGGTAGCCTAGACTTACGCAAACCCTACCGGATTCTTTCAGTCGGAAGATCGCATCTTAGGCATTGAACTCTTGATTTTCTTCGACCTAAAGATCTTCTGAAGTCTACCCCATAACCAGGTAAACCAACTTATGGTTGGGCACTCCTTTATTAGATGATATAGTTACCGTCCATCATGTTGAGCAGTTAACATCAGCATTGAGAGAAGAGAACTGAACGCCCTCTTTTCCTCCTGAGAAGCACCGCCGGTTTGAGAGCAGATGAATGGTGCCCCCCTGTGTGTGAGAGAGAAAGAGAGAGAGAAAGGTCCTTTGGATCGTTATGGTGTTTGGACCCACTAAATGACGCCCATTTCTTCAGATAGGACAAATGACAAAACAACATACACATTGGTAGGGGCCTAAGGTAGGAATTGCTTTCAACGCTATCCAAATGTGAATAAGTACAAACAGAGAGAAAGATGTAGAGAGAGAGATTATGTTCTATTCTGATGATCAGACCTGCCAACGTATTCAGACCTGCCAACATATTGGCTTGACACGAACACACAGAAAAACTGCCGGTTTTTAAGGTCACAGCACTTTTCCTCTCGCAAAATTTGAGCTAAAAATGAAATCAAAATTGGGGTACCACTGCCACAGAGTTCTGTCATCTCGTTTTCCTTTCTGAGGGAACCAAACCATGTGGCTGCAAAGCTTTCCTTTCATCATGAAACTCTGTTAATCACAATCAGAAAATCTCTGTCATCCTAACTTCAGATTGCATAGCTTTTAACATGAATAGCACGATACATAACGTCCGGCAGAGAGAGAGAGAGCGAGAGAGAGAGTCTCATGGACCTGGTGAGACTGGGCCAGTTTGGAGAAAGTCTATGCTTCACAGCTGCTTCCTGGTTGCTAAATGGAAAGGTCACCTGCCAACGCATCGGCAAGCCCAGCCGGCACGGCCCACCACTCACAGAAGAGGGTGAAAAAAACAAGCGTGCGTTCATCGACCATTTCAAACAATTTTTCTCTCGCACTTGGAGGTCAGGTCTTCCGGCCTTTCTACTTCTGCTTTTTCAATGACGACAAACATTTCAAGAACCAGACCATTCAGTGGGACAACTAGAAGAAAACCGCAAGTCTGGTCAGCCTCAACTATCGTGCGTTATAAGGGCACAATTTTCTACAGTTTCTTGGTCATTAACTATCCAGCGAATTGGTCAGCCTTCCACCTAGAAGAAAATTTACTAACGTAGTTGTGGGTGTAGATCTAAAGGGCACTGTCACCATATTGGTAGAGGGACGTAAGCGACTGCTAAGCCAGAATAACATGTTTATGTAATTCATAGTGGGTCCTTTAAATACACTGATCTTAGAATAGTGGGGAAGGTGAGTTGATCCTCACTCTCTATATATATTTAGATTGTGAGGATGAAAAAGAAAAGAACAGAGAAAGAAGAAGGGAAGAAACAGAGGATGTCGCAGTAGCTGAGACGTGCAGGAAAGAGAAGGAAGGCTGGTCCATGAGGGCTGCGGATACCTGGCTAGGCAGGTTGGTTTAAAGACTATAAGTTGAAATGGCCTAAAAGTTCAATATGTAAGATATGGTTCGCTTGCTGGAAGGATCAAATAATAAAGAAACATTTGGTGGTACCCAGAAAGGCAGGATGGCACAATAGACCAAATTCAGTTTTGGAAGTACAGTAGAAATTTGGGAAAATATCAGCTGCTGATAGCCCATAGGTGGTATGAGAGTGGTTTAGCGTCATGTTACTACGACTGTCTTGAAAACCCAACGAATCCGTTTCACTGGAATCGATGGCCCTTGAACAAAACCATAAAATCTAGCCAATCAATGATGGAAAGAAGGGAACGGGTGCATTTTATGTGGAAACCAGGGTGAGCCACCTCCAGGAGCGGCCCTGTCACCCAGAGCCCTGCCATGCTTACACATGACAGCAGAAGCAACCCGCTTTACAAAGTTTAAGAGGATCCTCAACTGCCAACAAGCAATTACTTAGCATTACCTGAAAGAAAGAAACTGATACCAGACCAAGTTATCAATAGATGCGGTTAATACTTTGTAAACTTGAAGAAAACTTCAGCTTTAAAATTTTTAACCAACAGATCTGCCATCGGATTCTCGTCGTCTTTTTAAGTAATCTAACAAATTGAGCTTCTTGATTTGTATGGTCAGTGTCCCCTCCTGCCTTAATCGATAAGCTGGATGCCATCTTCAACATAGAGATAAAAGCATATTGACGGGTCATTCATGATTTGGCTCTTATGGAGTTCCATAACTACATTAGAAGGTGCTATCAAGCAAATCATAAAGACCACAATCTTGAATGCTACAGCAGTAAGCCGGAAATATTGGCTCAAGTATAGGTCCTCAGACTACTGCAAAACCTGACCAAGGAAAAAGCTTGATATTAACAAAGTACAACCAGTTCCTCTCTTGCTAAAAAGCAGAAAGCTTAGCACAAGATAGCCTTGCTAGCATGGTTGTTGGGTATTTATATCAACCGAAAGAATCTACATCACTACAGTGGCCCAGTCTTATTTGGTCCCCGACATCGGACATAGTGGCCTAATGGGCTCGCTTGATTAGGTATGTACCACAAGTTTATCATGTTAATGCCCACACCAACTGCAAAAGGAAATGGAGTTGGACAAGTGGGTGAGCATTTCCACATTCTCTCACAAATATATTCTTGCTTAAAAGAATGAGTAAACATGTATCCAGGAAAAGGAAAAGCATCAATTGATCAAAAAGACTATCATCTTGGCACCTCTTCTAGGGAAAAGCAAAGGATCTTACTATAGAGTATTGAAATGTAAACATTTGCAGAGTCAGAAATTAGAACAGGCTTTGAAGACAGCAAATGCGACAGACAAAATTGCTAAGGACAAAATATATGGACAGAAATACTCTGTGACTAGTAGTGGTGTTGGAGAGGAAAAAATGACGGGAAAATTTAAATTATAGAACAAGCCAATTTTCACTCTGTTGGAACAGCTCCCAGAGAATCGGGAAGATGCTGCAAGATGAAAAATCTTGAAAACTAATCTTGCGGACATTACTCGGCAGTGTCAACTGGATAAAACCCAAAAAAAAAAAAAAAAAAACTAATCTTGCGGACATTACTCGGCACCTTGAAAACTTTTTCTCTAGCAGACATGGCACGCACGGACTCTAGTTCCTTAGCTTGGGTCTCAAGCAGAAGGGCACATTTTTGTGCTTCTTTCGACTTGACCAACTCCTATGACCCGTTAGCGAGAAGTGTCCTGTTATTTAGTACATGCTGTGGAGGACAATCTTCAAACAAAACATTAACTTCTTGGCCATCCCATTTGCAAATGACATACTTAACGTTAATTTCGACCTTCTCCTTGAGTATGCTCTTAGTTTCAACTTTCAGTTCATAAATGTTCTTCCCGAGTTCACCTATATGTTCCTCTTTCAGCAAACTCATTTCTGCAACAACAGCTTCAAGCTCTTGCACCATTCTTTTTGTTTGATTTTGAAATTTAACTCCTTCAATTTATTCTTGAGATGCGCAACCTTGCAGTACAATACGGTTGGTAGAATTTCATACAGGAGAAGCCATTTTCCTCGATCTCTCCTAATTGCCACTTGCCATCCCCTTCAGGAACTGCTGGAAGAATATCATCATCGTTTATCAACCGACTCCAATGGGAGACTGGAAATGTGCTTCCTGTCCATTGATCTTAACCTTCTGAATCTCTGCAAGAGATCAGGAAATAGACCAATTTGAAGTAAAAGTTCCATGGCATCCAATAAGTGACACTGGGAAGACAACTTGCGGGAGTAAGTCTTTCCAACAAACTGCGGTCAGTACAGGAGCCAGATTTTTCCGTTTGCCTGTCAAATGCCTTTGAAGGCTCAATATTCCATAACAAAATGTAAAAACAGACGTCAAGATAGTTTCCGAAATTCTTCAGATTAGTGAAATACTGCTAAGCTTACTTCAAGTGAGAGACGTAAACATCAATTTCAAAGATAATACAACTGTCAGATGCCTCATGTGGGTATGCTATATGCTAAATAAAGAACTAGATTGTGTTTAATTTATGGCTCGAGAACCACAATTCTGATTATTGACATGTCCAATTCTGATCACCTGGAAAAAAGGGTCCAGATGTACAAACAGCGTGGGGTCTATGGACGGTGGAACCTTTGTTCCAATTGAAAGGTACCCCATACCAATACCCATCATTATGCCCGGGTATTTAATATCATGTATTCAAACGCTACCTGAAAGTGGACATCTTTCAATGCTTTTAGCACAAAAAATCCAATAATTCATGTATTTCACGATTCCATTCAAACTGTAATCGATGGTTTTACATTTTAAATATAAGAAGAGGCTAGAGATTATTTATATGCAGCAACAGAGAGAAGGAACACCTTATCTTACATCGACAGAGGCAAATTTTCGTGCTGCTTCTGAGAAAATTCAACGTTAGCAGGGCTCCCTTGTGCGGTTAAAATGAGAAGCATTAACCTACTCAAAGGAACTTATACCACACAATGAAGTTCTTTCGAGAGGCATTGGAAACCAAGGATGAAGGATGTACCTCCAGTTTCAGCTCTACTGGTAAAATGTTGTCTTTCTTATGCCATTTTTGCTTCCATTCTCAATTACATGGAAAACAGATCAAGTTTTCTGAACATATGTTTCAGCTGCATCCATTCCTCCTCGTTTGCTACCTTTGAGATCTAACTACTCATTCTTTTTCGTGACATTGGCTAGAATTGTTTGATCAATGAGGCTATCTCATCGTTTGATGCCCTGCTTTTGAGGGAAAAGAAGCACATAGTTGTTTGATACTTATTGCTAATGACATTACAGAGACTTAACCTACAGGACTAGTCAATGGTCGAAGCCGGTGGATAGAAAGAGTGGCTGGTTTCTGGCGGGTCGGACCGGAGTCCTATGGATTTGTAGGAATTGGTACGTTCTAATTGAGTTGAGTCAATAATTTCAGGAATAAATAACCCAGAGAAAGCAGTGGGTCATACAAAAATAATACGATGAAGAATGCAAACCCAAGTATCAATTCCTTTAACAGTGAGATAAGCAAACCTAACCTTTCTCAGAAGCCTGCTGAACAGCCTAAAGATGAACAAATGACTGGTTTCGATGAACCTGTTTCTATAAGACCATGGCTCTGATTCATGAGCTTATAAGGCCCCCACCATCCTGTCTCCAATGGCTGCCTTGTGCAAAAAGGTTTATGAAAGACAGCTCGGTGCTTGGAATCTGAAGCATCAGCAAGATTCTTCTCCTTTAAATCACCTCCATTTTTCTTGTATTAAATTGGCTCCATTGCGTGCTTCTCTTGTCCCAAAGCTATTTCGCCAGTCTCATACTCAAGACCGATTATCCTCTCCATCACGGTAGAAAGACAAACAAGTTTTCTTCTGCCTGACATTCCTAGTGAGATCGTCACCTTTGGAAACCAAAGTTCCTTTTCAGAAGCTTCCGTCTCTACCGGAGCTCCTACGATTCAAAAGCGAGTAGATATCCCCTTGCTCATTCATTTGCTCTTTGAAGAAACCTTGCCTTTCAGATTGCTTGCCAGCGTTTCATAACTAAATTCTCCAGGAGTATCCCTGATGATATTTTTGTACTACATTCTTACTGCCATCGTCAAAAATCTCTCGAGTTTCAGCTAATTCCTGATACCTGAATCAAAATTTTGCCTCACTTACTCCCTTCTTTGTTTATTCTCCATTTCTACGTCACGATTCTGTTGGAACCCTCGCAGCTGTGGATTCTCTGCTACTTTAATCCTCGGTATTCTCCAACCACGCACCACGCACCACGCACAAGAAGATTGAACGTCTGAGAATGATCCCGCACTAGAATCACGACGGCCATTGCGAATTAAGCATCGGAGGGAACTTCAAACCAATTGCAGAATCAGCAAGCGATCGTTCACTAGTACGCTTGTTGCCTCCAGAAGCCAATTAGGGAGTACCATTTTGAGGATCAAAATTTGAAAGTATTGAGTGCCTGATGAAAATCATGCCCACATCCTCCGGCTTTCTAACTCCAATGACTTTTTAGTGAACTCGGACGCGCATGGAACCAATGTTTAACATCAGCTGAGCCCCCTCGCCCGAATGGTGCAGAGACCGATTAAGAATTTTCTGTTGTCGACCAGTACTGGCTGAACTGCCACACTAGCCTGAATAGGAGGGGCAATTCTGCCCATATCAAAACCATTTTTAATCAAATGATTTGATTTCTAAACTGTTTGTAAAAATGATAAGGCTCTGGTACTGATTCTCAGAACGCAGCGTGTAGGAGTGAGTTACGAGTAAGTGTTGAGGCGAAGACCTTAGATCGCCTTCATTCCTGCCATGCTGCTCTTATAAGGAATCAGAGATTCAGAGCCCAATTGGAATTGAAATTTGGGAAGTTGATATTGGAACTATCCAGCAATCTCTTTTGGGTAGCTCTGAAATTTGGATGGAACTATAACATCCAGTCAACAGTTATAGTTCAGCTTCTAAAAGTACAGTTTCACAAGGTTTTCGTACAACATCATGGCATTTTTACGACAATTTATTGGCACGAAAGGCATATCAACCGTCATTTTCTCAGTCACTTTGCCAAGCTATGTCGGCAGCAACCATTCATGAATAATAAAAGAGACGGAACGCATGAAACTTCCTTTTCTTCTAACAGTAGCATAGCATTTGGTTACCGCAGCGTCTGTCAGAAGACTTCACGCCATTGGGTGTGATATGACCACCCTCTTGAATCAATCAGCAAATGAAAGCCATTAGTGACTTCAATAGCAATCACTAATCTCCAGATGTTATTCATCATGCAGTGAATGAGTTTCTGCTTTATGAGAAATCATTCTTCTCTGATGAATGGCACCCGTGGTGAAAAGAAAGCATGGCACTAATAGAAAGACATCACTGTTCAACAGTTCCATTGTCCTGAATTAGTCCCCTTACATGGACCATCAACTAAAAGTAAGAGACCCATGGAGAGGAATATGGTCGCTGGAAGTTTTATAATGGTAAAACGAGAGGGTAAGAATTTCCCTGTTTTAGGATGAGTATCCTAATCTTGAATAGCTCTTCTAAGGGCTTTTACATTTGTTTGATAGGGTTTCAAGGAAGCTTTTCTGTACAAGCTTATGTGCAAGTACCCTTAAAAAGTCTTACAATTGTAATTGTTATGGAAAAATAAAAAACATGGATGATTTGATAGGAGCCAATCTTTCCGTCACCAAAATTTCACATCTCAGTGGTCAGCTTTAACATCTTAGAAAGTTGAGGTTTCAGTTGTTCTTACAGAAAAGCCTTGTAGTTAGATCTTAAGAGAGTCCCAACTTTGCTCCGATTTCGCACTGGTGTCGCCATCCTTTTGTATTTGGCCTTTGCCAAAAAGCACTACCAACATAATTTGCATCTGCTCGTAAATTCACAATGGTTCCTTCATAAGGAATGACAATGTTAAAAAATGATCATTACAGTTTTGGTTTCCACATGTCCAATGCGGGCCAAAGTGAACACATCGACCTTGCGCCAATTGCCAAATCCCAGCGAATCTCTAAGCTATCCTTGAAGCTATTGATTGTCTACCGAAAAAGGCTGCAAGACGCCACTGGTTCCTGTGTTTGATTTGAACTCTGCGGCCAAGCTTTCAAAACAACAATCCAGACAGCTTTTCCATGAGAGGAGATGGGTTCCCCTTTAAATATCGTTCGTTGAAGTATACCTTTTTAACTAGGCAAAGCATATTTATGTTTCTTCTATTAGGAGAAAAGGGATCCCATCCAAAGCATATTTATGTTTATTCTATCAAGGGACATGGGATTCCATTTGGATTGGAGAATTCATTTACCGTACCTGCACATCCAGCAACGCACAAAGACAAAAGATACCAGAAAAGGAAATTATGCTCTGCAATTATAGGAAAAGAGAAAGAGAGAGAGAGAGAGAGAGAGAGAGAGAGAGAGAGAGAGAGAGAGAAAAGGGAAAAGGAAACGTAACAGAGATTGAGCTCTCTCCCCAACCAAGACATCAATGGGGAACTGAACCCCAGTGGTGTTCCATGAATGTGTGATAGAGACTAAATTAGACACATTCATGAAACTCTGGGTTCCAAAGAATGCAACAATTTTGTTATCAAAGACCCTCTTCATGCATTTCTATTGCCAAACGCCCTCTAAGTCCACTATTTCCTGCCAATTCCCCGTACAGTAGAGAAAAGGTTTAGTCCCAGAGATGCCAAAGAGCCCACGAGGCCACGACCTTCACCAACCTCTTTAATTTTTACTAGCCATAGAGAAAATACACCACCAGAAACTGTCTACGTGGCCCAAATTTTGGTACCATACTAAGCTCTTGATTACTGTCATCTCATACTATTCATTTTCTGTTTTACGCGTAACCCTTGCCTCGTGGGTCCCGCCATATTATTTATACATCCAGAAAATTAATTTTTTAACATCGAACATCTGAGGGACAGATGAAAGGAAACTAGCGCGGCACGCTTCTGCAGCTTTTCTGAAGGCCCCGTATTTTTCTAAGTTATAGCAAAAATAAAGAGTTCATTAAAAAACAAAAACCAACTTGGCAGTCTGTAAAGTAAAGTTCAATGCAGACACAGTCTGCCTTTTTTCACTAGTGGCACAGTCTTAAGACCGGCATTGAAACTCCCCATCCACCATTGGTTCCGCCACCATGCCGATCCCAAAACGAAGCGTGCTATCCCACGGGTGCATAAATCATAGCGATTCAGAACGCGTGTTACCCTACATAATTATCACAAGTTAAAATGGCCTTGACATCTCTTAAAAGTCAGCCCATCAAAAGTGAACGACCTTCTCAGTTCTCAGGCATATACATGCTTATTTTATTGGGTACAAACGTGTTAGTATGAATGTGCGTGTGTAAAATATCTACATGCATACATACCACACGTATAAAAACATACATATATACTTACATGTATACATATGTATATATATAAAGAGAGAGAGAGAGCGCGCGAGAGAGTGAGTTCCTTTAATCACTCAATTGATAATATGATCAAATGTACAGTAAACCAGAAACCTGCTATCTTCCGGCGTGTGTGTGCCTAACATATATATTATATTCAACGGATTTGAGGTACTCTTTTTTTAGTGCCCATATAGACGCACTTAAAAATTGCATATGGGACGTAACCGGAGGCCTGCGCCTGTCCACACGGTAGCGTAGTTCGGCTAGCTGCCTCGTAGAAACTGCTCCACACATCTCCACGAATCCCATCCCCAAAGGCGAAATGCGGTGTCTCAACAAAGTGCTCGTCTCTGCGAACAATCAAAGCCAACGTTTCAGGGCCTTGAATATCAACAAAATCAGCGATTCAAGCCGCCGCTCCTATGATGCCATAGCATCGTTTCGATAACAATGCAAGATTCTTTTTACCTGTGCCTTGGAATCTTGAAGCTTCTCCATGGATTCAGCAAGTTCATATTGCTTCAACACCATACCGTGCAATGCCTGAATGTTTTTTCGGGAACAAACATAATCAGATCAAGAACCAGAAGTTAGAAAAATGCAATTCAAGACTGCATTACAACTACAAATTGCCCATAGATCATAATGAACTCACTTTCTTGGTCTTCTCCAGGTCAGATTCCATGGATCTGATCCTATCAAGTGAACCCAGTAGCAAACTCTCCTTTTCTTCAGGAATCTCAGCTGGCCTCCTACTGAGTTCGTTTATCATTGTCTCTAGTCTTTGGAGACGATCAAAACATGGATGAGCACACGCCGTGCTGGCATCACCATCACTTACAGGATCTCCTGTAGGTGCACTTTTTGTAGTTTCTTGTTGCTTGTGCCCATGAGTAATTACACGGATTAGGGCAAACAATTTAAATAATTTTATTATAGCTTTGGTCATACAGGAGAGATAACTTTGCGAGATATTATCAGTCCTAAGTACATCCCTAGTACCTGAAAGCAAACAGATAGTTAAACATAAGCATCATCATAATACCCCAATAGACAACTTGACTAATCAGAAATGGGGCGAAAGCAAAAAAACGACATTTACTTTGGAAGCTTAACAATTTCAGATGGTAGATGATTAAGAAACAGTCAAGACTTAACACAGAAAGAGGCAAGAGAAAAGAAGTCCATTAGGAATGTAAACCAGTATTACATCCAGACAGGATGGACCCAATTGCTACATCCAACTAATAAACATTAGCTAATAAGATTACCATATCCAAATATTGTCACAGGGTTCAGAGTCTTCAGACATTCATTGAAATTGGATATATAAAGGATCCTAAACCAGATCTTCCATCCAATTACGAGCAAAATCATTTAATCAAGAACTTAATCAGTTTTCAAACGAATCCACCACTTCTGCAGTAACCACAGCAATTCACAAGTAATACTCTGCTGGAAAAAAATCTAGTAAGAAATGGTCTGAAGACGTAAAATGGTGCTCATATTTAAAAAATACCATTAGAGCAGAAGGAATCCATGTCTCTGCAACTTGATGGTATTCGACCAAGAGTTATTCTTTGCCCATAATCCACAGCCTTATCAACTATGGTAAAATTATCATCACAACTGTGATAAGCAGTCACTTCAGTTGTTCGAGCCTGCATAACAAGGAATAGAAAAGGACAACTGTAAGATTAACTGGTTACAGCATGCAAGTGCAACCAATAGTACTTTCTTTAATGTATCTGGAAATAGCCTTATATTTTTAAGAACGACTACTGTAACACCCCATAAGTTTAGTCCCGTATTGAAGATTGTGAGGAATCTTCAAGGGTTTATAAAGGGGGTCATTGATGAGAAGATTGTCCTGGTTCCTAGCCTTTTTAAGGTTGGAGCCGAAACTGCTAGGGGGCGGGTTGGAATCCGCCAGACCAGGGACCCGAACCCGGGAGTGGGTCGGGTTGTTACAGTGGTATCAGAGCAGTTTCAACACTCGGACCTGGGGTCCCACACGCGCGGACGCGTGTGCCTTAAGGGGGGTGGATTGTAACACCCCATAAGTTTAGTCCCGTATTGAAGATTGTGAGGAATCTTCAAGGGTTTATAAAGGGGGTCATTGATGAGAAGATTGTCCTGGTTCCTAGCCTTTTTAGGGTTGGAGCCGAAACTGCTAGGGGGCGGGTTGGGATCCGCCAGACCAGGGGCCCGAACCCGGGAGTGGGTCGGGTTGTTACAACTACCAAGTCCCAGGCTCCAGGATCAGTGATTATGCTCCTTAGAAAGCACGAAAACATCCCAAAACTCTGAAGTACAGACAAGAAGCTTGACTCAGTCACTTGTCAAAACTTTACTGGTACACCAATCTGATCCTTGCGTTATAAGTTGTTTTTCAGGAGAGAATTCCAAGATAAACAAGAAAAATAAGGTTTTAGGTAAAACTGTGCTGCAGATTGAAAAGGAACCATCCACAAAGCAAATGGTAAAAGAATGGTAACGATGCCATCCAAATTTCATTAATACAGATTAAAACGGAACCATCTGAGAAGCATGTGCTAAAAGAACGAGAACCCTGGAAACATGCCATCCAAATTTCAGTAATACATTCTCAAGAGTCCATGACTCCTGTGGATCACATTACAAAGGATATTTAAAGTGCCATTTGTTCGAACATAAACCTGATAAGCCAAACATCTGAGGAAAGAAACTCACTTCTTCATGAACTGGATCAAGTGGAATGAATGAAGAAGAACCCCGCAAACCAATGGGAGAACCACCATCTTCAGCATCTGACCCAGACTCTGCCGTGGAGGTATCGCTGCTTCTTCCCTGATTGTCGATGAAGTGAACTCATCAAGAAGTGTGAAAATGACGTGGCAACGTTCAGAGATGCTTGACATTTTACCTTTAAATATGACAGCCTGGAAGAAGAGTTTGTTTTACGCTGCACCTCAGATGCTCCACTGACTTGTCTAACTCTTGCTTCCCCATTATATACAAGCTAGAAAAAAGATAAAAGTGCTAACAAGTTTCAGGTTCCAACTTTTCCTGATTCATAACCAGGAGAACAAGGAGAAATGGTTAAGCAAATGAAAAGCATAGAGTGCAACACCTTCATAATTTCAGGATCATTCCATGGCCCTTTGCCTGATTTAAGACAGCCCCCTTCAGTAGAGCATGTGCAAGATCCACCTAAGAAGTCTGGTAGCTGTCTGGAGAAAAATAAAAAGAAACAAAAGTTCAACTCAGTTTTCCATTTCCACAGCCATTGAACACACTCACACAGTATAGGAAGACAAGAAAAAAATACCCTGGATCAATGTGTTCAAGTAGTTTTGTCTGGTACTTGGGGCCCAATACCTGCAACTCAAAAAGTTTAATTTACATAAAGCATACTTTTATAAAATGATTTTAGCCATATAATATCCATACATGTATCTTTGCAGCAGTCATTGGGTCAAGAAAACCCTTAACAGTGTTCCAGAGCAACTTAAAGCCAGGTCCTGTGTTAACAATGAACATCTGATGCAATGTCTGCACAAACAAGTTACATATAAGTTAAGAAATTTATGGAGGTGGACATATCAATATTCCCCCATGAATAGACATATACCTCTGGGTAATAGTTACTATCAATTCTCTGAATGTGCGATAGGAGCTCTCTCGCATTCTTACTAAAATTCTTCCAACCCTGTACAATAACTATTATATCAACATATTGAAACATATCAAACAAAAGCTCCCACAAACTTTTTCTTGAATATAGCTCATACACAATCCCAAGCAATAATATTATTGATAGCCCAAATATCAGTAAGCTTCATACAAATCTTAAATATGGCTTTCATAGATTATACCGACAAGAGACCTGACACACACACCAAGAATTATAATGCGGTATTAGGAATGTATTGGAGAACAGTTTGTCTACAAATACTGTTCAAAGAAGGACAACTCATAGTGGTAAGCTATGTGAATAGCACCAAACGTTAGAAGACTCAAAATCTTCATGAATGAATGTGTTTGGCTAGTTATCATCATCAGATAGAACAGATAGAACTAGGTCATATCTTTTGCCAATAACAACCACAAACAACAGTATTTCTGGATCAAGCAACTGAAAATGCCAGTTGTTCTTGATGCAGAACATATCACTTCCAGTAAAAGTTGTGCATCATTCTTTTTCTATCTATGATTCCAAGCTGACATTGGAAATTGGAGAGGAAGGGAAGATTAAAGATAAAACCTTATGGGCCATACGCAACTACATGAGGGTTTTTCCAATACAAAAAATGACTGAAAAGTAGCTGCCTGCTTAGATCTGTCATAAATTTTGTTGATTAGGGGAGAAGATCGCTAGTGCTTCTCCTTTTACTAAAACTGAGTGTCTATTACAAAAAGAAAGAAAACCATATGACTGAAGAAATGATTTTCTTCTAAAGCAGAAGTTCTTCATATTTGTTTAAAATTTAGGTCAAAGATAACTGCAAGCCTCTATTTGGGATCTTCACATATCTATTGTCTAAAACTAACAAAACAGGAACATTTTATCCATGGATTCTGAACCGAAACATGACATCAGGATGACACCTGGACTAAATTAAAAGTTGCAAACAAAGCGAATACTCTGTATATGATGAAGAATAATCAGCACATACACCAAAATCAACTTAGCAACATACCACACCATGCACATCCAAAATCGTAGTTGTTGAACCTATATGCCTTTTAGCTGCAATAGAGCACGCTGGAAACTTCTCCATCAGAGCCTTTTCAAACTCTTGCACATGGTACTTTAGATAGCGATCCAGTGTCGTAATGTGCATGAGCTTATTTGGTTCTACTTTTCCCAGCCTTTCGATGTATACTGGTCTGCCATCTTTATCAACTCCATGATATCCTTGAGGATAATACTTGAGTACTTCTTCTAGCTCCTCAAAATTGAAATCCTACACGCCAGCCACCATTCTTGTGTAAAATGATTGACATGATATAAGCAATGAGGCCATATGTTTTCTTCAATTGAAAAAGGATAACAATGTATCAAACAAAATAAATAAACAAAGATGCTTAGAAAAAACCCAACACCATAGCCTTCATCAACATTCTGTTTTTGTAAAATGAATAGCAGCAGTACCAAACAGCTAAAGAATGAGATGGTGCTATTAAAACTCCAGAGCATCATCACAGGGCCACCCTCTTTGGTTTGTGATTCATATACTCCACGAGACCCAAAGAAAAAGGTTACTAGTACACAGATATTGGTCATACTTCATAGATGACCTGACATGAAAATTGGAGGTGTGCTTGATTGATCAGTCAACTTTGCATACCATAACAAAAAAAAACACCATGTATAATGGGCCTTCATCTCAAGAAACTGTATAAGGAACAGTATTACATACTATTTACTAATTAGAATGCCCACGTCCATTTTTTCTGGAAGTAGTATAAAACAAAAAAAAAAAGCAGTGTCTAGGTGAATTTGTGCCACATTTGCATATAAAAGTGAAATTTTTAAGACCATAAAAAATATGAATGCCCAAACGCTCCTCATGCAAAGGCATAATGTCCACCAAATAGTTTAACCCCTTTGAGAAAAAAAAATGTTATTATAGCCAGGCTACAGGCCTTCAATTGTTCCTACAAATTAGTGAACCTTTTCTAAAGTGTGCACAGACAAGCAGGAAGCACAAGCCATCAGCACAGCTATTAAGTGTGATAATAGAACACATGTAACTATGGTGAAGATCATTTCAGACGTACAAACTTGACAAGTACCCATTTGTTTCTCTACCAGAGGAGTGGACATGTTGTGATTGAAAAGGCTGCACTATTTGCATGTCAAATAGAAAATATCATAGTCATCAACTATGAGCAACAAAACTTATTTCACTATTTCTTCTGTTAAAAGCAATTGACCATAACTGTAAACTTCGTTAAAAATATGTGTTCTGTTTGTTTTCTTCCTCATTATGTAATGATGAATTAACTAATCATTCTGACTGACCTTACATACAAAACATAACGCCACTTGTCGTTTGGTCGGTTCAACAAAACAGAAATATGGTCAGTTAGCAACAAATAAATCGTTAATATTCCTCACCTCAATGATTGTGTCAGCTCCAAAATCTTTTCTCCACTGAAGCATGTCTGCCCACATTTGCATTGCTTTTTCCTTGTCAAATTTTCTGGCTTTCAGAAATCTGTGCACATTGAGAATATACTATAAGATCCAAAGCAGATGACATCTTTATCCAAATAACAAAAGGTCCTACAGCCGTCAAACTGGAAAATGCAGAAAATGCAAGCCCTTTCTCAAGGAGGCAACAGCATGGATAAGCATTTTTCAAGGTTCAGCAGAACCATAACACTATAATCCAGATTTCTGGGCATCAAGCCCATGTTTGTTCTTTGTACAATGTATAATATATAATCACAATTCACAAGTCACTAATTTTGTAATAAACAAAAATGCATATGGAAGACGCATAATCAGAAATCTAGGACTCAGCATTAACCAACCTCAGCATAGTGTGGTAATCATCATGCCTAGGAGGCAGAAGATTGGAAGCAATAAGAGCTTCACGGAATGAAGAAACAGCCCTCTCTTCCTCTGCATCTCGAACATCCTCAATTGAGATTGATGGAGCACTACAACCAACTTTCCTTTTTCCTCTTTTCTTTAGGGAATGTGTAAACTTGTTAGAGGCATTTATGGCCTTTTTCCTAAGAGCGCCAATTTTAGTTCTCCTCCTCTCATCCTCAGAGTTATCAACATCAGATCGCCTATCTCTTCTTTCATCATGAGAAAGTCCATCTAGACCTTCAAAAAACAATACAAATCAACATTAGGACTGTCACAAGGTCATTTAGAAATGTTGTATCTATTTATTTATAATATTAAAAGTAACACAAAGGATCCCCATAACCTCAATAGCTCCATGAAACAGCTTATTACAAGCAGAAGAATGCAACCAGCTATATGAAGTTCTCAAATTTAGACCTTCAGTTTTTTTTTTGCTATTTTCAGAAATTCGTTAGTTATGGGAAAAAATGGGTCGAATATGATTGTTGACAGTTAAATATTAAAAGCCAGCCACTTCTCACCTAACCAGAGCATTATAACTTGGGCAATGAAAATGTTTCTAACATGAGATCAAATGTTGTGCTGAGCTCTCTCAAAGTATATGGAAAGATAGGTGACATGACCTTCTATCATATCCGCACCCTTTCACACATAACATTTTCGTTGTCTTCACATTGTTTTCCTTTTTCTGTCCCTCTATCAAATTAGCTTGTCTATACTGATCCTATTTAGTTGTTCAAGTTCCGACCCTCCTAATCCTTTTTGCTGCCTGTAAAATCGTCTAAGCTAGAAGCAGACCTCGCCAAAACAAGCATGGCATGAAAAATGCCTGGAGCTAAGGAGTATGGGTAACATTTTCTATCTCTTCGCTTATTCAGCTAACCTCAAGGCTTGTGGTTACTCATAACGCAGTAGCAAACTGCGGACCGAGTTGTACCCACCCAGAATGTGGAAGCGAGTAAAAGGCGACTAACATAAAGGGGAAAGGCCCTTCTTTTTTATTGGGAATCGGAAAATCACAACCATAAGATTTCAATAGGAAGGAAAAACTAACCTAGCCTGTTGCGCGGTCGGTTTGACCTATAGCGTCCTTAATCAGTAAGTCGGATAACAAAGAGACAGAAAAAACTCATCTCCCTAATATGTCATCCGAACGGCCAGAAGCGCTAGGAGAAAACGATAAACGAAAACGACAAAATTCCAGCTAACAAAACGAGGGAAGGAAAGAATTCAGAAATTTTAAGTGGGAAAACGGGGCGGAGGGTATATAAAACGTCTTGGCAATATCTTGCCGTCCGATTCGGCAAATCAAGGAAAACTCACTCGACATTCTCCCTCCAGGTTCAGCAGTAACCCCGCCTATTCAGCTCCAAGTAGTCGGCCAGAATATGCCCCAACGCCGGTAAAGAAGCACACCCTTATGTACTCCCGTGCACCCTACACAGGAGAAACACAATAAGGTACACGAATAAACAGCACATAGGTTTTTCGTTCCCGCAGAAATCAAATCAACCGTTACGGTCCAGGAACATTAAAGAAGAAAAGTATGGCATAAACACCGACGAGGTCAACAAGAACGGAAACAGGGGGAATAGGAAAAAGAAAAAGAAGAAAACAGCAGTTAAAGAAAAAGGACGACCAAGCAATTAAACTCCAGAAAATATCCCGTAGTAACTACTCACTCAACATCTCCGCCGGCCGAGCATGACGGAAAACGAGATCCCTCCGTTTTCGCCAACATCTGCAAGAACTACGACAGAGTAAATAAACACATTCTCCATTGACGAAGCTCATTTTCAATAAAGGACGATTCTAAAGCGCCCACGCCACGTTGAACCACCAAGAAGCTCTCGCATCTCCAAAGAGAGGATCAAAAACTCCTCAAATAGATCAACCTTCATCGTGTTGAACCACCCCGAACGCACTTTCAAACACAACGGCTAACCAGACACGAGGAGAAAAGGAAGATCCCTCAAGAAACCAAGAAAACCGAAAGAAATCCAGAATAACACAAGTAGCTTGCCTTTTCCGTCGACGATCCACCGAACAAGGCACCGAAAACCGACGAGCATTACCAAGTCCTGCCAGAAAACCGGGAAAGGAGCTCACCACGCACGGAATCTCGTGCGGGAACCTTGTCGAACCGCTCAAAAACAGCTGCAATTCGACGCTCCGCGTCTTCCGAGCGGAGATATGAACGGGCCAGAGATGGCACAACAACTAACCGAAAAAGCAAAAGCAGAGCATATCAGGATTAGAATTTTCCGTCCGAAAAAAACGGCAGCCAGATCAGATGAACTCAACCTCCCTCTCTTATCTCTCTCTCTCTCTTCTCCCGGGGGAGAGATGCAATTCGAATGTTCGAGGGTTTCCTTCCAGCTTTTTCTCAGCGCCTCGCTTTTATATACGTGCAACACCTCCCTCCCTCTCTCTCCCTCCCTCTGCCTCTCCCTCCCTTCTTTTTACTTCTCATATTCACCTATTTTGAGTCGTTTTCAAGGAACTGCAAAATCATCAAATGTTTTTTTTAATGTTTGAGTGCTATTGACATCAACATCCTCTAATATAAATTTTTCAGTTTCCCTTTGCATATCTCCATACAAATACATCATCATATTTACAGGACCTTATTGCTAGTTTCTGCTTAAGTCATATCATGGTGGTAAGTTTCAAACCATTTGTATATGCCCATGCTTTATATGACGCTCATCAAACAATTCTAACGCCAAGAAAGAGTCCTCCGACTCGCATACCAAATGTGCCGTTAAATGAAATAATGAAAACATTCACGGGCTCCTCGTAACATCCCCCGAGTTAGGGAATTCGTTCATTTACGTTCTCGTCCGGAAACCGTTCTCATTAACTCGGGGCGGTTACCAGGCATCGGCACGTCCGCCCCCCGCTCTTTTGGCGATCATTCGCCGCGCGCTTTTATTCGACCAATTTACCGCCATCGGATAGGCGCGCGCGCGGTAGATCGGCGAGGAGCGGTGAAGGGTTAGAATCGGAATTTGGCGTGAGACTTTCCGCTTTTATGAACTCCGGCGGGGTTAATAAATGTGAGAATTTACTGGCCCCGATGCGAGTCCCTCTCGAGGGGCACGCTCGTCATTCGCAGTAGATCGTTTCACTTTCATCACGCCGTAACGGAACGGGGTCTTGTTCGAGCGGGTCGTGGAACGTTAGGTATTTCAGATCCAATGGAGAAAGAGATTGATGATCCATCCGTTTCGAGTTAGGACCTAACCTCTTATCAAAAACTTACAGAAAGAAAAAGGTTGCCGGTTCAGTCCTTTTCCCCAAAACTGTACGCAACGTCTGCTCGTGAGGGGACGTGAGCGCCCGTCCCGTTTCCAAATGAGACCAAACAGGCGTTGGGTAGAGCCCCGACAAGGGAGGCGTCTCGGAACACCCGCGGCCGGACGATTAGGGTTTGGGAACCCCAGGAAGTCAGAAACGATTACGATCGCGATCGATCGAGATCTCCGGCCACGGATTTCACGATCTTGAGTTAGGTTTCGACGGCTGGCCTTTTAGAAATCCGAGATGTCATGATATTCCGATCTCCGTAGTTTGCACAGTAAAAATGAGGCCGAACCGAACTGGGATTGTTCACAAGAGAATATTGTCGATTCTGTTTTTGGCAGGAGCGTTCAGAGAGAGATCCTGATTATGCCAAACGCGCTCTTGAAGGAGGGAGTGGCCAAGGGAGTTGAGAGCGGTGGCTTTGTCACGAGGGAAGCGGCCAGGGAAGGCGCGCCCCAACCAAGAGGAAGGAAGGGGAAGGGCGGAGTTGACAACTCCTTAAAAGAGATGGCCCGCTTCTCAAGGAAGGGAAACATTCCGCCAGAGGACATTCTCGTCATTTAGGAAAAAGTCAACGACGCCGATTTCATCGGCTTTGCCGCCCTCATCCCCATCGATAAATACCGAAACTTCCTATCCGGACCCTGTCATGGGCACAATTTCACAAAGCAGGTTCGCAATTTTTACAATCTTTAAAGAAACTACTCCGCAAATTACTAAAATTATCAGACAAGAACTCGTAGTTTATGGGATGCCAATTACTCTGAGAAGGCTTCTCTTACTTTTAATTTCGCCCCAAGAAATTTATATGTAAATGACATTTTTATTCCATTAGGTTTTTTTTTGTGACTGCCAGTGTTAAAGGATTGAAAAACGTTAAGGTTCGTTTTCGGAATTACAGTTAGAAACTAAGGGCGCAAGCGATATAGAGAACTATCGCCGGTGATGATGTGGGACGATCTGGTGGTGTCGCTGTCGAGGAGGAGGAAGTGGTGGTGGTGGGGCGGAAGGAGCTCGACAGGTCGCAATCGGTGGGACCAGGAGTTGCAGGCAGGGCTGTCGGTAGCTGACGGAAACATTCCGACGGCGGAGGGGGGCGGGGGGAGGAGGGGATGATGAGATACCGGCCGTCCATCGCCGGCGGTGGAGGGCGGCGGTGGATTCTGCCCTTCATGACACGATCACGTGAGCGAGCCCGTGATTCTCACATACTCTGACGAAGTGCGGCGTCCCCCCTCCTCTGTTCCTCCTTCCTCCGCCCCGCTTTACGGAGACGTGTCGATGAATTCCGGCGTTTCGAAGCGGAGTGCTGGGATGGCGCGTCGACGTCATGTGATTCTTTCCTTACACTTTTGCCGAGAGCGTGCGAAATTACGCTACAGCCACATGCTCCGGCAATGGTGGACGGAGGACGATGCAGTTGAAACTTGAAAACCGATCGTGGTGGACCGGTGGTTGATCCACTACAATACGTGCTTAGTACATTTCCCGTTTCCTTTTCCAATGGTAAGACAGTAAGCTCTTCTTGGTGCTGGTAAACGAGCACTAAATATGTACGCAATATTTTATGCATAATAACTTGTGAAATGTTCAATCATATTGACTAACTGTTTCACCATGATGTCTATAATTCTTATTGTTTATTCTCTGTGTCAATGAGAATGAACCATATACGTATAACGAGTTCTTCTTACTTACTTGAGTTCAGCGAATTTTTGTTAACTTGATCTTAGATGAGGATTTAGAGGTCGGACTATATCAAGCCCAGCAATGAGTTACATACTTTTTTGTTAGCCCGACACACTATAGGCAGGCAGGCCACTTAAAAGGTTCGACCCTTATTAGGAAATCTTTTAGTGAATGAGTGGAGATACAACTACTTTTCTTTTTGCCCGACACACTATAGGCAGGCAGGCTTCTATATATTGTGGTAGTGTGTTTTGAAAAGCTGGTGGATTTTTCCATTTATTTGGCAGTTGTGAAGTATCTTGAGTGCTTAGGACTGGAAATTGAAAACTCACAAAGGTGGGGGGTGGGGTTGTAAAGTATTTTTTTGAGTTAAGGAATGAAAATTTATTTTATTGAGCAATATGTTTCTAGTTTAAAATAAAAAGTGCAAGAAATGCGATTTTTTCTTTCGCAAGATTGTGGAGGAAACCTGTTATTGAAGATTGATTATACTCTTTAGAACCACCGACAGCTTCGACCCGAAAGAAAAGGGCATAAAGTTAAAGGAAGGTTTCTTTGCTTGAGAAAGCAGGGTGGGGGTCTCCGTCCACAGGAACTCTCTCTGGAATCATGCATGGCTTCTTGGAGTTTTTTTGGCAGCTTCGATAAATATCAGAAATAATCAAGTGAGCGAATGGTGGCCCACAGATGAGGAGGAGGAGCTTGCTGCTCTTTAATTTCAGAGGCGAGGGGACAGCTAGAGGAAAAAACAGAAGGCCTACAGAGAAAGAAAGGGAGAGATGGAGAGAGACACTGGTTTTGCTGCTGCTGCAACAGCAGGTAGGTGCAATGGTTGCGCCATTAATGGTCGAACCCAGTTCGTGTCATGGCCGCACCACCACAGTACGGGTTGGCTGCCTATGATTGTACTATAGAGTATAGAGCTCTGCAACACACAGCCATTAATTAGAGAGAGGAAAAAGAGAAAGGTGGGAAACATATCATTCTGAAATTATGGCGCCTCTGGTTTGGACACATGGTAGGGATGAGCTAATTAACAGTCTGCTGGAGTCAAGATCCTGGCCGTTGTTCGAGGAATCGGACGGCTCCGATCTTGTGGGCACCAAACATTATTTCCAGTCATTTATATTGATACGCTAATAAATGAAGAAGGTAGTTCCACTTCATCCTCGCAGGGACGTGGACATCTCGTGCTGCAATTTGGCTGGCTTTTGCTGCCATTCTCCTTTCTCTGACGGCACGTAACACGCCCGAACCATGGCAGCCCTGTTTCCTTTTTGACCTTTTCTGTTTGCCTTGGGGTTCCTTTTACCTGCCTTCTTCATTGACATGCGAACTGGATTCCATGTTGATCTGCCAAATAGAATATCGACAGGTTGGTTCTGGTTTGAACATATGATGGACTCAAGAATTGTTTTTTTCTTTTTTCTTCCAAGGTAGAATGGGGAACTTTTGTCTTAGAACTTCACTAAAGTCTTAATAAGTTTTTTTTGGGTTATATAATTGAGAAAATATGTAGAATATTGTAGGTCCAAATCTCATCCTTCTCTTCATCATCTTCATCCCCAAGATATCAGTCTTACTTTTTGTGTTTCAGCTGGCATTCCCTCTGTGTTTTAACTTATATATTAGTAGCCCCTTTTTACACTACAAAAAGTAGACGCCTCCAAAGCTCGAAACAGAGACACTAACACTAATTGCTTTTCAACTACGTTGCTTGTTTGTCATTGTAGAGATCAACTCACTCTCCTGATTTAACTATGTGACCTTTTTGGTTTCTTACTAATATAATTTTTTTGTAAGTACTTCAACGATTTTAAGAGAACCAAATGTGTATATGGTCGAACTTATTGAGCAGTATGAACATGAGACATGCAAATTTGGCTCTTACCAACCTATTTGAGTATCGTGCAATCAAAGTGATCAAACTTGCATCTGACTCCTTCACCAACCTTTCCACATATTTACATATATGAATCAACGGTTACATGTATCTTATTTATTGGAAGAAGGCAAAAATTATATTCTTATGTACTGAGTAGCAAATTAATTGAGTGGCCAATTTAAGATTGCCATGTGCCCCATTATATATATATATATATATATATATATATATATATATATATATATATATATATATATATATATATGCAAAACGACTCCCTCTTGGTTTAATTTCCAGTCTCCTCCGTCCTTTCCCGGAACCCCCATCAATCGTTGGTGACTCTTTACTGCCGCAAGTGTTTTGACTTCCTTGCAGATCATTGAATTGGTGAGTGGGGAGAGCGAATTTATCAAAAGATTCGGCGTTTCCTCTCATTTGCTAGGCAATATGAATGGACATTCATTGCACATTTATAAGCACCTCTAACTCTAGATTCTAGATAGCTTGGCCCTCTTGCATTGGACCTATTGCCTCATCTACTTCCCTTAGGAAGCTCATTCATTGTAAGTAGATACATATCGTCAGGATCATGCGTGTACCTTTCCACTACATAAGAAAAGTGGGTCTTCATGAGTGAAGTCAACTATATATATATATATATATATATATATATATATATATATATATATATATATATATAGAGAGAGAGAGAGAGAGAGAGAGAGAGAGAGAGATTTCAATATGTCGGTGGATGTTTAATGTTGTCAGATGTTTAAAAAATTAAAATTTATCACTAGAAAACAGTTTTTACAAGGGCACTAGTAAATGTTTATGTTGCATAAATGGGTGTATGGTACTTTTAGCAATAGTTTATAATACTTTTAGTGGTTACTTTTTAAATTTTTAACCATCAGGCAACCAGGTTTCTTGTAGATTAGGATTATCCTATGTGCACACAAAGTAAATTAAGAACTATATGACTTTATTATTGGTCATTTGATTAATCTGGTTTATGTTTGTAAATATCGCGTATAAGATTATTTTTTGAAGTTAAAATATAGCTTTCATCTACCTTTTTCTAAAAATAAACATATGTTTGTAAATATTCCGTAAAATTTTATTTTTGAAAAGTTAAGATATAGTTGTCATCTACCTTCTTCTCAAATCAATACTAATCAAACTTAATTACGCCATCCAAAATATAATTCTAGGTTAACATATTGCATTCCCGTCCATTTGAAAATCATTTCAATGAATTGAAGCATATGAGCAATATCATATCAAAAGCCATAAGCTTCATAATCAGATCATGAAGTTTTGACACGTAGATTAAGGGGTGTTTGAATGATACCCTTATCTAACCCAGTTTTTTTAAAACTTGACTTTATGAAAACCAGGTTTTAAGTTTTTTTAAAACTTGACTTTATGAAAACCAGGTTTTAAAAACTTAGTTGGTTTTGGGTGATATACCCCAATCCTGGTTTTTGCAAAGAACCCGAGGGGGGAGCGGGGAGGGGGTCAGGTTTTGCACTTGTCTTTACAAAATTAGGTTTTGTCGAAATTGAGTTTTCTTCAAACCCAATTTTGATGGTACCCAAACACTTCAAAAACCTATCGTCCTCTAAGTTCTATCATAATCTAAAAATTAAAAGTCTCAAGTTTGTTAGCTCATAAATTCTAATTTAGACACTAAAAAACTCATGACTTTTTTTTGGATATTTGGATTTTTATCTTCACAGTTAGATTATCTCAAAATTTTGAGAATGCTATATGTGTGCGTGTGCACAGGAAGGAGAGAGATAAGGCTGACAGAAATGAGAATTTGATTACAAAAAAAAAAAAAATGGAAACGTTTCACGAAAGTTACAAAGGGCTGTGCTTGCAAGAAAGCAAACAAGATTGGTGACAGTCAGTCGCGGGCAGGGGCTCAAGGGCGGGCCGACAGTCCAATCTCTGGATCCGGGTAGTGTCAAATTGAATTCAAATTCAAAAAATACATGGTGCAATTAAAAAAATATTAATTTTTTCAATATAATTTTTTTTTCATTGGCCAGGGTGGGGCCATGGCCTAGGCGGGCCCACCCCTGGTGGCGGGGTTCAAACACTAACGGAGAAGAAGGACAAGGTGGACATCACCTTGCAGTAGACGGAGCCGATGAAGGAGCACATTCTTGCATACATGGATGAGAGAGAGAGAGAGAGCTGATGATGACAACTTGATTTTGCCAAATTCGAACCTCACCCCACCAACCAACTTGCAGAAAAGTTCAGTTTTGGAACTCAAATGGGTCTCAAGTTGCCAGAAACAAGGAATCCTCCATTGATGGAGTACCAAGATATTTGCTTGCCCCTTAAAGTGGAAGCGGTTCGCACAGATTCCATGACCCAATGGCCGCCGGAGCAAAAGGGCATTACTTAACTTACTTATTATATATATATATATATATATATATATATATATATATATTAATTTTGACATTGTTATAATGTTATTCACTAATAAATCGCACCTTCTTGAGAAACCAAAACTTCACAAACAGTTTCAAGCTTTTTAGAAAATGTAAGAAAAATCTCAATGTACTTAAGAATTTGTATATGTTTCTATCACACAATAGTGATGCATAGAGATTTGATCAAGAGTGTGAGTACCAGAACTTCTATTTAACTTTCATCAAGACATTTTCACACACAAAAAATCGCATATTTCAAAAACAAATGAAGTTCTCAAACGCTGTGCATTTTGGTAGTGCATTGACGTTTGAGAATCTTGAATGAAAATTATAGAATCGAATGATCACAAAATGTGGCCGCTGATATATATTCTTTTATGACGATTACATCTAAAAGAAACTTGTTATCGAAGCCTCTCTAGAGGGAGAATATGTCTCGTTTGGAATTCGATTCTCCTTAATCTATTGGCAGTCATTAAATCCTTATCCCGAAGAATTCAGATATTGCATAATCATCTGTACGGTCACACAAGACTGCAAAATGGGTATCGGTTTGGGGAAGTCCAACACCGTTGAATTTTTTAAAGTTAAAAAGAATAGCGCTCAGAAGAGATTCTTGCTCACAAAAAACATTAATCTTTTGTTCAAAAGTAACAAAAATGCTCCTTGTCAAGAACTACTCCTCCTTTGACCGGCAAAAGAGTTTTTGCCTTTGTGAAAAATAATTTTGTAATTTCGTATAAAAAAGTTTTATGTCAGCAGGCTGGTAATTTGTCTCAAACGTCAACACCTGTTTGCTAATTTTTAGTAGTTGAGTGGTTCTTCGTTATTTACCCAAATATTAAGGGAACTTTCTGACTTTAAAACTAAAACAGGCTTTCTGTCAAATAAGTGGTTTTTTAAACTTTTTTACCACTCGATGGCTCGGCCACATCTTTGCACAGAGTATGTTTCAAGACCTTTTTACTGTTTAAAAGAATCTGCATTATATTGTGATATTTCGTAATAAGACCGAAATTTTTTGTAAAAAAGGATGCATTTTTTAGTTTGTCAAAATCTCAAGGAAAATGACAGATTTTTGAGAAAAATGCATTTGCAGAGAAACTCTTTTAAGACTGAAAAGAGGAGGGATAGGCTTCCTTCTTATTTCAAAGAAAAAAAAGTATGTACAAAAAAACCTTACGGGGGCATTTGACAAGAGAGACACTCATCAATGTTTATTATGTTTTAATATTTTATGGGTTTACCAAAATTTTTAGGGCAGACTCATAAAACATACATTATTATTCAGGTTGTTCAACTAAGACCTTCAGCTAACTTTAAAATGAGACTGGCTTTTCTTTTTTTTTTTTTCACTCTCTCATCTACTTTTTTTTTTTAAGAAAAATTGTTTTCAGAACCATTATATTGGAAGTAAACTGGCGGATCTAAAGAAGGGAAGGAAACTTGAAAGTCCAAATCCAAGATAAAACTTGTTTCGTTAATTTCTTTTACATACTATCGTTCTGACCGTCCATGGCGATGACCTTGCTTCCTGCTTCCGGACATGAAGAATCTGATGTTGTAATGGGGGCCCTACAACACATGGTAGTGTCGCTAAGACTACTGTGCTACTCGCTCTCAGACTCAGTCAGTCAGCTCTTGAGAACAAAATTCAATGCGCTCAAGTCAGGTCGAATTGGGCCCTGTCGAGTCGGCCCGATACGTTATTGGGCCAGCTCGGGCCGATTTTTTCGAGACCAAACTTGCACTCAATCGGGTACGGTACCAGTACCCATTTGATACATGGCCCGATGCCCAGCCTTATTTAGTATGCTTCTAAAACTTAAATTTTGAATATATATATATATATATAATTGGTAGAAACCATATCAAGAGGTTAGAAACAAAAATCAAACTCTTTAAATATAATATTTAAAGTGTTTTTGTAATCTAACCCTACCAACATATTCTTCAGGATAGGTTGATGCAAAATATGCATTAAGATTATCATTTTTTAGGTTTTAATGGTGTTTTTATAATAAGCGAACATGAATAGCTCTCGTAGCATCAACATTTTGATAATAAAAAAATCAATATTTTTCATAAAAACAACATGATTCAAAGTATGTTTTATATTCACATAGTTTTTATAAATATATTAAGATGTTTATATTTTATTTAAAATAAATTTTTAACAAAAAAACTAAAGGGTCTGGTATATATATATATATATATATATATATTATGTGTTCAACCAATTTTGTTTGAAGACTAATTTTAATTTCTAACGTCCTTTTTCTCTCAGTGTATCCCCCAACTTTTATTACGGATTTCAAGTCCGAAGTAATCAAACGCTCCCTATCACCCACTTTTCATTACGGATTTCGAAGTCCCGAGTAATCAAACGCTCCTCATCTTCTTTCACAATGAACGATCCCGACTTACCCAATTTCTTCGTTTTTCTCTACATAAGCGCGTGATTGGATTCCATCAGGAGCACATAATCTAGTTTATGTTTAAGCTCAAACTCGACTCGTATAAAAAACGAGTCGAGCTCGAATCGAGTTTACTCGAGTGAGTTCGAGTCGAGCCCGAGTTGCTCGACTCGTTGTGCAGCCCTACATGACTTCAGCCACCCCACCAGTGGTTCCTCTACCAGGCCAATGAATTCCAAAAACTGTATTAAAATTTTCTCTCTAATTTTATATTAGACTTACAAAGAGAGACTTTGTGTATAGAAAGAAGAGCAACGCTTGAACAACGGCGTGAAATGCAAGCAATAATTCCCTCTTTGTTGAGCATGTAATATTTCAACTTTTTTTTTTTTATAATCCACCGGAAACTTTGCAGTTTGCAGGAATTCAACGCCGTTGCTTCAAAACTAAGTTTTTGATTACAAAATCGACAAATAAACCAATAAAAAGTCATCCATTCAACACAAAATCTTATCATTTTTTATAAAAAAAAAATCTTCCAGTACTATTTTGTGCGATTGTTAGGAACAAACTCTTGCGTCATTTTTTCACAAAGCTAATGACTTTTGATCTTTGAAGTTTCAACATGCAGATCGTGAGCTGTTTGATTTGTGAAACTCCCCCAATGCAAAACTGTAAGTAGACGACGTAATGGAATATTCCTACTAAACAGTTCACACGGATCACATCATCAATGTTGTAAAATTCAGCAATGAATATGAAAGAATGAATTAAATAATAAACTAAGATATATTATCACTATCCTCTAGTCATGGGCCGAAACAAACACATGGCAAATGTTCATTTCTTCAAAAGGAATACTTTATTGTAGGCAACCATTTGTGAAACACTGACTTAGATCAAGTTTACATAATATATAAGTCAAAAAAATGTAGACAATATATGTCGAAAAAAATGTGCAGTTCATATGGATCACTTTTTATCGGTCATCACATCTTCTCTTAAAAGCACTAAGAACCATGATAACTAAGAACTTAAACACTCATTTATAAGTCCATCTACAAAACTCAACTTAATATATATATATATATATATATATATATATATATATATATATATATATAGAAAGAGAGAGAGAGAGAGAGAAGCATGCTAGTCATAAGCAATCAAAAAGTATAAAAATGGAAATGTCCAATACTCTCTTTTTGCAGAACAAATACAATAAAATAAAACAAAAAGCGCGTTCTTCCAACTCATTGCACATCTACCCATGACTGATGAGTTCCTCCTTTTGCAGATTATCCTAGACCAAGCTTTAGCCGAGCAAACAAAAGAAATGCGCCAAGTTGGTCTGCAATATTTCCCTTCTTAATAGGATAAAAGAAGAAGGAATTATTGTCAAGAAGGAGGGTGCATTTTACACAGAACAGCAGGAGAAAGCAGAAAACAGAGATCCCATCTGTACCACCTACTTGAAATGGACGATCAGGATCAGAAATGCAGCAAATCAGTCAAATCTCCGCCGTCCATTCATTCAAACCAGACAGAAAATGGACAATCAGGCAGCAGGCCTAGCAAGGGACAAAGAAAGAACCCTCCTTTAGTTGCAGATTACAGTAAAAACAATGCGCCAGCACATGGGAATCACTGTGGAGGCAGCGACCATGTTTCAACTTTTGACAATGAGCATTAGGGCTGCCACTTTTAGGGTCAAGTTCCCTAACCATAGCTAGGGCTAAAGCGTCATCTCCAGAGTCCAAAAGCTACAAATTTTCACTCTTCCCTTTTGGGCTTTATTTACAGAGCTTGACCAAGACGATGCCCCACTTTCCTTTCTTTTCTGTTTTATACAGAACTGAAGCATGTGCGTGCTATCTGGAAGGAGAGAAGCTTAAGATAATCTTGTGCTCTATTATTTTTCTGATAGAAAAGAGAACTGTAGTGAAGGTTGGTAGGTCTAGACTGGTCTATTTGTTACTTTCTTCATCAATTATTGCCATCTCTCAGGTATACTGTCATCATGTGGAGGTTGGGATGTGAAAAATCCTTGTCCCCATTTCTGCGTCAACCCACAAGGTACCAGCATTGTCCTTGGTCCTTGCACCCTGCCTTTGCCTGTACAACGATCCAGCAGCCAAGGGCCTTGTGGGAACTCACAGTGATCCTTTCAAGGATGTGAAGAGAGGGAGAGAGAGAGAGATATCTTTTGGAGAAATGGAAGAGGGTAGTTTTTCTATGAAAGATGAGTCCCCTGCAACTCTTCCTGTTGATTTATCTCTTCCCTTTCACATTTTGTCAAGAAGAGAGAGGAATGATGTGACTTCTGGTCTATTTCTATCTCTTTGGACAGGAAGGCAAACGCATGAGATTGTTTTCATACTGTTTTCATACCGTACCCTTTCTGGGTTTAGCCTCAAAACTGATTTTTCCAGTAAAGGCCTGCAAGAGGATTATTCCTGCCTTCATTAAGAAAAAAAAATTAATATGCAAGGACATTAGGATAGAGATCGTAGAAGAAAGACCCCAAAACATGGCCTACCAAGAGCAGTTTAAAGAAAAAAAAGCACCACGGCTCCTTCTAAGGGGAAGAAATGTCTTCCTTCTCTTTTTGAATAGTGGGTTGTTAATCTCCTGCTCGCTCGGAAAGATTGTTATTTCTCTGTTTGAGCTGGTTTGCTTTTTTTTTTTCCTTGAGTGCTATGTTCATGCCTTTTATCACCGTTTGATCACTAGCTGAAAGAGATTGACCCAGCTCTGCACTGCTCCAGTAGACCAACTCCCATGACTGATTGGTAGCTGTTGCATGCCTCATCTTCAGCATCTTCAATCATCTTCTCCGTTTGGCATCCCACCCTAATGCCTCTTTCTCTGGTCTAGCAGATGTCGGTTCCACATCTGCAGCAACTAACTTAGACCTAGACCCGTTATGAGCACGCAATCAGGGTTTATCTCTATAAAATCGAGGACTGATTATATTAGCAGATAGACGTTAGCATACGACAATTAAATTTGGAGTCTGTTTCCATAATGGCATCATCTGAACTAGAGGTGAATCATTTCAAAAGCAAACTACATTGTGCCTACATCTCATCACATCAGGATGAATGGGTACATGTGTGTATATTTTCCCATTTTAAAAAGGGATACAAACTTGAGAGAGAGAGAGACGTTTTTCTATTTGTTTCACCATTGTTGGGAATTACTTCTATTTGTTTCACCATTGTTGGAGATGACGTTTTTCTTATGCATACTACCTTTGAGGAGGACATCAATGTTGTCTTCCAACGAGGTGCATGGAGGGTTAGAGGTAAGGTTTCGATGGCAAACCATTAGAAGCCAAGAAAACAGCTGAATCTTGAGGCTTCTAATTGCAAAGATTTGAAGACTCCCCAAACTTTCCCTTGATCTATGGAATTAATGGATTTTTGTGGTGGATGTGGCAGCATTGATTGGGGCCACTTTGTCTGGCCGATTAATATGCCAAAGGATTAGAGAGATTTGTGTATGCTCACATTCATATTGAGGTGCCAATTGGTTTCTCTCCTGTTTCTGAAATCAAGATACAGCTGCAGGATGATGGAATTCATGCCCAACAGCCCGAGTAATCAAATTCGAGGCTCTTCCTCAAGCTAACACAAGAAGACATGTTCAAATTGGATGCAAACTCTCCTGCAAGTGACAGCATGGACGAGCCGGCTCGATGGAGATTGGAGGCAACAACGATGAGGATTGGCTTACCGCTACTCCTAGCTTGGCTGTCTCCGCCAATGGAGGGGAAACCCTTCGAAAGAATGACCAACTCAAAGGCAAAAAAAGAAGCTTTTGATGTGTATTATCATGAAGAGAACCGAGTTTAATGAAGGAAGATAATAAGATCAATGCAACCAATCTTTTGAGTGCAGAAGAACTTTAGGATGTCGCAAGTAGATGAAGACCTGGGTGGTTCTATGGTATACCCTTGCATGCCATTGTTTACAGTCAAGAGAAATCATACCAACGCGAATCGGACACTCAGTTAGGAATCAAAAGCCATCATCTTTAAGGTGATGGCATGGTTGAGGAGGTACCACCTATGCTGGGCATTCTCCGCCATTAAGCCTCCGAAGTTGATGAGTTCAACAAGCAAAGTGCATTTGCAGTTACCAATCAACAACGTATCAAAGAAGCGATTTTCGACAAAGATCCAAGAGGAAGTACCCAGATTTTTGAACAATAAAAGCAATCATTTTGACAAAGAAGAGTATCACAAACGTGCATCTTCTAGGTCGGTAAGTCTCAGACAGGTCCAGAAAAGGGGTAGAACTCCTCCATCATCGAGGTGGGGAAGCAGCGATAGAATGCAAACAAACAAAAATGTACAAATGGTTGGGCGTCTGATTTCAAGGGGCTGCTCTCAGTTTGGCACCTTCTCCCCACCACAACTCATTTTGATTGTATATGCAAAAATTATTCGATATATTATTATGGCGTTTGGAGGGGGAACCGACGGTAGTTGAGTTTCTAAGTGCCATGATGAATCGACGACCCCGCGTTGCTTTCCTTTCTTGGATAAAGACAGGGCGAGAGGACAAGATCCAAATGAACTTGATAAGTAAAACATTTTGTGAGTGTTTCATGTATCTGCCCTAAATATTGGAGTGGATTTACGATAGCTAGTTCAAGTTTTTCATGAATCTATTCCAAGTTTGGGGTAGATTCATCTACCAAACGACCCCTTACGAGTTGTTTGACAATAGTAATGGTTGTTACTGTTTTATGTATTTATTCCAAAAATTGAGACAGATTCATAATACACTTTTTAAATTGTTCTACCAACCTACCCAATTTTTGGGGCAGATACATGAAACAATAGCATCTTGTTACTATTCCCAAACAGCCCTTTAAAGTTCATTTAGAGGAACAACATTTGAGTGTTTCAGGAATCTATCTTGGGCTAAATTCAAGACACACTTGAACAATTTTGGAACATATTCCTGAAACACTCACATGATGTTTCCAATGCTAAACATAAACAACCCCTTGTGTTCTCAAGGACGATTATCTTCTTTCTGGGCCGTTTTTAAGCCTTATAAACCACTGTATATATTTTTCATGTGTGTTGAATGAGTGCATGCGTGTGAATGATATCAATGTATAAGATGATCCGTTTACAGCGTAGATTGGTTGAGTGGCCTCTTGGTTGATCTTATTCAAATTTAGATGACATGAAATAACAGCACCGGTGCTTCATGAACAACGAATTGCTTCGAAAATTGTCTAAAAGGTCACGTTAGATTCAAACTTTAGCATATGAAAGAATAAGTAATTGTTTTGTTTGTTGACATTAAATAAGATCCCCAAAAGTCGGCTTCTTTTTTGGAATTCTTTTCTTTTAATGCGTCCCTTGAATTATGGGCTAAGGCACTAGGCAAATTCATTCCTACTGACGGTGGTTGAAAAATGCATCACTTGTTTAAGCTTTTTGAGAAACCAATCTTTGTTGAGGAATCAGGGTTTTCAAGACTGTAGACATGCGATCGAGAATATTGAATTGTGAAAGCATTAAGACACATTGTAATACTCGAGGCATTAACAAGTTGGATAGTCAAATTCAGATTTGAATATCTCGTTGCAACAGAAAAAACTACTCAACAGACTACTAGGTTATGTCGGTCAAATGTAGACTTGAATGCACCAGAAAATAAATCATCCCTCTGCTTCTTGCGATTCGCCATCTTCTTCCAAAAGTCTGCTAGTTGGATATTGTTCCATATGAAGGCCTCGTAACTCCATGCGAAGGCCTCAGCAAGGAGCAGGTAAATCACGGAAAGAGGACCAAGTCTAAGCCATGAATTTGTCCATGCTTCAATACACACATAAAGGTGGAGCTTCCGGTGAATGGAACTGAACAAAATTAATTGTATTTGGAACGTAACGCCAAGACGATCTTATGAGCTTATTTTCTGCAATGATGTTGCCAGAAACCGCTAGAGACGAAATGCAAAACATATGCAACACAAAGCACAAGAGCAGGAATGCAAGCACATGTATCATGTCTTGTTCCTTGGAACTCCATGAAATGAAACCCGACGCACATCCAGTTGTTAATCATGCCATATCTATCTGCAATGATTTTTTTTTTATCAATAAATCCACATGTACCTCTCCTTATACAAATTTGATCTTTAAACTCACCAGTGTCTAACATGAAAATTGCTTTTATTATAATCAAACTTGATAAATTATCCAGGAATATATAAAATACAATTCTCCTTTGTAGTTCAGTCTCGCTTTCACCTTCCGAAAATGTGAGAAGGTGAGAATATTACCTCATCTAGAGTGTCAGACAAAATTTCAATTAAAAACCATGCCAAGAATGCATGGTGGGTCTACTTCCAAACATCAAGAATGATTCCGAATCACAGAGTCCGGCTGAACCTTCTAGCTCTGGGACCATAACTACACTCTATCAGTCAAATCAAATGGCTCGGTCACCATCCAGGTTGTATTCTTGGACCAATGAAAGATGCCCTTAAGCAGCTTCGGAAGATGCCTCTACCCTGTTAATGTCAGCATAATAGAGTTTTATGTACCTAACTAATAACATAAACAGTTGGCATTTATAAAGGTTAACTGATTGAAGAAACATCTAAAAAGAACAGCAGACAAGCGATGCAGTCTTACTACATTACACCGACCTATTTAATATCTTAAATGCACCTCCCTTAATTGAAAGGACTGATGTTTCAGCACTTATTCTCAAAGTACTACACATCAATATTTATACCATTAACCTGAGAACCACGCAAATATGAAACCAGAATAAATGAGGAAAGATGATGATCATCATGACACAAAAATGAAAAATCCTAGGCTGAAATTATCGTCACTAATTAAGCTCTAGAAAAAATACACGTTACCATCCATAATTTCAATGTTTCAGCGAGATCATGTACTTCTTGTGATGTGTCAGAGTAGAATATCAATGTTTTTCCTTAATAGTGGAAAAGGACTACCTTTCTGTCATCAAAAGGTAGAGTATGTGGTTGCACACTGCTCAACACTCAGCGTCATGTAAAACCATCAAATTTTGCCTTTACAACAAGGAGCATCTTAGGTTCTAAATAGCAGCATAGCTATCTTCTTTATGTTTTAGTAAATAGGCTGAAAAGGTTACCAAAATCTCCCCTATAGCAGGCAGTGGAACTGGCAACTTAGGCTAATTTTCTGAATAACAATAGGTTTGAGATCCAAAAGACACTCATAGAGAAAGTTTTTCCTACTCCAAATTGCTAATTAGCGTTCATTAGTTGTCTTGTTTGCTTGGTTCCCCATCACATACTAGGGTGTCTCTTATCCACTGACTATGCAATGCCATGTCTTTCTGTTTTTCATGTTTACCATAGATAATGGAGTGGGCAACTAATTCAACAACTTCAAAGCATCCCAACATTCTAAGATTTATGAATCGCCCTAACATTATCAAGCAACTGGTCGATTATATATATATATATAAATCATACAAATCACCACAATTGTCACATCATGAAACGTGACCTATCATAAACCCATATTTAGAAATACAGCTATGTGTGGTATTTACTATGGACTTTCAAGCAGTAACATTATATCTTTCCTCCTTTTCCTCCTTAATCATATTGCTTACAATTTATGACCAACTATTTGGTTTATACATCAAAACCCAAAATATTCTCACAAATGAGCTGAAAAAGAGCATGAGAACCCGCAGAAGTTTCTGAAATGCGTTTAAGAAAAATATACATCTTTGCCAGTACCATATATAAGTTTTGCATCTATCACTACCATTGAAAGTTATTTCATATTTAAGTTTCTGTTTTGTGCTCTCCTTGATCTATTTAACCGACAATACTGAATCGTGCCATTGAAGCAAGAATTTTTTGCTGCTCAACCTGTTAATGTTTCCATGCATGTAACCATATTAAGACACAAACTAGCAAATGGTATAATCTTCTAAGACATGAATCTCATTTAAAGCCACCAAACATTAAACGGTAACATCTTGGAGTTTTGAAATTACAAAAACACAGGCTGATCGATGCAACAGAAAAGATAGTTAATCAAGCAAAAGGAAAATATCTTGACAAAAAAAAAGTGAGATTGTGTTTTGACTGGCATAAATTCTTGCCACCATTCCGAATGGTCACTATAGTAATATATTCAACACCTGAATGAAGTTTCATATGGTTATGCACCAATACCAAGTCAAATGCTCAAATAAACATGAAAAGGTGGTACAGTGGCAGTGAATACTCAGCAACTATATGGAAGCGAACAAGAGATGCATATAGCTTCATCTGCATTACCTTTGAGTTGCTTCTCCGACCTCCATTCTTAAAAATTTGCCAATAGTCACCCGTGCACCCACTTCCTTTGACAGATCATCCAGCAAGGACTGCAGGGAGCAGCAGAAATAAGACACCTTTTACTTCATGAATAAAAATGGATACAAATGCATTCTATTATTTGAGAGGTAATAGAATATGGTTGATGCATGATAAAAGGATCTAGATATACCTTTACATTAACGCTATCATTCATAACGAATTTCTGTTCCAACAACACAACATCCTCCAAGTACTTCTTCAAACGACCTTCCACCATTTTCTCTACAGCAATTTCAGATTTTCCAGTACTTTTTGCCTGATAAGAAAAACAACACATAAAGTTAGTGAAAGCTGAAAGTGTATTAGGTCTCAGAAAAGTACTTCTTCAACAAAGTGTTCCTGATTATACAATTCATAAAAAAAAAAAAATATTCCCCCTGCAAACAGGCATCAACAAGAAACAAATATTGCTCTCATACATATGTTTCTGTTCTACTAAAACAAAAACTGGGAAAGTGAATCATGCTACATTTTCTCTGTTTATGTATCAAAGCTACCATGTCCAGCCCAGTGTGAAAACCAGAAGAATTTCAAGCAGTGGAATACCAAACTTTTGAAATGATGGTTGGCTTCCACCTGTTTCCATTCACACATATTGGTTAATGTACCATAAATGCAGGAACCATAGTAGTCAAAGCCCCCAACGAATTGGCCAACTGGTCTGACTAATTGGTTGTTAGTTCATCTGTGTTGTCAAACCACCAACTAGCTGGTCAAACTACTAACCATAGTTATTTTGCCAGCCAACTAATTTCTGACCTTATTAACATACACACAAACACACACACACACACATATATACGTAAATATATATATATATATAATTGTATATATGTACATATATATATATATATATAGAGAGAGAGAGAGAGAGAGAAAAGGTGAGAGAGTGAGAAAGGAAAAAGGAAGAGAAAAGACCAGTCTCAGTACAGATATATATAAATATAATTTGTGTTGGTGCATACATTGTACAGATATATATGTGTTTGTATAAATATATAAACATATATTTGTTTATTTTTAGCCAATCAACATAGATCATGTCATCCCAAATATCTTTTCAGAGTCTTAACCGACTTGTGATCGAGTTGCAATTTTGACAGCTTAGGCAGGTACAACAGAATTTATCAAACTCCAGAGAATACAGCAAAAGGTGTATATACATGATTGACATTGACCTTCATAGGACATCAAATCCTGGCAATATGGCATGAAATATTTTTTCCAAGCATTTTATGTAGAAATAACTGTGAACTTGTACAAGCCATCTCCAGAAATATTAAATTCAAATATAAGATTGCTAAATTCATGAAACAGTAAAAAACATGAGCCATCACAAGAAGCATGCAAAAGCATGAAATGCATTATGCATGTAACAGAAATGAAGCAAAAATGAACAAACAATACACCAAAAAATATATATATTGCCTGTGACTTGAGAATGTCCTTTTCACTCTCTAATGCTTCTGAAGAAACCATATCCTTCGATAAGAACAATGGTTTTGCCGCCACAATATGCATGGCTAATGTAGAACCAACCCTATGAAGTGCATCTGGTTGAACTGCATCATTTTCGACTTCTAGCGTCAATAGTCCTGCAATTCGACCCAAACCTAGACAAGGGAGTCAAAGAAGAAAGTTGATCAGTATATTTGGCTAACATTGCAGACAGTACATGCCTGGGATAACATTAATAGCCAGAAGCTCATAAAGTTGCTGACAATAGTTCAAACACAGGTTTATCAAACCTAAAAACCTTTTAGTCATTGATTGTCTGCATGACATAATAGTCAAAATTCTGGAATATAAAACAAGAAGTTCTTTCCAGGCTATTTACTTGCAAATTGAAATGAGTCTTTGCAGGATAAAAATCACTAACATTGTTGACTTCTGTAGAAGATTCAGAAGAACAATGAGTTTTGAAGTTTTACCTTCTCAAAACAGACAAAGAAAAACATTTTAAAAAATCAAAGAACTTAGGCTCGAAGACATTGGTGTAGCAGGACTAGATCAACTATCAGATGTAGCCTCAAGGTCTGAACTCGGCAGGTGAGATATCTCCATGTCAATCCAAGCTTTGGTCCTATAAACTGCAAGCTCCAACCCTGTGGTAGTATATTGAAGGGGGGAAAACAGGATTTTCTTTTTATTTTCCTAGTAGTAGAAGTCGTACATTTCTATTCCTTAACACATGGATTTACATAAGGCAATCCATTTGGCAAATTGCAGTTCAACATTCTGAGCGCCCCATTCAAGCTTTTTTTAGAAAATCTTTCACATTATTATGACAATGTTTGAAAGTCATATCCTAAACCTTTTACAGGAATCTACAGCTATTCAGCAATTATGTACTAGTTTAAAATACCAAGATAGAGCAAAGAAAGAAGTGTAGGTATGTGTTTGCCTTTCACTTAACAGCCCTTCGCCTCTGAGGCTTGCTAGGGACTTGATCATGTTAAATGAGTTGAATATCTTAAAGTACCTTTTGAATTTGAAAATGTTGTGGACCTAGAAAGGGGATTGGCTAATCATACTATCATATACATATCGTAAGAGGCTTCAGATTATTCAAAAAAACCAAAAATATCATGCAGTCAAGAAAAACTAGAACCTCTTGATATTGAATTCAGCATTTGATTATTGCATCAAATCTGTGAGGTGAAAGCAATTCCCCTCAAGACAAATATTTCTAATGAAAGACCTGAAGGCAAGTACCTGGTTTAGGACTTGTATGTAAATATGATGAAACAACACCATGTGATGAAACTGACAAGGACAATCCTCTTCCAAACTTCACATTCTCACCAACCATAGCAGCCACTTCAGTTATTGCGCTCTGTACTGTTGTTTCACTTTTTAGTTTAGGATGATCTAGAATGATATTCATATCCTGCATCATGACGTGGATGTGTTCAAACTTCAAAATCACAATTTGGAAACTAGGACCAAAAGTATAGTTCTATGAAATTAAATTTCCAAGGTCAATGAATCAATTCATATTAATGAAAGCATCGTTCCCACAATGGGTACACAAATAAACTGCAAATAGATAGCATATGCTCTATAGATTTTACTGAGTCAATGAAGTCAACAGTATAATTGAAACATGGTGCAGGAATACTTAATAACATGATAATTAAGAAAATCCATTGATAAAAGCAGAAAGTTGTATCCAAATCATCCAGTTATTTGAAACGAAAATAGATAGGAAATTCTGAAAATTAGCAAAAGCAAATGTACCTCAAAGCTTTCCAGGTTAAGAGGAAGAGATGAAAGAGCTTGATGAGAACTTTCAATTGACAAAGCTTTCTTTGCCAAAGCTAGGGCCTGCAGGCACAACATTAACGTCAGAATGATGAGACAAACAAGAATTTAGAGAAGAGCTGAAATAAAGCAACTTTCAAAGCCAAAAGTATTACTTACTAAATACTGAAATATGTCATTCCTTGCAACAAAATCTGTCTCGCAGTTCAGTTCAATTACAGCAGCCCTTTTGTCATTTTGTGCTAATGCAATTAAACCTTCTGCTGCAGTTCGCAAAGATTTCTTTGAAGCTAGATATACCCCTCTCTTTCTTAACTCTTTCTGTGCAGCATCTGCAAAAATTAACATATTCCATTTCAAAAGCAACAGAATAACATTCGTGAAGAGCCTACAAGACAGCTATACTTTCAGATAAATGAAGTGCTACCTCTGATATTAAGGTAAAAATACTGACAAAGACCACATTTTCTGCATTTAATAGTGCAGAGAGTGATGCTTGTTCAAATTCCCAGGAGGCAAAACAGTTCTAGTACTTTGGATGGCAATGTATGCCAGCATATCCCTCTCTGCCAGAAGAGTTCATAAAATGGTGGGAACCTCAAATGTTATTTTCACTCTGCTGGTTTTCTAGGCACACTCACAAATATTGGTTCACATCTCACATTTACCAGAATGAACTCACAACAAAATGTCATGAAACACCTTACCGATGTCCCAGCTACAATCGACAAGAACTGCTTTCACATCCTTTATGGGAGCACTTGTCCTCTCCCTCAGCTGCTTTATAAGGTTCATCTGTTCTGAAGCAGACGTTTCAACAGAGAACGTTCTGACCAGCATAAGATTGCCAGGACTTCGGTGAACACGGCCATGAAGTATAGGAGAACTGCTATGTCCCTCTGTAACTCCAGCTATTCGTTGAATATTATGTGTCCATGAAGAATAATTATTTCTGCTCTTTCTCAAAGTGCCAAATGTACCAAAAATGTACTTGATGGGGTCTTTCGTATGTCTTAAGCAAGCCATCTACAACATAATCGATCAACTCAGCGAGTGGGAAAAAAATGAAATAGATTAAAATTTAAAACATAAACAGTAATGTTTCATCCTAATTTCAGTTCTGAATGTCATATGTGAAAAAAACATAAGATTGTTGATAGTTACAAGCAATGGCTAGCAAAAAGCTTGAACTTCCACATTGATGATATCGGGTCCACAAAACTAAAATGAAGGAAACAAATGTTCGGTGAACTGACAATACTTGTAAAGCATAATATATATACGGAAGCTAGAGAAAAAAAACAACTGTTCTAAGTAACAAGATGAATTAGAACCTTTCAGAAACAAAATTAAAAAAAAAAAAAAACGAGTTAAATGAAAAGGTTTCTCGAGTAACAAAAGCTAACATGATTTAGCGAGCACGAAGCAGTTACAGAAGTGTGTAAGCAAAAAAATGATAACAAACATCAGAATGGTAGCGATGAAGGCGACCATACTTCGGAACAATCTTCTACTAGGAAAAGAGAAAAGCCAAGGCAAAGGTTACCTGATAAGAAAACTACGTAATCTTCAAACTATTCTAAAACGAATGTCGATAAGCAAGAAACACGACGACAATGAGGGTGGTGGTTGTTGTGATGGCCTTGTTATTTCACAAAATCACATAAAATAAAATCATGCAGAAGCCATAAAAATGTCCCGTGAGCTAACTAGACACCCAGAAAAAAAAAAAAAACGAAGAAAAAACCACATATATGAGCATACTAGCTACAAATTACTCGGTTTAGAAACGATGATGATTATCGTCAGCATCAGGAGATGATGTGTGAAAATGAGGGCAGATCCACCAAGTGAATAGAAAAAATATACGGTTCAAGTTTCAGGAAACGAATTAAGCATCAAACAGCAGAAGAGACCCAAAATGATTTACAAGCCCAGAAAGGGAGGAAGCTCACCTACGGTAAGGAGAAGAGGAAGAAGGAGGAGGAAATGACTCCACCGTTCTTTGTTCGCTGAGCGACTGGCCGTCGTGGTTTTGGGTTTATACTCGACCCGGTTCGAGAGTAACTCGTTCTATTTGGCAGTCCGAGTCGGCAACTTGTCGAGCAAATCTCAGATGTGTCAAACTCAGCTCGACCCGAGCAGAGATCTCGCCAAACTCGGTTCGACTCTCGTGTTTTAAACCCGCCAACATTAGCATGTAGCAGCATAGAACTCTCTCATGTACATATGTCATAGTGAATATATTTGAAGACAATATAAAGCAAATTAAGTCTACTTAGTGACAATAAATCAAAATCCAATTGTCGCCAACTTCATTGTAATAGATCTAATTCAATAATTACTTAAAGTTTACTTTTCATCGATCAATCTTTGTTTAGAGAACACTGTCAGCGTTGACTCAAAAAGGAAATTTTAAAAATATATTTTATTAAAAATTTACATTCTTTGCAAAACACTTTGCCATCTGGATAATTTGAGTTCGTAGTTGATACAGATCTAAGAGATTATCCTGATACAGATCTAAGATATTTTTTTTCTCAATTATTTTTTTTAATTTCAAAAAATAAATGGCCGCTACCAGGGCCAAAGCGTATCGTCGGATGGATGACGGACGACACGTTGCGATATATATATCACAGTGTGCGAGAGGGAGAGCCTTCCTTCGCTCGACCGTCCGTAGGCGCTCGAGTGTCACTTTCGGAGTTTTCCCACTAACTGAACGGGAAGTTTGCCGGAGAGTCTTATTGGAAATCGATTTCCGGCGAGCGACGCCCTGTCGCCTGCTTGTTTCCGACGTAGGGGTGAGTTGATTGAACGACTAGATTCATTATCTTCTTCTTATTGGTTGTTATCAAACTAGGGTTCCGGCCTAACTCGGAGAAATCCTGGCTCTGAGCGTCGTTGACGCTGGAGTGAGGGCCAGAACGGGCCGAAAATGCATCTAATTTGGCTGTTCTGATAGGTTATTTCCCGGTCAACCATACGTTACGGTATCGACATGGGTTGTTTTCTCTAGATCTTGCACAATTCCGCGTCATTTGGTTCCTCTGTACTGTGGCACCTATTTTCTTTATTGTTTATTTCCGAAGTTCGTAAGAATGCGAGGATCTTCTATCCGAGCAAGTGAACGTTCCTTGTTCTGGTTAACTTCGCGTTTCATGGTCATTCCTTTGAGATCCGAACGAACTTTTTTATGTCTGGAATTATTTTCAAGGATTGTGACGGTGCCCGTGAAGCTTCTCCTTAACCGCCTTTGTGGGCGAGGATCAGTATTTGTTTAGATCTGTTATCCGTCTGCGGGATAGGCTGACTTGCTCTTTTTGGAGTGTCTCGTGCTTCTAGGGTGTCTATCTCTTTTTCATGTTTTTGACTTCTCTTTTTCTTTACATCGTCCAAGTTCTTCTGGAGTGGAGATCTTGTGCTGATATTTTTTACACTTGTTAGCATGTCATAGGTTTGTAGGCATTATATCCGATTGCAAAAGAATGTTGCTGTGTCGTTTAAGATGCATTTGCTGTTTCTTTCAAATTATCACGCCATCTGAGCTACTCGGGAGGCATATCTCTCGGCAGTTTTTTTTTTTGTAGCAGGTCTCCATCCTTTTTTTTTTTTTAACTTTGTTAATCGAATAAGTCATCGAGTTCTTTTGAACTGACCGTTTAAGTCTTTAAGTTTTTGATATCGATTTGGAAATTTCAACTGAAGTACGAACTGAGTTTAAGTGATTCGGACATATAGAACTGCTTCAGCTATCACCTGATCCCTTTTTTTAATGTTCTGCAGTTCTGACCGTAGAGGAGATTGGAGGGGTTGTTTTGAATTTCAAATCAAGATTCTGCATGCTTTATAAGCTTTGTTACAGTTTACAGTCTATATACCCTTTCTTATCAACTGCTTCATTGATTCTGTTCATGTCTAATTGAGCAATTGACAAAGAGGAGCATCCTGTGAGAGGAGAATTTCTGGACAGATAGGGGATCTGTAATCTGCTAAAGCATGGGTCAGTTATCTTTTGGGATTAGTTCCATCGTGGCACTGACGTTCTTTGTGTTGCGTTTGACGTCACACTTGTGCAATGGATTTTATCTTCCTGGAAGTTACATGCACACGTACTCTACTGGGGAGGAGATATTTGTGAAGGTTAATTCACTGACCTCAATTGAGACTGAACTTCCTTTCAGCTACTACAGCCTGCCATATTGTCAGCCCCCAAATGGGATAAAGAAGAGTGCTGAAAATTTAGGTGAACTCTTGATGGGTGATCAGATTGATAACTCACCTTATCGTTTCCACATGAATTTGAATGAGTCTTTGTTCCTGTGCGTGACAAAACCGCTGAATGAGGATGAAGTTAAAGTTTTGAAGCAAAGAACCAGGGACTTGTATCAGGTGAATGTGATCTTGGACAATCTACCAGTCATGCGGTCTGCTGAGCAAAATGGTGTTCAGATTCAATGGACTGGTTTCCCAGTAGGTTTCAAAACTCAATCTGGAAATGAAGACTACATTATTAACCATCTGAAGTTCAAGGTTTTAGTGCATGAGTATGAAGGTGCTGGTGCACCGGTGCTTATCACTGGAGATGAAGGGATGGGTGTTATTACTGAATCTAATGAGAAGAAAGGTTCTGGGTTTGAGATTGTTGGCTTTGAGGTTGAGCCGTGCAGCATCAAGCGTAACACTGATGCCATGTTGAAGCTCAAGATGTATGATAAGATCGAACCCACGGAGACCTGTCCAGCAGGTATAAATGGTTTCCAGGTTATAAGAGAGCAGGAACGTGTGGCTTTCACATACGAGGTTAAATTTGTGAAGAGCGATATCAGGTGGCCATCTCGTTGGGATGCCTATCTGAAAATGGAGGGAGCTAGGGTACACTGGTTCTCTATATTGAACTCTCTGATGGTGATCTTCTTTCTAGCGGGCATAGTTTTTGTTATATTTTTAAGAACTGTAAGGAGGGATCTTACCAGATACGAGGAACTGGACAAAGAAGCACAAGCTCAGATGAATGAAGAGCTATCTGGTTGGAAGCTTGTCGTGGGTGATGTATTTCGGGAGCCTGAACACTCCAAACTTTTCTGCATTATGGTTGGAAATGGAGTGCAAATTGGTGGAATGGCCGTAGTGTCTATCGTGTTTGCTGCTCTTGGATTTATGTCTCCTGCATCTAGGGGAATGCTATTGACAGGAATGATAGTCCTGTATCTTTTCCTTGGAATAGCTTCTGGTTATGTCGCTGTTCGACTCTGGAGAACAATCAAGGGCGATCCTTTAGGTTGGAGGTCTGTGTCATGGTTGGCAGCTTGTTTCTTTCCAGGAGTAGCCTTCATCATTCTCACAGCATTGAATTTCCTCCTCTGGGGAAGCAAAAGTACTGGTGCTATACCAATTTCACTATACTTCATGTTGTTTTTCCTTTGGTTCTGCATTTCAGTGCCCTTAACACTCTTGGGTGGATTCATGGGTACCCATTCTGCGCAAATTGAGTTCCCTGTGAGGACAAACCAGATCCCCAGAGAAATCCCTGCGAGGAAGTACCCATCTTGGCTTCTTGTGCTTGGAGCTGGCACTCTTCCATTTGGGACGCTTTTCATTGAGCTCTTCTTCATCATGTCCAGCATCTGGCTTGGCAGGTTCTACTATGTCTTTGGTTTCCTGCTCATTGTGCTAGTTCTGCTCGTGATTGTCTGTGCTGAGGTCTCCGTGGTGCTCACCTACATGCACCTCTGTGTGGAGGATTGGAGGTGGTGGTGGAAGGCATTCTTTGCATCTGGTTCTGTTGCGCTCTACGTGTTCCTCTACTCCATCAATTATCTAGTTTTTGATCTGAGCAGCCTTAGCGGTCCTGTCTCTGCCATGCTTTACCTTGGGTATTCTCTACTTATGGCATTTGCCATCATGCTATCGACAGGGGCCATTGGCTTCCTTATATCCTTCTACTTTGTCCATTACCTCTTCTCATCAGTAAAAATTGACTAGACAAAAAGGTAATCCAGTCCATTTCCTACTCTTTCTTAAAGCATCTATTCACTCGTCTAGCCTACTTTCCAAATCTCTACATTCAGCCTTCATTTCCAATTTGCCTCTTCCCCTTTTTCCTCTTAGATTCTGCTGTCTTGCAGTTTGTTTCCTGTCCATTTCCTTCTCTTCAACTTCTTCTTTATTAGCCATCAATGGGGTGCAACCCTGTGGCATTGTGACAAGTTTCGGATGCTATCATGTTCGTTGTAGATTTGCAGGTTCAGTTAGGATGTCTGTGGAGTTCACACAATTTGACTTCTGAAAATCTTGTATGGAAATGTTAGCCTGTCTTGTACTGTAGGTTGAAGGCCGCTCTTTAGTATGAATTTGGTGGGAAGCTGTCAGTTCAGCTCTTCAATGGGAGCTCTTTTTGTGTTGCATTTACGTTGTTCTAGTTAGTGTAGCTGGTATTGACCTGATTCTTTTTCTATATTTGAACTGTTTTTGTCTCTCTTGCTTGGTTTTTGGAGGCACCGGTAGAATTGATGTGAATGGTTGCTCTTTATTTGTTGGGATTGTCGGAAGCGGAGGGTTTTAGTGATGTGCTTGATAGTACGGACGGTAAAGTGGTGATACCCCTACAGGAGGGAGAGAGAGGGAGCGTTGGTGATTACGGGAGGCCATCGTATGATCTGAGTCAAAGTGGGATTGTTCAGATCACTACTTTCTTCATGAATTGTAGTTCCTTTGTTATGATTTGCAGGCTGCTTCATGGATAAATAGTCCCTGCACTGTGGGGGGTATAGATTAGTCTTTTCCTCTTTTACATTGTTCAGTTCGTATCGGTTCCCTGCCTTGTGTGGTCCTATAGGTTAGTCTTTATGTTCAGACGATTGGTATTCTTGTTAAAAGGTAATTATGGTCAGGCTTTTATCATGAATACAGGAAAAATATACTGCCCTTGATTCTCAAAAAAAAAATATTTGCAGCCCATGTTTGGAAATCACTAGCTGGAAGTCATTATCACATTTTCAGGTTGTGTTTTAAAATTTTTGCAGGTTGTTTCCTAGTAAACAATATATATGAAGATCTCCATATTCAAGAGTTCCAAGAATTATTGCGTAAATCACGTTTGTAATAAAAAATGACAGTCGGACTCTTTTTCTATCCTTAGGACGTGATTTAGACTAGGAACAAGCTGATTATTGCAATTTTGTACATAAAGATGACGGCTTCATTGTTGGTTTTTGCCGAAAAATGATTTGGGCGTGTGACGTTCAGCTATAACTTTTCCAGGTGCAAGTCACTTTTTGGAAAATGGTTGTGCGAGGGCAAACCACAATTTCTTTTCTCCGTTGCCCTTGTCGGTTAAACTTCAAGGGTTTTTTTCCCAAAGATTGTCCACATGAAGAACTATGGGAGACGGATTGTTTTTGCAATGTGCTTGTGCTCAACAAAGCACAGGCGCTTTTGTGAAACACCCTCCTTTCATTGACTTGTCTATTCCGCAGTTTGGTGGACTGATAGTGTGTTGGCGATCATGCACTCCGGGGATACCGGATGGAAAGTCTCCTATTTCCACATGTGGGCTTAATTGTAGCTTAATTTCAGATCTGATTTGTTAGTGATCAGATCTAGTTATTCAAATGCTCCCTGGGGAAAGTAAGATACTCATATCTGTAGTTGTGCGGACGATGAAGAATTTAATATCACTGACCAGATCTGCTTTTGGACTGGATCCAGCTCATATGCCTACATTCAAGTCAACTGGGGATCTCCTTTTCATGTTCATTAATTTCATAGTTGCACAACTAGTAGTTATTGGGTTTGGTTATGTCCAGTTAGATCAGTTGGGCAGCAATTAGGGTTGAAAAATGTTGGGATCTTGTTTGAGGATTTTGTCTTTTATGTTTTTGTACCTGTGACATGGTATCTAGGTCATTCCATTGTCCCAAATCTAATATGAACAGTGATATTGCTATAGTGCTGTTCTTTGTCTTGATTGCTGAAATTATAGCTATCGGCGAAGATACATGAGATGTTCGCGCACGCCTGTAGGTTCTAAATAAGAGTTAGAGGATCCAGCCTTATGTAGCTAAATTTGGCTAGATATAGACACGCATAAGTTCTGATTTCTTTCATCAATTAACTTTGATTACGAGAACAGGCAATTACATGATAAAATTTCTAACGTAAGAGTCTTTTTTATTATACCACTAAAACTCGAGCATGTTCATAAAAAGTAATCGGTATACGTTTAGAAAATAGCGTTACCAATAAGGTTTTTATGAATCCAAAAACCTGGGAGAGTTGTATTATTCATGAATTATATTGAACACATTGTTTTGTCAAAATTGAATTTTCTACAAGCTTAATTTTAACCGTCACTGTAGCTTATCGAATTTACGGGTACATAAAATATATACCAGTGTAGCTTATGGAATTTACGGGTACATAAAATATATACCAGGACACTCTAAATGATGAATGTACCATAAACCTGAAGTAACCCTTATCCATAATTATACCTACAAAATATTTTATTATTTTACCACTAAAATATCTTTAATACACCTTTTTATGTTCTTTTCAAAGTCGTCGGCCGAATATTGTATATGTAGGCAGTTTACAATTAGCCATTAAACATGGTCAAACATAGCCTCTCACTCAGACCTAACCATGGTTAACGTTGGGGGAGACCTAACCATGGTTAACGTTGGGGGTTGGAGATCTTGCAGATCTAAACAGTAACAATATGAAAAGAAGTCGGTAGGTAACAATAACGTGGGCAAAAGCGTATCGTCTGATACAGAAAGAATCGATCAGCAGCTGATACGTTGCGCGACTGATACAGATATAAAGCGCCACACTCGGCTCTCCCGTTCGTAGGCCGACGTTCGCTCGAGTGTCAGTTTCGGAGCATTTCCTCTGAACGAACGGGAAGCTTGCCGGAGAATCTTGTCGGCAATCGATTTCCTGGTGCGCGCCGCCCTGTCTCCTGCCTGTTTCCGGCATAAGGTGACTGTCTTGAATGACTAAATTCATTACCTTCTTGGTCGATTTCTCAAACTAGGGATCTGGCCGGGCTTGGAGAAATCCTGGCTCTGACCATCGCTGCCCAAGAGTGAGGGCCAGAAAGGGTCGAGAATGAACATGATTTGGCTGTTCTGACAAATTATTTCCGGGTAAACCATGTGTTCTTGTATCGACGGGGGTGGTTTTCTTTAGATCTTGCACAATTCCCCGTCTTTTGGTTCTTCTGTGCCGTGGCACCTATTTTATTTATTGTTTCTTTCCGAAGTTTGTAAGAATGCGCGGATCTTCTATCTGAGCAAGATGTTCCTTCTTCTGGTTAACTTCGCGTTCTATGGTGTTTCCTTTGAGATTCCAGAAAAGTTTTTTAATAACTGTAGTTCTTTTCAAAAATACCTTTCGGTACCTGTGAAACTTCTCCTTAGTTGGCTTTATGATCAAAGATCAGTATTTGTTATATCTGCTATCTGTCTGCGGGACAGGCTGACTTCCGCTTGTTGGGGTGTCCCGTGCTGCTTAGGGTGTCTGCCTCATTTCCATTTTTTGCTGTCAATGCAACCAAGTTAATTGATGTTAACTTCTTTTTTTCTTTACCTTTTCCAAGTTCTTTTCGAATGGAGATATTATGCAGATCTATCTTCACACTGATTAGCATGTTCTGGATTCGTAGGCATTAGATCCGATTAAACAAGAACGTTGCTGCGTTGTTTAAGGTTCTTTTGCTGTTTTCCTTTCAAATTATCACGCCATTTAAGGTCCTAGGAAAGCGTATCTTCCTGCAGATTTTCAGGGCAAGTGCCACCTTTTCGACTTTGTTAATTGAATGAGTTAGCAGTTTTTGTGGACCCATTGTTTAAGTCTTGAGTATTTCACGTTGATTTGGAAATTTTGGAGGAAGCACGAACTGAGTATAAGAGATCCAGACACAGAATTGCTTCAGCTATGACCTGATCTTTTTTTTTTCTTTTCTTTTTTTTCTGCAGGTCTGAACGTAGAGGAGATTGCAGGTTCTGGGTTGAATTTTAATTCAACTTTCTGCATCTTTTATGTAGTTGTTTAGAGCCCATACACCCTTTCTTTTCAATGGCTTCATAGGTTCAACTCATGTCTAATTGAGCGATTCACAAAGAGGAGTTTGCTGTGAGGAGTAGGATTTCTGGGATCAGAGTTCTGTAATCTGCTCAAGCATGGGTTCCTTATCTTTTGGGATTAGTTACTTTGTGCCACTGACCTTCTCTGTGTTGCTTTTGATGTCACACTTGTGCAATGGATTTTATCTGCCTGGAAGTTATATGCACACATACTCTACTGGGGAGGAGATATTTGTGAAGGTTAATTCACTGACCTCAATTGAGACTGAACTTCCTTTCAGCTACTACAGCCTGCCATATTGTCAGCCCCCAAATGGGATAAAGAAGAGTGCTGAAAATTTAGGGGAACTCTTGATGGGTGATCAGATCGACAACTCACCTTATCGTTTTCACATGAATTTGAATGAATCTTTATTCCTGTGTGTGACCAAACCGCTGAATGAGGATGAAGTAAAAGTTTTGAATCAGAGAACCAGAGACCTGTATCAGGTGAATGTGATCTTGGATAATCTACCAGCCTTGCGGTATGCTGAGCAGAACGGCATTCGGATTCAATGGACTGGTTTCCCGGTAGGTTTCAGAACTCAATCTGGAAATGAGGACTACATTATTAACCATCTCAAGCTCAAGGTTTTGGTGCATGAGTATGAAGGCGCTGGTGCACCGGTGCTTATCACTGGAGATGAAGGGATGGGTATTGTTACTGAATCTAATGAGAAGCAAGGTTCTGGATTTGAGATTGTTGGCTTTGAGGTTGAGCCATGCAGCATCAAGCGGAACACAGATGCCATGTTGAAGCTCAAGATGTATGATACGATCGAACCCACGGTGACCTGTCCAGCAGGTCGTGATGGTTTCCAGGTTATAAGAGAGCAGGAACGTGTGGCTTTCACATACGAGGTTGAATTTGTGAAGAGCGATATCAGGTGGCCATCTCGTTGGGATGCTTATCTGAAAATGGAGGGAGCTAAGGTGCACTGGTTCTCTATATTGAACTCTTTGATGGTGATATTCTTTCTAGCAGGCATAGTTTTTGTCATATTTCTGAGAACTGTAAGGAGGGATCTTACCAGATACGAGGAACTGGACAAGGAAGCACAAGCTCAGATGAATGAAGAACTGTCTGGTTGGAAGCTTGTCGTGGGTGATGTATTTCGGGCACCTGAGCAGCCCAAACTTCTCTGCGTGATGGTTGGAAATGGAGTGCAAATTGGTGGAATGGCTGTAGTCTCTATTGTGTTTGCTGCCCTTGGATTTATGTCTCCTGCATCCAGGGGAATGCTATTGACAGGAATGATAGTCCTGTATCTTTTCCTTGGCATAGCTGCTGGTTATGTCGCTGTTCGACTCTGGAGAACAATCAAAGGCGATTCTTTAGGTTGGACGTCTGTCTCGTGGTCAGTGGCATGCTTCTTTCCAGGAGTAGCCTTCATCATTCTCACAGCATTGAATTTCCTCCTCTGGGGAAGCAAAAGTACTGGTGCTATACCAATTTCGTTATACTTCATGCTTTTCTTCCTCTGGTTCTGCATTTCAGTGCCCTTGACACTCTTGGGTGGATTCATGGGTACCCGTGCTGAGCCCATTGAGTTCCCTGTGAGGACAAACCAGATACCCAGAGAAATCCCTGCTGGGAAGTACCCATCTTGGCTTCTTGTGCTTGGAGCTGGCACTCTTCCTTTCGGGACACTCTTCATTGAGCTCTTCTTCATCATGTCCAGCATCTGGCTTGGCAGGTTCTACTATGTCTTTGGTTTCCTGCTCATTGTGCTAGTTCTGCTTGTGATTGTCTGTGCTGAGGTCTCTGTGGTGCTCACCTACATGCATCTCTGTGTGGAGGACTGGCGCTGGTGGTGGAAGGCATTCTTTGCATCTGGTTCTGTTGCACTTTACGTGTTCCTTTACTCCATCAATTATCTAGTTTTTGATCTTAGCAGCCTTAGTGGTCCTGTCTCTGCTATGCTTTACCTTGGATATTCTCTGCTTATGGCGTTTGCCATCATGCTATCAACAGGAGCAATCGGCTTCCTTATATCCTTCTACTTTGTCCATTACCTCTTCTCTTCAGTGAAAATTGACTAGATACATCGGTAATCCCAGTTCCTTTGCTACTCTTACTGCTTATATTTACTCGTCTTGCCCTCTTTCTGAATCTCTACATTTGGCGTTCATTTCCTATTTTCCTCTTTCCCTTGTCTCTTCGCTTCTGCTGACTTGCAGTCCTCCTCCTTTGTCCCATTTCTTCCTCTGCAACTTTTTTCCTTACGGTATCCTTCAAGGGGGTGCAACCCTTAGCACTACTACAGCTTTCAGTTACTAGCCTGTTCGGCTTGAGGGTCCCAGTTGGGATGTCTGTGGAGTTCATGCAATTTAACTTTTCAAAATCTTGTATGAAAATACCTGTATTGCTTGTATGGTATGTTGAAGGGCCACTTCTTTAAGATGGATTTGGTGGGAAGCTCAGTTCATTTCTACAATCCAGGGGACATTTTGAGTTGCGTCTGCTTTGTGTTATTTAGTATAGCTGTTATTTGGCTAATTCTTTTTATTTTTTTAAGCTGTTTTTGTCTCTCTTGCTTGGTTTTTTGGGGTGTTGGTAGATTCGATGCGAATAGCTGCTCTTTATGTCATTGTCGGTGATGGGGTGTTTAGTAATGTGCTTACTAGTCTGATGGTGACTACCAAGTAGCAAAGTTCTGGTGCCACTACACAAAAGAGAGAGACAGAGAGAGAGGGAGAGAGATATATCCGAACAAGGAGCTGGAGTCAAAATGGGAGTGTTGATGAATTTGGTAGTCTCTTTTTTTGGGTTGTGCAAAATGCTTCATGGATAAGTAATCCCGACGCTGTGTGGGTTATAGATGAGATGTTTCTTTGGTTCATGTAAGTCCCTGCCTTGTGTCGTTCTATAGAACTCTAGATTATTCTTTATCTTCAGGCCATTGGTCCGTGTGCGTAGGGTTTCAAAATCCACAGTCAGCCTGTTTTCTCTGCGTAGAACCTGATTCAGACAATAAACAAGATGGTTCTTTCAATTTTTTATACACAATTCGCGACTGCATTGTTGGGTTTGCCAACAATGACTTGGAAGTTGAATTCCAGCTATAAATTTTGCTGGTACAAGTCTTGGAAGATGGATGTGCAAGGGCAAACCACAATTTCACCGGTTTCTAAACATCTGCCTTCTGTTAAACTTCATGGATTCTTTCCCAGATGTTGCGCGGAAGGACAATCTCCAATAGGGATTGTCTTGCACTGTGCTTGTGCTCCACAAAGCACCGCCGCTTTTGTCCAAACCCTCCTGTTTTGCTTTTTTGAGCTTTCTATGCAGTAGTTTGTTAAAGACTAATAACATGTTGGTGGCATTGCACTATGGTGATAAATATTCGAACGCCCTCTATTTTACAAAAGTGAGGGCTGGATTTGGGCACGACTGAGATCTGATCTGGCAATGATCAGATCTCAGTTATTCAAATACTCCCTGGGCTGTCTTATCTGTACTAAAGCCATCGAGAAAGAACTTTTTGTCACTGGCCAGATCAGCTTCTGGACTTGATCAGGGGCCACATCTATGCTTTGAAGTTATTTGGAAATCTTCTTTTCATGTCCACAAATATCAAGTTACTTGTAGGACTGAGTCGTTGTGGGTTACCTCATACAATTCTTGATGAACCATGCGTCATCCTTGTTGATCGCCCGTCAACTTTGAGCAAAAAACCTTAGCTTCTAATTGTTGTTCTTTGGTAGGTAAAATGAAAAAAATTCTCCTTGCCGCATGCATGTCGGGTTACCTTTCATTGGTAAAAAAACTCTTTAAAAATCCCTCTACTATTGAGTGCTCAGAACTCTAGCCACTAGGCACTTCTCAGCTAATCAATTCACCAGTTGGTAGTACATAGGGTTCCCCCCATGGCCTACTTCGTCCATCTACCTGTTTTCTTCCGTGAAAATTGTTCTCGAGAAATGGGTAGTCTCAGTTCGTTTCCTAATCCCGCTGTCTTGATTCACTCGTCTATCCCTAGGTTTGGTAACCGAACACTCACCCAAAGTATTCGATCCCACCTTCCTTCTATCCTTCTTTCTTCCTCTGTGCTGCAATCCTCTCCTTTAGCCGTCATCTCACATGGCCATGAGTGCTTCTAAGCCTACGGAAACCACCAGCTTCTTGACTTATTAAGATTCTGCAGTCCCAGTTGGACTAACAAAATGTGCATACGTGTGTGATTTAGCTATTGAAATTCTTAAGGCCCTGTTTGATTGCAAGAAAGAAGTTTGATTGCAAGAAAGAATTTAACGTGGTAATTTTTCTCCTTGTCGTACCAAAAAACCGCGTGAAATTTACCGGCGTTTGATGGTCTCACCTCACACCGGTGGATGTTTTCCCTTGTCGTACAGTTTTCACCCGCTCGTCAACTTTTACCCCTGCAATCAAACGCAACCTAAAGGAAGCTTGGCTACATCGAGTTGTCTGCCATGGAAGTCAAAACCTTGGAGGCACGACATTAGGGATTTTACGCTGAAAGCGGTTTTCTTTAAAAGTAAACATTAAAAAAAAAAACAGTCATCATCTACCATGGCATTTTACAACGTTATACTGGTTCCAAGCTATCAGTCTTGAGATATTATTCGAGTCTCTTGGAAGTTTAAAGTAATGCTATTTTTCTTCCATGTTGCACACTAAATCCTTTTAGTACAAGTTGTGTTTGACTTCTATTGCTGTATTTGTTTGAACATCTTTTTGTCAAAATTTCCGTTCTTTAATTCAACTGCCTAATTTTGGACGGTTGAATGTGCACATTCATATGTTTTTTACAAAGATTTTCTGTTAAAGGAGATGTGGTTTCTCAGTCCTACTTCAAGATTGTCTTTTCCAAGTCGGACCAAGAAAAAGTGCCGTCATCTGCCTAACCGGGTCGAACTATGGCCGGACAAATCGGCAGCAAACTAGAGCATGACAGACGCCTTTGGGTGTAAAGACTCGATGCTGCATAATAAAAAGGTATGTTGGAGATCCTCAGTTTAAACACCAACATGGATTTAAACGTGTTAACAACCATGAATTTAAAGTTGGATGAAGAGGATGTCTGAATATAAGATTCTAAGATCTCATGTCATGTATCACTGCAGGTCTCATATCCACAGTGAAACAAAGAAAAAACAGAAGAGATCTTTTGTTAGGGTTTTTCTCCTAGTAGTTACGGTTCGGGCTCCGCCTATAAGAGGGCCCCGGCCGCCATGTGTGCTGTAGGCTGTTGCCCACGTCTTCTTCTCTCCCTCTTCGACTGTCGATGCACGTTTTGGTTGGTCCGTTCGTTGCCGGTCTTTGCGAGTTTGATCTATACCAGTTCCTTTCTTCCATTTTGTTTGTTTGTTGTTGAGATAAACAGAAAAAGAAAATGTATGCGATCGATGTCTCAGCCGTCGAATCATTTTTCTCTTCCCTCCTTGGCTGGTGAATATGAGCACCGACAGAATCCCTCTTGCGTGTTTGGTACCGGATTGAAGTCGCTTTGTGTATTTTGCTCTATTTCTCAGCGTTCGGATTCTCCAGGTGCTTCCTTCGCTACCAAGTTCCTTCCTTATTGGTACTTAGACCATACAAATTTCTCCAATGTCGAAAAATGTGCTTTGCAGAAAAGAAAACCTACATTCTTAGTGCTATGTTTTCTAAGTGATTTCAGATTTTCCCAATATATGGAAGGAACTGTGTGTTCTTGATGCTCCCTACTTTAATTGATGCCTGGGCAAGGCTAGCCAAACTGTTCTTACGGTTAACTTTGTTGTTGAATCTTTCTCACGAAATTTAAACAACTGATGAGTTAGTATATGCTTCGTTACACGTGGTACGGTGTTTCCTTGGTTGTTCATAGGCTAACAAGCATGCGAACCTACTTTTCTCTTCTGCTCCCAAATTGGGAAGAGGGTTTATAGAGCCTGAATCTGAATCGACAAAGCCAGCCTTCAGGTTATGAAGGCCCCCAACATAGTTGATTATCTTCGTTAGATCTCCAAAAATCTTTGGCAGAAATTATTTGTTATAAGCTGGTTGCCTGGATTAGCTACTCTTTGGCAATTATTTGCTTACGGTGGGGGTTCTTTCCTGTATAGGTAAATTAGGTATAGACTGTAGTCCCTTTGGCGGATAAAGCGGTTCTAATTTGTTCTGTTGACTTTTTTTACTTTGTTGATGTTCAAGGGTTATTTAGTTTCAATAAATTAGATAACATTTCGGGACAGTGCTACAATGGTCAGAAAATAGATCACTTCAGTTTCCAAGCATGACAGACTTGTAAAGCCACTTTGACAACGTAATAGCTTCGATTCAACTGCTGTAAGAGGTGGCAAACAGTCTTTAGGCTAAGTTCTGTCCAAGTGGCATACTACCATAAGGGAAGCAATTAATAACCGTACCATTAGCTTATATTTAGTCCGACGTCCTTGATCACATAGATGCTTTAGGTAAAGATGGTTTACATACATAATCAATTTCACTTGCATAACGGTTGAATGTTCCTTGGAATCTGTCGACCTAAAATCCGATGCAACAAGAATAGAGGCGATGAGTGCATCTACTTATTTATTCATGTAATGACACATAGAACTTGTGTTTTTGAAAAATCATATTTGCAGAAAAATTGATGATAAAAAGGACCCAATTTCACATAGATAACAAAAAGCAGCTTTTCTGTACATGTGCAGCCACAGCAGCAGAACGCATGTTGATGGCCTAGTTGATCAATCGGCTCAAATATGGCATTTCCCTCAGTTATTCACAAAGAGAAAGCAGTTATAAATTGTCTGACTACACTTGCTTGTGGCCTTGCAGAAGGCGTTTAGTGCTGTTACTGTGCCACCATTATACGAGTGCTTGTCCTGCAAGATTGTAAATTTCACTTAATGACTTTAAGTCGATCAAATACATACAGGCCAAAATGGAAGAACTGAAAGAAGTAAAATCTGCGACGCAAATCTTACCATGGCCTTACAGATCATCATCTGGTTTGACTATGCCCGTGAGATTCCAGCCACCAAGGCCAGCTGAAGAAAATGCCTGAACAAGCAAATGAGACCAATAATGTAGCTTGTAGATTCTGAGTGCACGCATGAGAGAGCGAGAGAGAGAAGAGATGCATCTTGTAGAGAGTGTAAATCTTCCAACCTTCATATAATCAAACCACTTAACTAGTTTGTTAGCAGCTAAGGGCTGAACGACATAAGCACTTTATGGATCTTCCTAACCTGATGTTTACAGAACTGAGACATTTTTTCACATTCATGTTCTCAGAACTTCAATCTCTTAGGTTCATCTCAGCATCTTAATATGGCAGTATGCTTGGTCATGATTCTTTTTTTTTTCAGTGGTCCTAAAAGCACATGATTTGTTTGGGAAAAGCTGTCCAGGAGCACGCATCATTAGAAAGAAAAACAACAACATGTGAACATCTTTTTCCCCAGAACAATTTTTCCCTAGAATCGAGAATCAAGACAATCTATCTTGCACAGTAGGTAATAAAAATTCTGGAGATGAATTGGACAGACAATAAGGTTAATGAAGATACAATACATACGCTTCAAGCATAGTTTTAGTTCACAAAAGAAGGTACTCCTGTAGAAACTATTGCTTGTGATTGTCATCGTCATGTTTAACTGGTCGGACATAAGAGTAACAGAAATATTACCTCCTCCCAGGATCTCCCAGAAGCTTCCAGTAATGCAGCATTGGATGTTTTCAGTTCTACCAAGGCACCAGAGAGCATCGATGCTGCCTCTTCCCAACCCCTATTATGCCCCATGCACCTGTAAAGTTCTGTTAGACTTTAAGTATTTTGGAAATGTTCACCAAGACTCCCTCCCTGGGAGCTGTTCACCTTTTTCAGTTCAATTCAGCTAAAATCAGCAGTCAATAATAATTTCCAGTGCCCAATGGACTTGACAAGCAATGACCACAAATTCAAGCTTCAGTGGGATCGGAGATTGCTACGTCTCCTACCAAAAAGAGAGAGAGACAGAGAGAGAGAAAGAGAAAGAAAAGACAGACGGATGACTGTATGATCTAGAAGGTCCACCAGATTCAGAACTGCATTGATTTCCACCTCATAAGGAATGAGAACTAATATTAGATTCTAAGAGTTAACACTTAACAGTGTTTTGCCAGAAAAGAAAGTCAATATAATCAACTATCTCAAGTTCAAAAGGCTTACATGACCGTTAGTATGTCATTTCGTGAAAATTTGCAGATGGCCTTCTGAAGGTGCTCAGCAGTTTGTCCATCCATGGCAGCTACAGAATAGAAGCTTGACATAAAATAGACCTGTGCTTCTGAAAATCCCCTCACATGCTCTTGCATAATTTTGAGTGTTTCCCTTGTCCGAGCTGCATCACTGAAATAATATATGAAGAGGCGTAATGAGCAAACCAGGCATGATGTGGACTCTCCTAAATATGCAGCACCTCCTGCACGATTTTTGGGCACAACTTTTAACTTGAAAAAGAAAATTTTAAGCTGCAAGAAAATTAGCAATAAGCACAAACTGAACGGGTTCCATGTCGGAAGGTAAACCTAGTTTGTTATGAAACATAAATATACCAAATATGCACAGCGACAGTACAAAATTGCTGCACAATCCAAACCTAGATAAAATAAGTTCAGGTACCCAATTTATCTGTTGAAGCTTTTGAGAAACACTAATAGCAGCAGCACGTCCAGCTTTACTCAATGGACGATCATGATCTGCACTTGGCAAAAAAGTGTTGTCAGAACGCTTCAAATAAATCTGTCTTGCCCAATGACTAATGACAGGCTTTCTCCCATGAAATGATAAACTGAAACTTACATGTAGTAGCAAAGCAACGACATAGCTAACTACTACCCGATAAGTCAGTCTGCTCTTAAATGGTCAACTAGTCATTTGTATGGAACCACCAGGTTTTCATAACTTTCACCTCCGGTTTATGACCCAGCAAATATTTTTGGAAGCCATCCGCCACCAATTTATGACCATCAAGATCCATACTTATATGAGCGACCTTTCAGGAGCAGCATCAGTTTTAGTCCATGACAGTTACACAAATTTCCTTCCCATTAAATGTAAAGAATAATAATGTTGTAAAGAAGCGTCAAAAGGAAAAAAGAAAATACTCATTCGTGGATGTAGGCAAACTTAGTGGCCAAGTCCTTGAAGCAACATCTTACGAGAGAAAAATAACTTAGTATTTAGATGACTAGAGATTTTGTCAACCATTTTGGGTAGTAGATCAGCATCCTTGTTAACAAGGAGGTCAAACAAGCTGTAGGTTAAGCATCAGATTCACTTCTTCAGTACTTCATTAACTTAATGAACTTAAAAGAGAGATACATTTATTGAGTAAGAACAGTTCGTCACTAGTAAAATATACACATATGTCATGCTCCCCATTGCTCCAGAAACTATTCGGTCGTGCTTTAGTTAACTGTTAAATCATAAAACCCAGGCTTCTTTAAATTCCTCATTAAAGTCCTTAACATTAATTGCTCGTTCAGAAAAAAAAAAAAAAAACAGAGAGTTCCTACTGATGGCAGTGAACAAACCAACGATTGGTTGACAAACTTGTACAATCTCCATTTAATATAGTGACTAAGGCTCGTCATTAACTAAAATAATTACTGTCGTAACCATTTCTCTCGGCAGGACTGAAGTCGGTAAACAATTTCCAGTTGAATATGCAAAATAAGTCAGCAAAACTTTATTTCATGAAAGAACGGTTCATATTGATACCGACGTTTACCAGCCTGAACCAGTGGATCAATTTAAGCTCGAAAATTACAAAACATTATACATAAAGCTATCGAGATTCAAGCGAAAGAGAAACTCCTCCAGATATAAAGCGAACCACAATCAGGGAAAAACGAGAAATGGGTGTTCATTTTCAGAGCTCAAACCTCTCAGAGACCGATCCTCCCACGAGCTCTCGGCGTGCCGAAGCAAGATCAGGCGACGGGTGACGGATCTCCTCTCCTCGGCCGCCTCGCCTTCGACCGGTTCGATGACGAGCGGCCGAGTGGTCGCGGAGCCGGAAGGTTTCCTGGGGTACCCACATCGCACCAGAGTAGTTCTCGGCGAGAGGGGCGATAAGTGATGCAGAAAATCCGAGAAGGGGATGGTTGGTGGCTGCTTACAGACGCAGGCCATATCCTTCGTCCCTCTGCAATCTGCGTCCTCATCCCTCAGCACCCGATACTTATATCTCGTCTTCGTCGTTGTTCCCGCAGCAAAACAGCATCCAACCGTCCATCTTGAGATCGAGGGTCGGCCTGCCTCTGACGCCGTACAGCATGCACTAAGATTACGGGGAGCCGTCGATCACGAAAAACAAAAAGGATGGGATGTTCGCAGTACATGGTTTTTGCTTTGAAAGGGATCTAACATCTCAGATCCGAACTTTGATAACGCATACTCCCACAATCAAGATTTTCTTTAGGGGCGGGCAGACAGTTCGATTCTTTTAATACAAAAAATATATTATGTAATTAAAAAATAATATTTTTTTCAATATAAAAAAAAAAAAATCATTGGTTGAAGCGGGACCATGACCTAAACAGCTCCCTTCCCTTCGCCCCTTGCCACAATAATAAGCATCGATCATGTGAAGGATTTTAAGGAGCCGTTTGGCGATAAGAATAACGAATCTATCTCAATGATTATGATGGATTCCTACAACATTATGTTGCAATGTATTATAGATATAGATATTCTTTAATCTAATCTTTGACTCAAATTTAGGAAACAATAACAAAATTGTTGATATTGCCAAACGACTCTTAGAAAATCTTTGTTGAGAATCTAAGATTTGTCTGAAAATGAAAATGGGAATTGGTAAACCGGTGGTTTTTGGACCACCGGTAGGTTTGTCATCATCTTCATTTATTTAATAAAGGTGCTTCAGATTGAACCAATGTAATTACCAAATAATAGTTTAGAGTGGGTAGTTGGATTTTTTATCCCTCTCTGAATAAGTTGGCCAATTAAAAGCGGTTAATTTTATGCATGGCATGTGCTGAATAAACTATGGACGACGTGTACGTAAGTTCAAAATTAGGTGAACATGCAGAATAATGTTCTCTTGTGAAACCTGCTATGTGGTAATCTAAAAAATCTGATTGCTAATTGATTGGTTTAACGTTGAATCTATAACTGCAAGATTATTTCAAATGATCTGATCTTATATGTTTTTCTTTTCTATAGTAAACCTATAATAGCATGATTATTTCGACATTAACTGTTAAAATGATAAATGCATCATTTTACCTCGAAAAGAGCAACTTTTTTAACATATGTAAGTCAAAGGATAACTTTCTAAACCTAACGATGAAACAAATAATTCAGCTAGTCAAGTTATATATTAACAAGCAATTAATTAATTTAAGTAAGCTTAATCGTGTGCTAGTACTATTGAGTACATTTGAAAACGTAATGCAAAGCAGTCAAGCAAAAATATGTTTTGTCTAGAGGTATTTTAATTTGTTGAAAATGCTAAGAAGTAAGAACTTAGGAGTTTAGAACAATATGAAGAAGTTAAGCTTGTTTTTTCTTGTATTCAAATTAATTAATATTGAACCAATAAGAAGCGCGTCGAATGGCGAGACCAGGCTGGAAACTTACTCGGTGTTCACTAGAAATCAATGGAGACATAATTGGAGTGCAGGAAACCGTGAGAGGACCGATACAAATTAAAGCAGACAGCTAAATTTATATAGTTGAGGAAACAACGATGAAAATCTTAGATCCAATTGAATCTCGAACTACAGGCACGACTCCAAGAGAGTGTTCGATTGAAAAAATATTGTTTTATTGGAATATGTGTTTCTAAAAACATGTAAAAAATATTCTTTTGAGTATATGTGACTAAGTCCAACATTTAATCATTGAATATTTGAGTATGTTTTTCTCAATCTGATGAAATTATTCATAATCATATCATATTTTTCTAAAATAAAAATCATATTCTTCTTGGTCAATTAGAGTGTCTGGATCTTAGCATTATGACATAGGAAATAGTCTCCATATAAATCAAACCAATAATGTGTATTCTATGCGACCATCTGTCCTGCTATGCTATATGTCTCTTGAGACAAAAATATGATAGTTTCCTGAGGAGGTACTTTGTCATATGCATTTGGAGCATTGCCCGTAGAGATCTGTATCCAAATATTGAAAAATTGGATCCCAAGTCAGATTTGGGCATTTTGGATCTGGATCTCGCAATTCCACAGCAAGTCACGCTCCGTTTCCACCGCTGCTGACGCCGTGGATTTTGCCATCCATGTGGCTCTCATCACGTGGTCCCCATCATGCGGCGACTGACGGTCCCAGCGCTCCTTCCCATGCAAGGTGCGATGCTTCTATCATATCCAGATCCAAAAAGGAAACCAGATTTGAAAGCCGAACGTGACCCGAATCCAAACCTTTTACATCTTTCATCTCGTGCTTCTTTCTCGTCAACTCACAACTAAATGTAATATGCTCGAACGTACGTTTCGAAGGCGTCAGATTTGGATAACTTGAAACTAAACCGAGATGGGACTCGATCTCATCAAATTATTCCAATGTTTGGATTATAATATGTACGATGGATCCAATGAAGCCGGATTTGGATCCCATTTCTCAATCCGGATCCGAGACGGACAAGCCACAGTAAATTTGTTAAACTCGAAGGGCATTTAATTGTATGATGAAACAAAGACGTGGCAGACGACTGTTGGCGAAGGCTTTTGCCTCAAATGAGGTGGGAGCAAATGAGCAGAAGCTCATTCAATATTACAAAAGTTTGATCATTTTTTGCTTGTATTTGCGTGTTACACTCACTGGAAACTTATCTTTCTAAATACGGGATTGAATAAGAACATTTTCTTTTTTGTCCTGTTCATCTATCAACAATTTTTGCCAAGAAAAAATATATGCTGTAGACATTAAATTCCTTTATTATTTTAGTTTTTCTTTTTTATGTTGAATTGCACTTCCTTGGTAGGAGGTGGTCATAATTACAGGAAAAACGGACCGCCTTCACCGAATATATGAAAAGTTGGTATCGGGCTTGCTGGCCGCCTAAGTGGACGCGGTTTACCAGAAAGGGAAAACAAAAGAAAGGCAGAAAAAAAAAAAAAAAAAAAAGAACCGAAACCACCCGCTGCGCCTTTTGCTTCAGTCGTTTTCTGTAATTTTCTGAATTCAGTTGTGGAATCCGAAATTTTGCACATCGTTGTCCGCTTCTCTTTCTGTATTTTTGTTTACCGAAAAAATTTCGTTCTTTTTAATTCTGACTCCTTTCTGTCTCCCTCCTGATTTTATCCGTACCCTCCGTCTGATATAAAATTCATTTTCCCTCCTTTTCTGTGGTTTCTTAATTCCTGCTCTCTTCCTCGTCTTTTCTTTCTTTGCCTCGACCCACTACGCAGATTTTCTAGGTTTTCCTTTTTCCCCTTTTCTTTTCCTGTTCCCTTCTGCTTCTCTTCTTCTTCTTATTGCTTTTACGATTCCCACTTCGTATTCTCTCAAGATCCGGAAATCGCGAAGGTTTTCGTTATCCTTTGGCCCGTGGTGGCAGGTGGGGACTTATCCCGTCCTTGCCTTGTCATTGCTGCGCTTTCTGCGGTGTTTGATTTCTGAAGTTGTGGATCTGAAGGAAGTGGAGTGATTGAGGGTTCTACAGCTCGGAGTTGCCGTTTCGGTGATGTTTTTTTGCCTTTTTCGGAAGCTGTGCTAGTGGAGTAGGTAAGCCTCAGGAAATGGGAAATGGTTTTGGGGTTCTGGAAGTTCTTTACTCTGAGGATTCGAGGTCCTTGTTAGTTCAATTGTGCATGTAGTCGGTTGGGGGACGTGAAGGCGGGGAAATGGATGTTTTTCTGAGATCGAGTAGGCTTTAGTTTGGTGTATTTGTGCTTGAAATGGGGGAAAATTTATTTTTTTTGGCGCCGAGCTTCATGTCTCGGTGCTTGGCAGGTCGACTGCTCGAACTTGAATGCTGATAATTTTGCTTTCTCTTTGCAAGAATTTCTGGAGCATTTGAGGGTCCCATTTATGGAAATGGTGTAAAGGACCAAGATCGAGCTGCTTCCGTAGAATTCGTGGCTTTACAACAGATAGAGCTGGGGGTTGGGGAGCGTGGTGATTTGTGGTGGTTTATTTTTTTTAGTTGGCGAGGATTCGGTGTCCCTGAGTAAGTTGATCTTGTGTGCGGCCGAAGTGGAGTTTTTCAGTGGTAGTGCTAGGGGAAGGCCATTCGAAGTACAGTGGATGTACTAGGCAGCTGTTGAATTTGAAATATATGGATGCTAGTGTTTTGAAGTTCTAGTCTCTTCTGTGGCTCGGCTTTGTTTATGCGGGTCTTATATATTAGGTGCGGTAATGGTGGGAGTTTGACTTCTGCGGATAAGTAAAAAGTTTCCATCTCCGCTCAGGCAAGGGCATATCTTGGGTTTAAGAAAAGAAGGATGATCGATCAGTTCATCAAATTCATAATTCGCCCTCCAAGGTATGGATATGGCAGCCTTTCTTTCCTAACTGGCTCTTCTGACGTTTATTAGCTTCTACGACTATGTACAAAGTGCCTCATTAGTACTCTTTAATGATGATCAACCGAAGCGAGATTGGGTTACTTATTCTACAGATTGCAGTCGCATACGTGGACTTTCAGATATTAAGTTTACCTTGGCATCTATTAGTCAAGTTTTCAATATGTAGTACCCCGTTACACGTCTTTTCTTGTAAGGTAGCAAAAAAGGAAGTAGGTTGGGTTAGGAATTTAGTTCTGCCATAGACTTCAGCCGCTTAACGGGAAATGTTAGTTCTACTACTATATTTCTATTTAGACAACAGAAAAAGAAGATGTTTAGCGATTTGGGACCAAACTGGAAAAATTACGACAGCGAAGTCCTAACAGAGCCAGTCTGTTTTGCCACTGAGCGAGAAGGAAAAGATGGATAGAAAACTTTCATTAGTGAAAATACTACATATATATTTATAGTTTTGTAAACAATATCGAATAGACTGAAGAAAAGTGAACCTTGAAGTTAAGAAATCTAGGTTTTGTAGCTTTAAAATCCACGCCAGACTCCTTTCAGACATTTCATGCATTTGAAGCAAGCGGTTTACGGTGCAGGGTTTCAATTTTATTCTAGTTTTTATGGCTTTAGAGCACCATGCTCTGAAAACGTGTCCGGCATATTATTTTGACTCTGTCATAAAGTGGATACTGCGGCAATAAACCGATGTAAGAGCACTAAATACTGCTCTCTCATGGTTCATGTGGGATGCTGTAGAGTTGATGCGGTTGAAACTTGTCTGTGTTTGAACTCTTTCAAATGGCTGATGTACAGGGCTGAATATAACCCAGATCAATATTTGTGGGAGACAGAATTCACTCTTGGAGGAAGAAAGTTCAGAAGGGAAGATGTTGAGGCAAGTATGGAAATCAAACAAATAAACGTTGCTATCATACATTTGCCTTTATAATCATATATTTCCTTAGCTAATGCATGTTGCAATTTAACAGCTCAGAAATGGAAGAGGTCATACATTAAAGTGCAGCCATTATGTTCCCTCACCAATTCCAGAAAATGTCGCCCTTCCTTGTGTCATTTACTGTCATGGAAACAGGTTTCTTTCTATTCTTGTAAACTTCACTTCTTACATTTTAGATGTTGATATGGAATAATGAAAAGGACAGGAAATTGCAAGCAATCAAATCAGTGTTCTTCCTTTTTTTTGGTATCGAGTATCTTTTCTTGGTTCTGGAAAATTTTCATGTGACAGTTTTTAAAATTTTAAAAGATAATATATTTTATTGATTTGATGAGTGTATTTGTTTTGCTGCAGTGGTTGTAGAGCAGATGCAAATGAAGCAGCTGTAGTTTTACTTCCTTCAAATATCACACTTTTTACTCTTGATTTTTCTGGTTCCGGGCTGTCTGATGGTCAATATGTTAGCCTTGGTTGGCATGAGGTATAAGATCTTTTCCTGTTGGCCGGTCACCTCACTATTTCATGTATCGTCTAATTGCTAATTTCTTAACATGTGATGTCTTCCAGAAAGATGATCTCAAAGTTGTAGTATCTTATCTACGAAACAAGAAAGATGTTTCATGCATTGGCTTGTGGGGTCGATCAATGGGTGCTGTTACGAGGTAATAAATTACTCGAACTTTGGTTTCTTCTATGTGTTTAATTTGATCCTTACAGTTCCTGTTGTTACTAACTTACTATTATTGCTTTGTGGACAATATATTGCCAATACCATCAAAATGGTAGGAGTAGGACTTGATGAAACTTTCTTTGCATAGTCCAGCTCCATCAGAATGTTTTTCTTATCAACCTAGTTAATTTCAAAAAGTACCAAAAAATGCAGGATCATGTCACAAGTTCATGTCCACGTTCATCTCATACACTATGAGGATGTTTGATTTACCATTCCTGGGACACCAGGAACAAGAGGAGGATCTGTCAAGAATAGCAAAAACAAATGTGGCCTCTCTCGGGGCCACATTTGCATCAACGATGAAACAGATACTCCACTCAACCTGGAGGATCCATTCTGTGGATGACGGAATGCATGCTCACATGTTCTGCCTATCCAATGTTTGTGTTGTGGAGCTGTCTGCAGGATGTGCTTGTTTGTGGATGTTCAATCAAACACTGTTTACATGGTCGCATCATACTCATGGGAGCAAATAAAGAACTAAAACTAGGGAAAAAAACTGATGCAGATAGAAGCAAAATCCTTACACATCTGATCATCCAATTTATCAAAACTCAAAATTTTTGGAGAGTAAACATATTTTATGTAGCTTATTCTTCAATATTAGTCATTGACACTTGAGTTTATTGCAGCCTTCTCTATGGAGCAGATGATCCATCTATTGCTGGGATGGTGCTGGATAGTGCTTTTTCCAACTTATTTGATCTGATGATGGAACTAGTGGATGTTTACAAAATAAGGCTTCCAAAATTCACGGTAGGTACCCTCATCCTTTTCCTCCTTCATGACATTCTATATCTTTTGTCATTTTCTTCTTTGCAAGCTGACCAATTTGTCACAATAAATAGATGCTGTATGATCTTTCAAGGCAAAGTGGCATTTCATAAATCTTAAATGCTGAAGTAGGCTTCTCTGAGAAGTGTAAAAATACCAAAATCTCATGTTTCTTTAGCTCTTTTCAGGCTAAGAAGTCCATGCTTTGGGGTTTGATTTTATCTTGGTGTATGACACCACGATGATGTAACAAGGACTCTCCAAAAAGTTTGCCTTTGGTGCTGGTGTGGCTGGGGATGGCTTGGGTGCAGCAGTGGACAATTTGCTTTCTTTTTCATTGTGTCATTAATAAACCTATCTCCATTTTTTACTTGAAAAATGGTGCACCCACTCCCCGCCACCTCAAAACACTTATGTGGCATAGCATCGTGGTTGGTTTCCATTTTGATTAAATTTAAAAATTTTCCTGAAACTTCACAAACTTCACATATTGAATAGGTTGTCAATGCTCATTTTTGGAGTACATGGACACATGTAACATGTTTGGTTCAGGTCTAAGAAGACAATTTCATTAAATATGAACTTTATAAAGAAGGCATTTCTTAGATGCCACTGTTGGTGGGCAACAGTCAGGTTTCTAAGGGGTTTAACAGGTAGTAGTAGGATGATAAAATCATAAACAAAATGCGTAAGCGTTTCTAAGTTGGTCAAACTTTTTTCATTTTAATAGTGGAGAATCCATAATCCAGTGGCTTCTTGGTTTTTAAGTGATCATGCAGGTTTCCCTGAGATTCTCATTGTGGCTTTGTTGACAAGATGGCTTAAGATAATTTGAATATTCAGTGTTCTTTAATGGTCTAGTTTATATTTAAATATCAGGAAAAATGTTGGTTATGTTCCCTTTCTTGAGAATGACATATTTTGGGGTGCAAATTTGTTCTTTCGGTATTCTTATTGGGAAACATGGATAACAAGTGATGCTAACATTACCTAATAGATTGTTGTGATGATTTGAATTATGAAACCATGAGCAAAATGAACATCCTGTACCTTTGTGACTAGTTACGGTGGTGTGTTCATATAGTTATACATCTTGGTTATGTGTCTTTGTATTTTATGTTACAGCATATCTTTATTTGTGTATTATATGTTACAACACATCCCACCTATTTTTTCTACAGGTCTCTTACTTAAGCTGACTCTCATTTTCTTATTTTGGTTCCAAGCGATGGATTCACATATATTATAACCTAGATAACCATGCTTTGTTACTTTTCACTCGGAAGTTCTTTGCTCTTGCTTTTGTAACATCTTTAGATATATTATTGTGGTGTTGATAATTGTGATAAAATCACCTCCATGCAAGAGTTGAATGGACATTAACTTGGAAATTTACTCAAAGGCCCAGAGACCTAAATATATATTTAACCAGAACAGTGGCATTATTGTGGCTAATGTTGCTATTGCTAGTTTTCTGGTCATTTCTCTAGAATTTTGAAAATGTTAATTTGACAAAATGAACTCAAGCAGAAAGGCTGAACGATAAGATAAGCAAAATTAAAGTGAAGGCCTAGGACATTGGGAGAGGTAAGCTGGGGCTCTTACTTGTCTGGTCCTTTATCTGATCCTAATTAGCGCTTTTTGAAGCCTTTCCTTCCATTGGCTTTCTTTTCTGGCTAAAACACATAAACAACCTGAAAATGGATTTTAGACATTTCATGTTGAATTTGAGAAAAAGTTACGGGTAGCAAAAATACCTAATATTTTTGAAAATATGCATATGCCAAAAAAGCAGAGTTTTTCACGTTCACATTTCAATAGACATATAAGAGACTTAAACAGTTCAACTAGTTCATAAGGTTGCTCTTCCATCGAATAAGATGGTACAAATCATGTAGTTATAGTGGCCTATAGAGTTTCCTTGTAACCTTTTCTTCTTGTTGGATAAATAACTGCAGTGAGATTTTTTTGTTTCTCATCTGTAATTTGATGTGATTTTAAATTTTATTTGTTGTTACCTTCAGGTTAAGATGGGTGTTCAATACATGAGGCATGTCATCCAAAGAAAGGCTAAGTTTGACATCATGAATCTCAATTGTGCTAAGGTTTGTTGAATCCATTCAGGCTGTATATTTTATATTTCTCTAGTGGATTGAATACCATTCCTGATTTACAATTTCAGTTAATGCCTTTAAACTTTTTGTGTCCTTTCGCTACTATATTTAAGAAGTCGCAAGTTTTCTCATTAACTATCTTATATTTTTGTTCCTTCAAAAGATTAAAATTAAATTTCATTGTGGTTTCTATGCTTTTGATACAGGTTGCACCTAAGACTTTTATACCGGCTTTGTTTGGACATGCTAGAGAGGATGCACTTATTCAACCACATCACTCTGACATAATTTTTAATTCCTATGCAGTAAGTTTACTAAAGGCTTCCATATAATCAATCCTGTTTAGTCATTCCTGTTGCTTACAGGATCATTTACTGATTTACATTGTTTGCTTTTCAATCTGAAGCAGAAGTTTTTTCCTGCAAATATACTCCACTTAGTGGTGGACCTTCCAGGGTGTGTGATATGTTTACATGAATGTTCTGCAGGGAGATAAAAATATCATCAAGTTTGAGGGTGACCATAACTCTGCTCGACCACAGTTCTATTATGATTCAGTCTCCATATTCTTTTACCATGTTCTTCATCCCCCCCAAATTCCCTTACCTGAACAAAACAAGCTTGAGAAATATCATAATTTTGGGGGTTTGAAAATTGATGCTGGAATGAAAGAGGTATGCTTGTGCTTTTAACCATGAGATGGAAGCCCCTTAGCTGTCTACCTGTCCTGAATATAGGAATGTTATGTGTCCGTCCAAAGTCAAGGATGGACTAGTTTGTTCTTCTGCTTGCGGTGCCTTTTTCCTCATAGTTGTACCTAACAGAGAATAGGTTGTGACATCTTCAGAGCTTCTTGTATGAAATCATTGCTGGACTTCGGATGGTCGAGGCTGATGGAGGCAGCTCATCTTCTGCTCCTTTACTGGACGGTAAGATGGACACATAATAAATGTAGCTTCAAGCATGCCTCTACAAACAAATCGTGACTGGTTATGCAACTGAACATACTGATTAATGAAAACTTGCAGTTATTCGCTCAAAATCAATCAGTGAGCTCTTCTCTGATACTGGGGCTTTCGCACTTAGAGCAAATGACGGGGTAGGGATACTACGGATTTTTTCTTTCTTTTCTTCCCTTCCCACCCTTCCGGAGTGGTGTCACTATTGTTTGTAATAGCTTGGGTTCTATTCTATCTGTTAGATGACATCTTTGGTTGAACAGGGCAATATGGCCATGGAAATGGATGGAAATGACGGAAATGAGGATCTGCAGTTACAGGTGATTTCAGTTTAACTATTATATGCGCATTAGCCATGTACTTTGAATGCTGGAACTTGGACTTCTAGCCACTAGTTTGAGTCGTTCTTTCCTGTATTGATGTGCATCAATTCAAATGGCCTGTCTGAGGTTCTGAAATCTCTTAAACCTTCAGGACAAGGAAAATGAGCAGAGCGAAGAATGCTGCTCTTACTCTAGTTCAAATCACGAGAGCTGGGGGCGATGTTCCTCTCTAGGCGGAGTGAGTGACGAGGGGCCATCCTCTGCAGATTGTCCGAGGAGTACCTCCAGTAGACACCAGGTTCTGTTTTTGTTTTCTGTTCGGGATATTTTTGCTTCTACATTTTATAACGCTAAGACGAGGAAAGGCGTGCAGGCGGTTTTGAAGGTACTTGCAACTCCTCTCCGCAAATTCCATGGCAAATCTGAGTTGCAGCCGGTTAAACAAAAGGACTTTTCCACTTCGAAGAAGCCCAAGCGCGATAAATTTGAGAAATGGGAGGCTTTTAGTCAGCGGTTGATATCATGCATATTCAAGCGTGTGAACATTAAAAGGCAACAAAGTCGACGTGATTCGTGAGAAAGCAAGCATTGCCAGGCCAAAGGCGGCTCTCGATGTATACTGGCTAGTTGTTTTAACAATGTTTCTTTGTGTAGCAGCAATTTGTTTGTGATGTTTCTTACTCCATTTCGTCTTGTATAACAATTCCTTAAGTGTACAAAAGTTGGTTTTTGCTAACTCGAGTACTGATTGTCATGGTCCTAATTTGTCATCTGCCAATTGTCAATTTGGTATGTACAAAAGGATGGTTCGTCGAGTGGTATAAAAAGGATGTTTCTCATTGTGGCAGATCAATAGCTACCAAATGACAGTATTGATAGGAAACTTCACATTCTAATATGATTTCTTTTACTCCAAGTTGTGGAGCTTAAACTGTTCGTTACTGCTGCGGTATCATCCGAACTTGTTGCTGTACTTCTTCATTTTTAAAGTTTTCTGGCTAAGTAAAAAAATTGAGTTAATTCACTCTGATCCATGAAGGAGAAATAATGATTGCGTCTCAAGTCCAAGCTGGCACTTCTTCTTCATGTTACTATTATTAATTACTATTTTACTATTGTACTATCTAAATATTACCCGCAATATTACATCAGGATGTGCACTAATGTGTTACCCACAAATTTCCGTAGTGAATAGTTGTGTTTAGTGCTCTTGATGTGCTTCAAAAGTTGTTTTCTTAAATAAATTCTCGTATGGAACTTTCTAGCTTCACCTCAAAGTTTCAACTTTCAAGCGGACACCTTGGCCAAGTGTAGGGGATTTTGAGTTGGCAGCTGATTGAATAACATTTATTGTACATGAAAACTGTTTTTTGGAGGTGGAGACTTTCAAAAGTACTTGTTTAATTGCTTTTCACTGTTGGGACAGCTAGAATAAGAAAAAAGTTATAATTGTCGCCATTTAGGAAGTCAGAGGAACTTAGAAGCTAGAAAGCGAAACTAACAGCAAAAAAAATCAGTTCAAGAAGTACATGGATAGTCGGTGCACATCTTTCAGGTATACTCTCTCTCTCTCAATCTCTTCTGACCCACGTGTTGAGGACAATAACACCAAAAAAACTTGGTTGCTTAGTGATAGCCTGGGTTCGGGTTATATTCAGCCTTTACTGAGTTCAACTTATTTGGATTCTACGCGACCAGACTTAGACCTTTCTGGATATTTGTAACCAGATTCAGTCCCCCTTTTAAGAAGCTGAATTTGGATTGAACTAACACAAGTTCAAACTGGTTCGTACTCTTTCTGGATCTCAAATATCATACTTGAATTTAGACTCGGTTACCAAACAACTTACTGAATTTGAAGCTCACCACTAAACATGCCTAACTTCTTTACTCAAGCCGACTAAGTCACCGGATTCTTCTATTTTACTGCCGCACCCGAGTCGCATCGAGTGGGATGCGCACCAGACATGGGTGCGGCTCCGACTTATACCTGAGGCTAGTTAAAATGTCATATTACTAAAGTACTTATATAATATATGTTGTTCTGATATTTTCCTATACAATACAATTATTCAAGTATGTTATATACCCAGTGACATAGCTAAAGCGGCTTGAACCCAGATAATAGTTAAACATATTAATACATTCCTACCAATACGGCCATATGAACATTTTTAATTATATTTTAATCAATTTCCGATAAAAAGATAAGAACAATGCGCGTGTCAACCAATGCGGATCGGCCGATTCACCGTTACACAGCCAGCCAGCAATACATCCCCTTCTCAGGATGACCAATTCCTGATGTCCACATTTAAAAAGTAGACATAAACAAATCAACGAAAATCAGATGGATTTCAAGATTCGGCACATGAATTTGGGTTAGGAAGTGTGGGGTGGGAAAGCAGAAGAAAGGGCACACAACCTGTAACAGCCCGGCCCACTCCCGGGCTCGAGCCCCTGGTCTGGCGGATCCCAACCCGCCCCCTAGCAGTTTCGGTTCCAATCCTAAAAAGGCTAGGAACCAGGACAATCTTCTCATCAATGACCCCCTTTATAAACCCTTGAAGATTCCTCACAATCTTCAATACGGGACTAAACTTATGGGGCTTTACAATCCACCTCCCTTAAGGCACACGCGTCCGCGCATGTGGGACCCTAGGTCCGAGTGTTGAAACTGCTCTGATACCACTGTAACAGCCCGGCCCACTCCCGGGCTCGAGCCCCTGGTTTGGCGGATCCCAACCCGCCCCCTAGCAGTTTCGGTTCCAATCCTAAAAAGGCTAGGAACCAGGACAATCTTCTCATCAATGACCCCCTTTATAAACCCTTGAAGATTCCTCACAATCTTCAATACGGGACTAAACTTATGGGGCTTTACACAACCGGGTCACAGTAAATGGTTAAAGCCGGAGGGAGGGAACACCCACAGAAATTGAACCGATGATCATGCTCTCAACGACCTGTCAAACTGATCAACTATGCTACACCTCCTTAAAACAAGTAGCTGAGTTACATTTGTCCAATGTCATAGTACAAACGCGACAATAATTAGAATTCTAACAATCTTGAAAACTATTTCCCTTTTTCCTTATTAGATGCTTAATTAACAAATCCAACAATCGATTTTATGGCCTTTTTATTTGACCAGTAGTAAACATCGAGACAGTTAGGCTATTATTGAGTAGTTAATGAAACGAACAACAAAGATAATGACACATATATGAAAGATGCTAACCTTTAAAAAAACAAGAGAATTTACTCCTATGTTCATCTTTTTGTTCAGTTAGTGTATAGTTTCTATGTAAATATACAACGAGAGGGAGGTAGTAAGAACCAGAGCGGTTATGAACCAGACCCCCAAGTGGACTGTTCTTTGGATTTGCGATCTCATCATTTATCTGTAACTAAACGAATGACGCAGTTAAAGGTGCTCAGGTTATGTAAGCGTAAAGCGCAACTGAGACCATCATCAAGAGGTAAATCTCCAAAGGAATATCCTTCAAGAAAAAAGATGGTTTTGCTATTCTTTGATGCATGAACAGGTAAATGGACCCCTTGCAGTTTGTGGGACGCATAAAAACCAGGCCGATTATCCAAACGAAAAACCAGAAAAAATGTCCTTTTTCTGAGAGAGACAGGGCTCCCATTTTTTTCCCAGTTATATGCGTCGCAGATTCTCGTACGTGGTGAGTGCAGCTTCAATTGTGGAGAGCCTACCACCTAAAAATAATTCACACGCCCAAACCAGAGGCCTCAACAAACCTTTTTTCTCCCCACCATCTATTCCAACTCTTTTCATCCTTCATCTTGGTGTCATCTTTCCAAATACCATATATTTTTTTCTTTTTTCTCATTTTGGAAAGAACACCATGAAGGGTCAGCATAGCTATTGATCTTTATGCATAGTTTGGTCATCACAATCTTGGCGTTTGGTTTCTTTCTTTCATCTGGTGTAGGTTCCATGCATTTTGTAAACCGTTTGTCCCTAGAGGAGGTTGCTTGAGGAAGACGAGGTGAGTTATCCGATGCTATTGGTTCTTGCATTTCTAGAAGATTTTGATGACAGGTTTTCTGTTTATGGTCTTTCTCCAAAACCAGCCTCCTGCTTCCTTGTTTTATTTCTTGGCCATTCTTCATTTTGGTTGATTTTGCATGGTGGTGACCCGGGCGGCATCCAACTTACAACAAACGAATGTTGTTCGAATAAGTTGCGGATTTATAGCTTAGTATGTTTGGGAGACCTGTTTTTCTGCATATTTGAAGAGGCGATTCGTCTGCTACCAGTTTAAAACTTTGACCCGTTGAGAGGTTTTTATGTTCTGCTTTCTTCTTCTCAGTTTTGTTCTCCACTAAATCCTTGCTTTATATCGATTTTTTACACCACAAGCTGCATGTTTAGGAAAGTTAAACCTCGATTGCCTACTCAAATAGATTTGCGGGTTGAGATGGGAATTTCTGTTGTAGGTGGGGGAGGTACTTCTGATTTTTGTGCGCTATTCTCTTGGGGGATTTGTGACAACTCGCTTCATCCACGCGTACATCAATCTGTCATCGGGGCCTCAAAACACAAATAATTTTTTTTTTGTTATAAAGATGTCAAAATATTTTGTTCAACCAATTTCCTTGGTCGTATTTGGGAGCAAGAACTGGGATGGAGATGAGAATGACAATGATGTCCCGACCACGTCACTTTCAGGAATTAACTAAAAATAGCCTGTCTGCACTCTCATATGTATTCCTTCTCTCCATCAGAGCTTCGAAACAGCCAACTAGGTAAATGCAGTAGTGAATCATGAATGATAGACCATCTTTAGGTCCTCGTGTGTGGTTCTCAATGAAGCCTTTGGCTTTCTGCACTGAACTTCTTTTTATGCTTACAAATATAAGCGATAACTTTCTCTTCAGGCAACTACTCTCTGGAGCTATATTTTACAGCGTTAAGCATCGACTACCCAAAAGGGATCAATATGTCGTGACCTTTGTGGTGGTCATTCAGGAGAACAAACGGAAACTTTACATACATACTTGGCAGCCATAGTTGTATGTCTGCCAACTTCCTACTTGGCAGACTTATTGTGATTTTTTTGCTTGATTACTTCCTTTTGGCTATTGCACCGTTTTAGGATATAAAGGCTAAACCTTAGACACCACCTGCTTGTCTCTTCTTTTAGATAAGGAGCGCAACAGTCAATTTTGGTTGAGTTTTACCTGTTAAACTGTAGTACTCTATCATGCTTAAGTTAATCTATTTTGTGTATCAACAACAACCGATTCTAATTAACGCTTTTCCTCTCTCAGGCCTAGCAACTTGTATGCCATTCGTGGGTATAATGGGTGGTGTAATTGGAAAGAGTGAATATTCTGACTTAGCAGAAACAAAACTGGACCAGATGATTGTGGAGGCAATGATCCGGAGGGCAAGTGAAGGAAGCAACATGAGATCATTTGATAGTATAGTCCTGAAGTTCCCTAAAATTGATGAAAGCTTGAGGAAGGTTAAGAGCATATTTGAGCAATTTGGTAAGCTTTTCTATAATAGTTAGGCTTTTCTATCGTGCATGACCAGTACTTTTTGGAACCCTTCTGTTTACTCTCTTGATGAGAAATCGTTACTTAGTGCATATTAGTATTCCAACAATTAGAACCTTTCCAGTCTGTAGGTGATGGCTGAAAACTCACTACCATGTGCTGATTTAATATTTTCACTTGAAGAAAATCTCGCCTTAACTTCATCTTTCTTCGAGTCCGACTATTTAAGGTGATGGACTAGTATACTTGGTCCAGGACAGAATCCTAAATTTGTATCAATTAGTGTCAGCTAATATGGAAAAAGTAACTCTCTGCTTGTAGTCTGTTAAGACAACTGTCCGTTATGCTTGATTGAGGACAAAACTCTGATTTTTTTACTGATCCATGTAAGCTAATAGGGACCCATCCCTTGCAGATGAAGATGATAGTGGTGCAATAGACCCTGAAGAGCTAAATCATTGCTTCCAAAAGCTCCAGATTTCCTCGACCGAGGAGGAGATAAGTGACCTTTTTGAGGCATGTGATATGGATGAGAGCAGAGGTATAAAATTCAATGAGTTCATTGTTCTCCTTTGCCTCGTATTTCTTCTGAAGGAGCCTCCTACCAGTCGTTCAGTATCCTTCACGAAGTCTTTAGACATTTTCTTTTTCCTGTTTTTATTGATGTTCATTGTGCACATATGTGCATGTTTTGTATGCATGTACTGGAGGTTCGTAGATTTTAATATCACGCCAAAATTATATATGAATCACTATACCAATTAACTATCAAATTTTAGTGTATAAAGATGCAATTTTTTTTGGGGTTTATGTTCATAGTTGTCTTCTTGTGGCCTTCTTTTGCTTTTCTTAACTTAGATCTGATCTGTTGAATGTTTGTGTTACATGTCTTTTGCCACTGATCTCTCTTATGCATAAAATGGAGTACTGAAAATGTTGTCCTTGACAAAAGATATCAGGAATCTCGGATGGGATTAGCACACCTGGAGGCGACATTTGAGACATTAGTTGATGCATTTGTATTCCTGGATAAGAATAAGGATGGTTATGTCAGCAAGAATGAGATGATTCAAGCTATCACTGAAACTTCTGTTGGCGACCGTTCATCTGGGCGTATTGCCATGAAAAGATTTGGTTCTCTCTCTTTCTCTCTCCCTCATACACACAAAGGCATAGACACACATGCACACATTCATGTATATGCGCATACACGTGAATCTCAACCAGCAGCATTTTACCTTTTTAGTGTTTTGAGGCCTGTCGTTTTGATTTGATTATTGCTTGGAAATGGTATCAGTTGGCTGTCATAGACTCTGATTTTAACACTTTTCAAACCATCTAAAACCACTAACCAGCTTTGCCAATCTACAATCTATGCTAGAGTATTTACCTGCTTAAAATTTTGAATCCTGTGCTAGCCATGTTTAGTTTCTCATCAAGAAGATTCTGTATAATTTGAACACATGGCTGCAGTCTCCCAATGCCTACGGAAGTTCATGTTATCTTTTCTATTCTATTCTTGAACACCTTTTTTGGCATGTATTACTTACCTGGTATATGAGGTCTGGAATTTTCCACCTTTTTTTCCTTTTGCCCCAAAGTTGTGTAGTTTGGGACAACTTGTGAAGGTCTAGACTTCAGCTTAAGATTTGAGCAACTCAAATCTGTACCAGGTCAGTCTTCTAAGGACACTTGAATGTCTTCTACAAACTTGAGCACCCAGTACCGGCCCCAATTTGTATATGTTATCCCCATGTCCCTTATAATTTGCCCACAAATTTCGAGTTTTTGATTGTTGGAGTGGTTCCTTATGGTGTTTTTTTACTATTGCAGAAGAGATGGACTGGGATCGCAACGGGATGGTGTCATTCAAAGAATTTCTCTTTGCATTCACTCGATGGATTGGTATAGATGCTGAGGATGAAGACGAAAGCACATTCTCACCCCATGGTTATCAAGGATTTGGGAAGAGTGCAGGTTCATCAGCATTACAATAGTGGCAGGTCCACAACTAAGTTCAACTAACAGTGCTGATCGCCCACCAGAATGTGGTAACTGATGACCAAATGCCAAGAAGGTGCACGCTAAGATGGTGGTCATGAGCACGGGAAGATGGTGGCCATGAAATCCAGTCTGGGGAATGCAGCTACTTTTTGACATGCCTATAGTTCAGCTCTTCCAGAGTCAATCTATACTTTGTTAGTGGCTTTTCCGCAATATTGTGGTGCGCATCTAGCTACCTCTTTATGATAAATAGAGGGACCGCTGAACCCTTCAACGGGAACATGTGGCTTCGTATCACCTCTCCGATTGACATGCACTGAGTGTAAAGTGTGTCACAGTTGTTTTTGTTTAGATGATAATGTTCACCTATGTATTCCCTGTTAAGAGGCCAGTTGGTTGGCTTTATGAATCCATAACTACTTGGCATCTCCTTAAAGGCAGGTTGAAGGAGCCATAGAAACCATGAGGTGCATGTGAAACCAATTTAAGGCAAACATGATTGGAATTCTTAAATAAGCCCATGCGGATGGTTGTATGTTAAGGCTCAGTGCAGATGCAGACCATCCTTGTCCAGTCACCATAATTAAAAGTACAAGCTTTCTTCTATGCCGGTATGCATTAGATCGCTAAGCAAGAGGATTTCCTATATTAGCAAATGTCTGAAGGACCATGATTTTAGTACAATTCCATTCGAACTTCCTCCTATGATCCTTCCAGGGGTAGCTATTTCGTTTCAACTTATGAAAAAGTTGGTGGCTACTAGAAATTCTACCAACCATAAAAGTTAGATAAAGTTTCCTTTCAGTTTGCTGTAAACCAGAAGAATGCCTCCCATGCAGTTATGTGCACCCAATCAGTGCGTGAGTGTGGTGAACCTGGTTTTAATTTTTATTACTCTTGTAAAAGGGTAAATGAATCTAACAAGGAAAACATGTCTTTCTAGGCTTACAGTTTGGCATGTGCTGGCTGCCAAATAGAAATTTTGGTAACCATTGGAAGAAAGGTGAAATACAGTAGTTTCTTTCTTAATTTCAAGGAACAAGGTAACCTCACAAATCACGTTTACAAGAAGGTTCCATTTGACAAAGCAACTGCTTCCACATACCAAATCCTAGCGATTAGGGAACAGGGAAAGTTCTACATGATAATTACTAAAGAAGGAACAAGAGAAAAAAGAACAGGAGAGAGAAAAAGCAACCAGCTAATGCTTACAGGTAAACACTTTTGACTAGGGCTAGAGACATCTATAAAACGGAAAAAAAGGAGCACCGCGTGAGCCGAACTCCTACATACTATCACCACCAGGCATGTTTTCAAATCCATACTCCTCGCAGAGTGACGTCAACGAATCAAAATTTCCAGAGATACTGCCGACCTGATAAACCTGACTGTTCTGCTGCTGGAAGGTCAGCCCAGAGCTTGATTCCAGTATAGGATGGGAAAGCATCATATCTGATTTAGAATGTGAGGCACCTATGTTTGCCTGCATGTTGGCTGGCTGCGCATGCTTCTGTCCTGCACTTCCATTCGTAGACTGTCGCATCGCCACTCTCTGCTTTTTTACAGGCCTCTCTCCTGCTGGACTCTCTGCTGAAGGGCTGACATGGCAGCCGGAATCTGGCGTGAGGGGCTCATGGCGAGAGGAGAATGATTCGTCTCTAGAAAGACTCTTGGTAGTGCAGTTTGTCAGTTCTTTGGTGGACTCGTTGGCGCCTTTGTCTTGTAGTGGTGGTGCCTCTGATGTTGCTGCTGGAGTCGAGGGGTCTGTCTTGTCATCAGTTTCAGGTGAGTGATCACCAGTTGCTGATACAATACCTGCAGCAGAAAAATCACCCCCGAGTACACCACTCAGGCGTTGCTGTTCCTCTATGATTTTCTGCAGATACTTTCCCTGAGCTTCAATACGCAGTTGCAACTGCCTTTGCACCTACACATGCATGCATTGGGAAATAAAATATTAAGTTAATAACAAGCAAAATAAAAAGTTTTTACCAACAAATTTAAAAACGACAAGACCTTCAATTACAACAAAGGGGAGATGATATCAATGGCACATCACTAGTTGAAAATAAAAGAAAACCAAGATCTACACTTTGACGCGCCTTCCTTATTTGTCTCATTCAGGATCTTATATCTTGACTTGGGCAAGTTTTTAAACTCTAATTCGGGAGAAAGCCAAATGGAGGACCGGAAAAGAGAAACGATAGAAGCAGTGAAGCACATACCTATAAAAGGCTGAGAGATAAAAGACCGAGAGAACTGTACGAGAGACTATTTTCTCTATGAAAGAACAAAAAAGTAACTTTGAGATAAAAAAAGAAACAAATATTTTTAAAATTGAAAGTTTTACAGAAAAATGCATCTATTGCACAGCCAAGTGAAGCAATGGCAAAGGTGAAAAACAGCATTTTTAATAAAAAATGGAGCATAAAATCATAAAACGAACGGCAAACTGGGCAAACAGCGATAAGCTGAAGATCAGAGAGAGACGGCTCACCTCCAGCTGCTCATGCAGTCTCTTTTGCACCTCCATTTGTAACCTCAAAGCCTCCGTTATTTGCATGCCACTACACAAACGGAATGAAACCTATGAGAAATAATGAAACCAATGGAGACTGTCATAAAGGTTAAATTACGCTGTTTAAGTAATAAAGAAGTGTTAAAGTACAAGACAAATGGCTTCCGACAAATGAAACTTTACGCTTGCTTTTATAGCAAGAAACCTTCAGACACAACAACAAAAGAGTCTTCACAATAAAACGAATTGGTCATGGTTATCTTTCCACGGAGTAAACTCAGCAGAAGATAAAATACAAATTCAACTCGTATTAAAGATCCATCAATTAGACAAGGGAAGTGACTACAAGCACTTCACATATGCCTGCTCAGTATGGGATGCACTGACATCATTTAGAACTTCAGAAACAAACTGGAGAAGGCAAGAAACAGAAAACCCCATTGCTGTACCCCTCCATTTCTTCATTTTAGTGCTTGTATTGATTTTTGAAATCAGGACGACTATGAGAGATTGAAACTAGGCAACACATTACAAAATGATGTTTATAAGAGAACCACACATCCAATGAACGAACCATGATGATTTGATTGCTCAAATAGAAAATTCAACATCAGATCCTGTTTCAGAAAGTATTTAACATGTGTGACACTTACGATGCAGCATCTAAGCTAGGAAACATGTCACCTGAGTCCCTCTTGTCAATTTTCATCCCTGCTAAACATTTACATCAACAGAAGGTATAATTGGCAACTCATTTATGGAAAACAAATTAGTAATATTTGGCATTCAGATCCTATTATGAAATCAAATCTATTTACCTTCAGATGACGGCTCAGGAAGGAATTTTGCTAACCGATATTTCTGGATTTACCAAGAAAAATTAATATGAATTCATGACCAGATGAAAAAGACAAGGGAGTAGTTCGAACGAGTCTTCTGCAGTTGGTGCAAAAAGGTATACCTGTAGATGACTCTTGACATGATAAATGGTCAATCCTGGAACCCCCATGACTCTCAATACCCCTTTGGGAGTAGCTCCTGAAAGAGAAAATCCAAGTTATAAATAAAATTAAGTAAATGAAACATTATCTTTCCTCAAATTTGAGAATCACAATCACCATATTGTCCATTAAGCTCCCCTAAACTTCTTCGCTCAGAAACCACGTAGTTTTGAAAATTGGAATAGACAATGGAAGTCACAATCAGGTTCCTCCAACCCCAAGAAAAAAGAGAAGAAAGGGTAAAGACATGCAGCTCACTAGCCAAATAAAAAAATTGATAAGAAGACACAAAGTGCATCGTCATTAGTAGAAGAGTGGCACCAAAATTGTAGCGTAATTCAGCAAAGCACATACTGGGAAGAACAGAGATCGAGAAGGTCTAATGCCAGAAATCCTTTGATCATTCATAGCTCGAAAGAGAAGCAAAAGACGAAAGGACGCCACAAAGCATTTAAAAAAGTTCGGAATGCATAAATTGGTCTCCGGAAATTGCTAGGAATTTTTTTGTCTGTTTTCTTTGAACCCTATTCTGATGTCGAACTACTTCAGGAAGAAGAAGAACATATTTTCGCATGTTATAAGTCCTCAGTTTTAAAGAGATGAAGGATCGGCACTTACTATCTGGACCACCAAGCTGTTGAACGGCGTCCACAAAACGTTCATGAAGTTCATGAGTCCACCTCAATCTCTGTCTAGATGCTAGATTCGAGTTGTTCAGATTATTGCTCCCACCACTTGGTCCCATGGAGCCGCTATCTATCTGCCGTTCGCCAGTCATTGAGACACTGTGAACAAATTTTGTGCTAGAAATGTTTTTTTGATGATACATTCCTCATTATCTGCAAACACATACCAGATCTACTAGAGGTAAGAATGAAAAGCAGTAAGTATTGTAAAAATGCAAATGGCGAACTAATCTTTTAAGCAACAGCTAAAGCAGAATGGTGTATATTCTATACCAGCTAAATTCAGCATCACCTCTCAATATCAAGACGAGGCAACGTGACCTAGTACTGAGGAAGTCGATTGATTTAGTTCAGATTATAACAACGGCACAAGTGGCAGAGGATCAGAAATGAAGGATTGCTTCTAAACCATTGCAAAAAGACGAGGCAACGTGACCTAGTACTGAGGAAGTCGATTGATTTAGTTCAGATTATAACAACGGCACAAGTGGCAGAGGATCAGAAATGAAGGATTGCTTCTAAACCATTGCAAATTCAGCAGACAATAGATTCATTGTGCAGAGAAACAGACATCGACGGAAGCAAAATGACAGCTAAAGATTGGGGGCTGAATCTTCAGACCCATTAACCATCTCAAGATAAGATAGTGCATAAGAATCTTCAAATATGGAAATAGAAGGATCCCCTTTCTCTCCAACACAAAATAAGAACACTCGAAAAACAAAGTGAAATCAACACATTTCAGAAAACAAGACACGATTTGTATCCAAAAACTATTTACTGCTCAACTGAGGCCGAAGAACAGAAGCACAAACAAAAGAACAACATGGACTTTTAATACGGACTAGGTCACTAGAGAGCGTCCTGCCCATCTACAGGGCACAAAGACCATAATCTTCCAGACCCAAGGGTACAAAATTACACAACAAGATGAATGAGCTAGCGAAGCAGAAAACGAATCCCAACAATCCGTAGCAAACCCCATTTCAATGAGAGCAGAATCCATGAACATCACCATTCACGGATTCCAACTTTTCTCCGTACATAGGGAGAAGAAACAACAAATACCAAGAACTCGAAGAAACCCAAAAAGGCAAAACCAGAGTTAGCCCGACAACTACTAGTTGCTTATTCCAATAAGAACTTCAAAATAAATCATATATGTATATGATGCATACAGAGAATCAGCTTCTACGTACCCTTGAACAAATTGGGGAGGCGGAAGTTGGCCTGTTGAGATGAGAAACTAACAGAAAATCGATTTCAACGGCAGAATTAGGCGTAGGCGTGGGAGAGAGAAAGAGTTGGGGGTTTCTCAGGAAGTATGCACAAGCGAAAGAGCAGGAGACGTGAAAAAGTCAAAAGGCCCTAAAATCCAGAGCTGGGGAAGCCCGCAATGTTTTCTGATTGCCGAGAGAGGGAGAGAAACGGACAACTTCTTAACGACGATGGCGATGAGCGACAATCATTTCTGAACGGTGACGGGAAGTAAGATAAACAACTAAATCAGACGGTGAGAAATTTTCAGAGGGAGGCCAATCTGGTAATCGCTGTTGGAGCAGTCTCCTTCTCAAGCCATTTAATTTGAAGAAGAAGGCCACCACCCCACCAGGAACAGCCCCACCAATCACCACCGGTAGAGGCCGGACCGGACGAGATGGGCGCTGTTCTCCCTCAATAATTACGGCCGCGCCATCCCTCCCTTTAAATTGTGACCCTGTTTGTTGCTGCTTCCTTCTCTCGGTGACCCGAAATTACTTTTTTTAGTAAATTAATAAAGTTATCGTACGACCTATAGTCCAGGTACAGCCTGCTCCTAGCAAGTAGAAGCAGATAATATCAATGAATATTTTAAATCAACAACACTAACAGCACAGCAGAAACATCCTAAATATTTGAATTTTTTACCTTTACCAGCTTCAATGTTAGAGAACAGGTTGAGAAAAAAACCTTTCCAAAATGGGCCTGTTTTTGTTATTTCACCAAAACCGATTGGACGCTTTTGGTATATATATATATATATATATATTTACTGGTGAGTAGAGTCACTCAACCAGCTATTTACATTGTTTGGTAACAGTTATGACAAAAATAAAAAAAAAAGGTATTATCTTGTTTATTTCTTTCTTTTCTATTCTTACCTGTTTTTCAACCATGATGAACAGTACTGTGTATAAGACTTGATGATTCTAGATAAGTAGAGTCATCGTTTACTACATATATACATATATACGGTTTTCTAGCTAGAATTTAAATGACTTGGTGATGCTTCATCATTCACTCTATATATCTCTCTCTCTCTCTATATATATATATATATATATGATTTTAAGTTTATAAATTAGTCATGGCTTTTCGAAGCGTTCAAAGGGCTCAAAACTAAGAGGTCACTTTGAGTGTTATAGCCACAAGAGGTTAGGCGTGAAAACCTTCACATACCCATACTGTCCTGCAAGGCTGCGACGGGATGAGCTTCTGACAGTCGGTCTGTCCTCTATGGGAGGTGGTGAGGGGGTGAGCTTTCATGCTCTCTCCTGCACTGGTTAACGTATAACCTGCCTGTTTGGTAGAAACTGAAACTCAATATGGAAAAAGACAACAAAATCTTCCCCGTAAATCCTACGTCATTCTACAAGAAATTGGAAACTCCTCATCTTACAAGCAGCACCACTTGTAAACTTCCAGACCAGTCAGATTCAGATGGCCTGAAAATAAATTGAGATGTTCATAAGGTGGCAAGTTCCTGCCGGTTTTTTCAGAATGGCATTCTTTATTTGCACCTGCACATGGATTCTTAACCGGTCAGTGAGTTTGCCAGGTAGCTGCGAACTGAAAAAAAAAGGGAAACCATGTCAGGGCTTCATCAATGATGGACGCACGAAGAGTTCATGTGCATTTATGACCCACCACTGTTGGAGTGAGTCTTCTAAATTATAAAATTATGAATTTGGATTGGCTAAATACAAGAGAAGTCGACTTTCATCAGATCCACCACAGCCAAGAGAACCGAAAAACCTCAGAATCACATGATTCTCATCCAAGCATTTATATTAACATCCCCAAGCAAATTCACAGCCACAAGTTCAGGGAAAAGAAACCTTTTGCATTAACATGGGGATCTCAGTAACACCTTGACGAAATCAAGCACTTCAAGGAATGAAATTTTACGAGTTACTACTACCACAAGCAGATTGGTTCCTTCAAATGCTGCGAACCAAAACCCTTTGATGCTTTTGTTCTTCATGATTCATAGCAGTTAGGCTCTGCTACAGTGAATGCACAGGGAGATCAAGTATGTGGGCTGAATGTCAAGTAGATAATTAGTGAGTGAGGATAAAGCGTCCACTTGGAGACGAAAAGCACCGACGGGGAGCGCAAAGGTTGGATGGGCACCACGCTTTTCCTCATCCCGTCCATATTCAAAACCGAGCCTTTTTACAGGTCCAGAACAGACAAATCCTTGATTGCCCTTTTCAGCAAGCCTGAAATCATGTTGAAAACCTAATTTTTAGCATCCAGACTCGTTAAAAAGAACTTATTTTCGTACAAAAATCAATGGTTGAGTTCTTTCTAACAAGTCTTTTTCATCCAAAGAAATGATGTAGTCCCATACGCAACCATGTTTGCGGCATTGGAAAAAAACAGCATCATAATTTCTCTCAGAAGCCTTTCTGCTGTCCACTCAGGTCTGCAGACAAAAGACAAGGAGCCGATTTTGGTTTTTGTGTTCTTTCTTTTCCAAAGACAACAGTCTCGCAGATTCCTTGCTTGTTGTTGAGGACTCTGCCTTCCCCTGCTTTCTGTCTTCTCCCTTCTTTGGCCCGGGTGATGTGGGGAGGGGACAGTAGAGTGAAGGGGGTATTTTTCTTTTCTGGGTTATGCAATTTTCTCGATCTCCAGCACACATTTGACTCTTGGCCATACCTCTCTTTCTCGTTCTCAGGGTGAAAAGATCCCCGTATTGTCAACGTGGTGATAAGCCTCTGCGGTCTAAAGATAGCTGAGAAGTTAAATGACTAGGACACCCATCAACCATTGTGGCTAAGCCACCTCAGTGCTGTAGTAGCCTCTCCATCTCTCCCCCTCTCTTCATAGGAGGTGGGGCTTGTCGCAGGAAGACATGTGAACCAAAGTGTCTCCCTGTGGCCACCATATTTCTTACCCTTTAATCGGTGGATTGGGCAGTGGAGATCAGGTCCTCCACTGTTGTACTTTGATTACACATGCAGTCCTCGGTTGGCGTAATGATATTATTTATATGCTCACGAGCTTCTTAACAGAGACTCCAGCACTTTTCCCTTCGCCCTTTTTTATTTGTTAAATCCTTTTCTCTCTCTCTCTCTCTCTCTCTCTCTCTCTCTCTCTCTCTGCGGACGGGAAACCATTATCACAAGAAACAAAAAAAAAAAAGAAGAGCTGTGAAGAATGAAGACCTCTTAAATTGAAAACAAGTTCGGAATTTAATATTCCAAGAATTGCTGACCTCATCAAGACAGAGCTGACAGATGGGACAGCGACTTCTGGATGTGTTTGTGGAACTGAAATGATCTTCTTCTGCTTGAGCGACTTCGGAGAACAATTGTGATTTGTGACCATACACAAACATGGAGGGGTAGCACCAGGGCAAGTGGGCTTTCAGTGTTTTGAGTCCCAGGAGAGCCAGACACACGTCAATCCAACGTTCCCTTCTTCTCATCTTCTGATGTTAAGTTAGAGACGGATTTAAGAGGTAATAGAGATATTAAATCCACAATTTCTAACCCCTCGAGACTATTTGGAAAAAAAAAAAAAGGTGAAGGAAAGCGCTATCCAACTCATTTGCCGACAAGAACTCCTACTCAATGTGAAAACAGCAGCTTGGATTCCTAAAGAGGAATATATTCTTTGGTTCCTGTACACGATGTACTCGAAGTCCCAAATGACTAGGCGCATTGCAATCGAGCCTCCAGATCAAAGGTGTACGCACCTAACAGGCATCACAAAAAACAACAGGAAAACTTTCTGACAAGGGGGAAAGAGAGTAGCCACAAGTTTTACACTGAGCGATTCTTCGTTGGCAGGTCCAAAACATCCAAAAAACGCTCGGGATTTGTGTAAACAAAAGCAAGTCACTCCCAAAATCACCTGCCACCCATATCTCCGGCTCAGTAATGGGCTGCTTGTTTCCAGGAGATCATATTTCCTTAACTCTCAATCTACAGAAAGACCTAACACAACGTTAAGGATGACAGAAAAACAGAAAATAAACAAATAAGCACAACAATATAATAAAATGATTAATACTGCAGGTCCTCAATGGTATCCCAAGGAAGAATTTGCCAATAAGCACCGACCCTCAAAACTTGAAAATTCAACTTCCTATGGTTACCGATAGATGCTTCTCACTATCTCTTTTTGTACACAGCCATACACATAGATGCACTTACCCATAACATAACAGTTAACACTACTCAAACCAAATAGATCAAAACCGTGAACTGGCTCACACGTCACGACTATTATGACGATACCATATAACACTCCTGCTAACGATTCAGTTTTCCTTGCTACGGCGTACTGGCACCTCAGCCCCAACCGGTCTCGCGCACATCACCAACACTGTATAGTAGAAATTCAGAAAGCTATACACCAGCATCCTCCAAGTCCACCCAACCATGTGAATGGCGGAGATAGGACGCATACCAGCGCACAGCACACCAAAGTCCCAGGAAGACGTTGCTTTTGCTTCACCCCCTTGTCTTGGCCCTCTTCATCCCTAGGCTGTTATGGAAGGGAGACACAGATCCCGACATCTGAGAACTGTCATCTCTGAGCGTCCCGTTCAGGATAGCCAGCTCGCGGAGCTGCTGCTTCTTGAAGTAATCTTGAGACTCGTCCTGAAAGGGATTAACGATATTCACTCGGAGAGAGGAGTTAGGAAAATGGAGTTAGCATAGGTGGTGAATCCTACCACGGGCTTCAGCAAGTCCTCAAGGATTTCACGTGCTTGCATAAGGCGAGCATCGATAATGTCAACCGGCAATTCAGCCTCTATAACTATGTGCAATGGTTCGTTCAAATGTTCAAAACCTGGCTTCCCTCTCACCAATTCTTCCTGTCAAATTTGAAACCAAAACAATGAGATGACAGACTTACCATAGCTTCATCTTTCACACTCAGATAACAGAATGCGAGATCCACAGAAAAAAAAAAAAAGTGCTTGTCCCCAGCACGATGAGCAAGCACTACAGGATGAAATGTTTATCACGATAGTAAATTTTGTGAAGTGAACCACATCATTGGCCATATTGGAGCCATAAATTATCTTTTGTAAAAAACTCATATCATATGCACCTTTGGGAGCATATATGTATAAAAAGAAAATAGCACAACCGAGAGGGAATTGAGAAACCGAACTTAATATAGTGCTCCCTGTAGCTAACCAACTTAAGACCATTCCACGAGGAGCCCATATGGCATTGAGATACTACCAAATACGAACAGGAAAGATGGCCTCACTCAAACCTTTCTCAACAACAAAATAAAATTAATTACCCGAGCTGGATCTTTAATACTGCCACGGCCCCTGATCAAAACTCGGCACTCTGTAGTGGCTTCCACACGCTTAAGAGAATTTCCCCTAGGGCCCAACACGCGACCAACAAAGTTGTACTGCATCACGCATGTAATCATCAGAGAGAGAGAGAGAGGGGGGGGGGGGGAGAGAGAGAGAGAGAGAGAGAGAGCTTACATTAGGATATTTGTCCACAGGAATTTCTATCCTGAATGATTTCTTACAGAGAAGGCCTGACGGACCTCCTTGTGCACCAAGCCAGCCATGGTTAGGTGATTGCATTACTCCACCAAGTCTCTGTGAAATGAATTTAAATTACGTATGGTATAGAAAAATAGTAAAAACAACTAAGTTGATCAGCAAATGAAGATAGCACATAACATAGATTAAAGTAAGAAAAACATCCAACAATTGCAACTGACCCAAGAAAAGGGGATGATAAATGCAGTCCAGCAAAAGATAAAGAGGTATATATGGTTAAGTGACCATAACCATGAAGCACAAAAATTACAAGCACACGACATATGTTAGCCGTCTTCCCTCTTAAACTATTCAGTAAGTACTGAACATGAACCACCAACGAAGCAAAAGCTCTTATGGAAAAGTCATTACAGTTATTACAGAAACTCCCGTGCACATTCAAGCATAGGACAGGAATTTCACCATAAATGGCCTAATCTACTTAAGTCTCAAAATGAACAGAACTTCAATTGGCCCAACCATTGCAGCGAATGTCTAAGAGGCCAGTAGATCAGAAACACATTGAGGTTGCATTTATCAAATTAATTCTTTTTGCAGGAACGAGGGGGTTCATGCAGACCATAAATGTCAATGAGCTCGTCCTAGAAGAGACCAAGTTGTCACCATCCTCAAAGCAGAAGCAAGGAAATGTCAACAGCCCAAAAACTAGCTGCAATGTTGTTGTCTAACCACCTAGCAACAAAGTTGGTACAGAAAAGCTTCAATTACCAGCCAAAATGGCTTTAGATAGCCAGAAAGGAGTGCAACCACATTAGAGGTTGGACAAATGCAACCCACAACCCCACCGAGTGGTACATATGATATTTGAGAACAACACAAGCTGCTGAAGTGGCAGGATGGGTGGGGGCTCCTTGGGGTTTTTTGAAAGGGATGCTCTTCTATCTTAGTGCTGAAAAAGCTCATTCTCTTTCTTACCAGAAAGATGGTTGTGGCAAATCAATCCCTGTCGAGTGATCCTTATGTTTTTCATCAGCTTATGAACTGAATCCTCAGACTTGAGCAGTAGGTTTCAACTTTCAACTTGGTCAGCTGTCCTGATAAAGACTGAAATCCCAAGCAAATAGAAGCAACTGCAAGATATAACTGGTATTTTTGGAGAGCGCTGGAACATCAACTTCTAAAATCAAGGGGAGTAAGTGATGGAGACAAAAAAATACGGTTCAAGATGGCATTCTCCATGGAGAAAGCAGTTGCGAGTGCTTTGACAGTCTCTTTTAAGGCTACAATTCATGATCCTGTTCAAGTAAGTTGCAAGTGCTTTGACAGTTCTAAGACTACAATTCATGATCCTGTTCCTCCTTAAGATATTCTCCTATTGCCAACAATAAAGAGTGGAAGAGCAACTGTGAACCTGAATGATGATCTAGCCTGATACATGAGCTCCCTTACCTCTCATTGATGGATACTTGATAGAACATGAAAACCAACTTAAGCCTATTATTTTAGCCACAGAAGAAAATAGCTTAATTGATTAACCACATAACTATCCATTGATCCATCAATGGTTATTGGGCTCAACTGCATCTCAAGATAACGTCACTTTATAGATATACAGAAAAATGTTAATGCTAGTAGTCAATCAGACACAACCATCTTAACATCTAGAACTCCTAACTAGTAGTGAACTCAAGTTAGCTCTAAAGTCTACATGTATGAAAGAAAAAGGAGTTATGTTAATGGTTAGTATCCGTACTTCTGTTTGGAATGTTGTTGCCCATACATTCCTATCTGCTCCACCATTTGAAAACAATCCTCCAGAAGTCAGTGGACTAGCCTGTTCAAGACCAGTCTGATCTAAAAATGAAGCATTCCCCAACAGTGTAGTTACACGCAATATTTCTGTTTCACAATTTCAATTTCAATAACAAGAAGAGACAGCAGTTAGCATGTACTGAAGAATTAGCTGGCAAAGATGGATAAAGAAGGACATCATCATCCTGAATTATTGAGAAAAACAGGTAAAGAAAAAGTAAGTCATTCAAAGGTTAATCAGAAGTTCAAAACCATCTTTCTCTAAAAAATGAGGAAGAGAATTTTCCAGAGTAAGATACCCAAGCTAACTTTTAATTTTCCAAACATCAGTCAGATAAACATATAGTTGGAGATTTCAACCGAAAGTGCAGAGGAGAAACTTCTGCATATGTCAGTCACAAGTTACATTAGATAAGCGTCATATGAGAATACAATACCCAGCAGATAATCCACTATTAGAAAGAGCAAGAAAGTGAAATAACTGAGTTATTCTCAAAACCATTCAAACAAGTCTGAAGCATGATTGTTGGGATCAGAATACTGCAAGCTCAAGCAATACCATGTTAACATAATGAAAGATAGTCTCGAAATGGTAATAAGTTAATTGAGCCTGGAGTAAAAACAGATAAATACAAAAGCAGAACACAAAAGGTCTCACTCAAACGCCCAAACTAGCCCTGTGATCATTTAATAAAAAACGATGAGCAAAAGAAAACAATTTCATGCAATATCTAAAATAATTTCCTATTTTTCTCCAACTGCAAGATAATTTCGGAGAATAAACATGTCAGACCAGTTTGATGGAATTCATTGACTTGTCATGCAATTTCAAGCCCTTCACTTTCACTGTTGCAGGGACAAGTCTAGACAGTTAAAAGAATAAAATAAGGGAATATACAAGTAACAAGCACAACAACTAGAAAACCAAAAAATTAACCAGCAATTGAGCAACTGCTGGTATGCATATAAACCACAGAGTAACCAGACTGTTCATAGCAAGTGACATGGGTCCCACATGCATGAAGCCTTTCAGCCATCTAATCTCACATGCTCTCTCTCCCCTCTCTCTCTCCAGTCACACGTGTGTAATTGGCATGTGCTAGATCCTGTGGACTTGCTAAGTCCTAGAGCATGTGACAACACTGTCCCATGTCTGCATGCCTTATCCCTCATCAGACTGCTGTCATGGTCCGAGTCTGTTTTTGGGACAAGGACGAAAGTGAATGGTATAACAACCCGACCCAGTCATGGGCTCGAGCCCCTGGTTTGACGGATCCCAACCCGCCCCCCTAGCAGTTTCGGCCCTAACCCCAAAAAAGCTAGGAACCAGGACAATCATCTCATTAATGGCCTCCCTTTATAAGTCCTTGAAGATCACTCACAATCTTCGATACATGACTAAACTTCTGGGGCGTTACAAATGGAGTCTTCCTTACCCTTCAAGCCTAGGATTGTAGAAAGAGGCACAACCCTTAGTAATTGTCGAAGAAGTGCTAATCTTGGTGCTAGAAGCAATGGACGTAGACACCCTGTGTCCATGTAACATAGTTTACATTTTTGGTGTATGGTCATTAGATTTACACAAACACGCTCGTCACATGGGTGTAGGTATGGATGCAGACACAGGGAGAAGTATTTTCAAAAAGTTAGGGTGCAAGAACATGGCTACACACAGACACACACACACACACACATATATAAGGAGTAATTGTGAAGAAACAGTATTACAAAAGTATTTATACAACTATAGTTTCACTGAAAAAAAGTAAAAAGAATTATATTTATGAACTAACAAGGAACAACCAAATCACCCTAAAAATTAAAATTATTGTCCCTTCCTGGGCGGAGCTACACTTGGTCAACCTTGACTATGTCCAAATTTGGACAAAACAGATATGGGTGTGTTGACTACACCTGCTACTCACATGACCATCGGAGCCATGCCCAAAGCCAAGCCTGTATTCAGCTGTGTTGACACCCGTCTGGCACTCAAGTGGAAAAATTCCCCATGCATGCATAGTTACAAACATGTTCTACTTCCGATTCAACATTATTGTAACTTTTGACAATTTCATGTTTCAAAATAACATGAAAAACTTCACCAGAATCCTTTCTTGAGTCACAAGAGAAGTCCATGTCGCCCCAGTTCCCCCATGAGATCTGCATGACCATAAGATAGATCTGGGTACAAAACTTGAAATGCGGGCAAAACTGAACTCATTCTTGAACTGGAATCCCCAAAAGACACGAAAAATTTCCCTTTATTATTTCTTAAAAAGTGATAGTAAGACCTCAAGAAAAAAATATCAATAACCGTAAGTGAATTATGTAAGAAGTACTAATTACTAAGACAGTTTTCAGACGAACAAACAAAAAGATATCTGTGTTTAACAAAAATATTACACTATGAAGTGTGCATCAATAACCTCTTGACACTTTTATTTTTCATGAACTTAGCAGACCTTAATATGCTACTGCTAAATTGCAAAAGACAATAGCATAATATAATACCAAAACATATCAACCCTGCATGAAATTTTACAGTTCTAACCCCAACAAAAAGCCGTGGCATTTTAGGGTTTAAGTCCTATGCTTTGTAATTAGAAACCAAACAGCAACACGTAAATTTAGCTGATTATAAAAGGAAATCAACCAACATGTAGATTTTTTAGCTGATTATATAAGGTATAATATATTCCCAACATGTGGATTTGGCTCATTATTCAAGCATCGCACCTTAAGCACAACATTAATGCGGGAGGCATCCAACTACTATCCATAAGATGGGACCATAAACCACAGATATTTCCATAGCGGCAATATTTTCAAAATATTACAACATCAAGACAACAAATCATTGTAAAACATCAGGAATTTTTTACTGGACAGACATTTATATTTCTTTTGTAAAATTTGAATGTGTTTTTATCTTCTAATAATTCTGCAGCTTTTTTACTTCTATTTATAATTTTATACAAAGGTCATTGACGAGATTGGTTCCTTTCTCATTTATTTTTGATATCCTTTAAATCCAAACCTATTTTAAGTGCCAAGATTCTCTAGGATTTGTCCATAAAAAGACTTTCAGTACCATCAGTTTTTCGTATTTCAAGAGATATCTGAAACTGACATTCCTGCGTATGGATGAGAATCCAAACTTCCAACCATATTGTGGCTTCCCATCTCAATACTAACTAGCAAGCAAGGAAACTAAAGTTCCTGAGTCGACAATTAGTTGAGCCCAAATCAAATCAAGCAAAGTCATGTTAAAGATAAGAATGAAGCTCGACATTTTGGACATCCCTTGTTTGTTACAAATTCTCAAACTTCAAATGTACACAGATAAGTATGTTAATGATGATTCAGAACAACCATGTCAGCATAGAGAACTCAAGAAACACCAAACATAGAGAAGAAACATAATGTCACTTAAGATCCAACTAGAAAGCAAGTGAAGTAATATGGTTTATGGACCCAATATCTCACCCTCATTCAAAAGCCTGTAGCTGTGGGAAAGAACTTGCATAAAGGGTATTATTTTTTCTCGCTCCGCCAGCAAATCAGAAAGGTATCTGCCAGCAGTTTGATCCATTAAATTAGCACAGGAGAAGACAGAACAACCACGGTTTTAGTAAACAGTTTTTTTTTTCCAGAATCCAGTGTTTCAAGAAGAAGACAAGAAAACTATAAAAGCTATACCACTACATGACATCCTAAGATTCTCACACCCACTCACTAAATCGAAACGCATTTTCCTTTTTTGACGACTGTGGATCAGACAAATCACGATAAGAGAAAACGATCATGATTAGACATAACAAGAATATTCCGAGACATTTCACCAGGAGAACCTCAAATTCTAAAGCTTCAAAATAGGAGCGGAAAAAAAGAGATAATATGCGGGCCTTCCAGGTGATGACTCGCTTTCAACTTTCAAGTGCATAAGATAACAGAGGTGGATCGGGCAAAACAGTTTCTCTTCGTTGGGGACCTAAGATTACTTTTTTGTTAAGAATCAATTGATCAAGACGGCATTTTTCTTTTCTTTTTGGGTTTTGAAATTAAATATGATAACCATATGAATTTCAAAAAATCTACATTCACAAAATTCGACCGCTTACCTCCATACAGCACAAGGTAAACAGAATATCAAGATTCAATAAAAACGACCAGACGAGCTCGCGAAGATTTTTTTTTTCTTTTTTTCTGAGTCAGCTCTATAAGCAGAAGCAATGAAATTATAAAAGAAGAACGGGATACTCCAAAAAGCGTTAATAAAATTTACATATATAAAACAAGACGGCTTTAAGGATTAAGATCTACTCCTGACGAGCAAAATCGGCATATCTTCCACCATCACGTCGGAGACGAAGAGTAGTCCTGAATGATCAATTAAGGAATTGATCTCCGATCTAACGAGTCAAGTAAATTCAAGACCGTTTGTGGCATGAATCCACCAGAGAAAGATGACATACAATCGATGCCAACAGAAACAGCAACCACACCAACCCGACCGACAGAAAAAGCTAGGCCTAGCACGAACATGAGGAACGAAGAGGTAACCTCTTGCCCCTCTTGAATCGAAGAACTTGAACATGAGCAAAAAAAAAAAACACGGAAAATGTCAACCGAAGAACAAGACGGAACAAGGATCCGTTCAAACGGGTTCCAGAAATCCGAGTACACGTGGATGCTATGAACAGAAAATTTTTGGAGAAAATCTAGGGGGCGGAATCATTCAGATCAGAATAAAGATCACTCATCCGACGCATCTGATCCGGAATCTCGGAGACACAGAGAGAGATAGAGGGGAAGGCGGCTCCCGCGATCGCATACCTGTCGTGCTCCACGAGAGCCGCGGCAGAGCGAATGCCGGAGATGTTAGGGGATTGAGGCGCCGTCGACGGCGACGGTGAGTAGGCCATATATCGACCACCCGAAGTCATCTCCATCCCTCTCCCTCCTCCTCTCGCTCCCCAGAAATTGTGGCGGTGCTCACTATCTCTCTCTCTCGTCGCCTCTACGCCACGACCGCACCTTAACATATATCCTACAGGAGAGAGAGTGAGAGATAGGGGCTCGCCAGTCGCCACCACCGTAAATTTGAGTGTTCCATTCTGCTGCAACGATCGCGGCATCGGCCCCTCCACAACGCCAAAATGCCATCACTGTCCCCTTTCCCCGTCAATCGCCCAAACGAGATCCAAACCCAGAGGAAGACGACTCGGACTCACGCCGAAAGGCATGTTTGGATCCAGATCAAGGTCCATACCCACAAAATGAAGCTCTGGAGTCTGAACTCGGATTAAAACTCCAAGTCTCAAGTTTAGGTGTTCGGATTTGGATATAGAACCAAACTTTACCCTCGATGAGGGCCAACGATTGCTTTCACTGTAACAAATCCGGATCTCGAGGGTTTGGATCCGCCGAATACATCGTTTTCTTCGCATTTGTTACAGAGATGAAAATGAATCTGGTAGGGTATGAGACCGTCATTAGGAGATTTGTTTTAAATTATTCAGTGCCCCTCCGGCGACCCACCTACCGCTAGTGAGCTGAATATCAAATTGTTTATAACCTCATCATACAGCTTGAAGAGTTAATAACGTTGATCAAGGGACATATACGTTAATTTGCAGTTATTTTAAGCAAGTAAATTTATGAACTGAAAAGGTTGGGGATATTACTTGGACTCACCAGCCAACGTGAAAGAATGTTGTCCGTGAGGTCCGGTTGTAGCAGAGTTTGGAGTTTGGCGGTGGCGGAGTTAGAAATTTCAAGTTAAAGAAGTACTGTTAATGTATAATTGTTTTTAAGGGAATCCTATAATTTTTTTTAATGAGTGAAACCAAATTATAGTTTCAAAATTTGATAGGGGCCAAAATATTATTTTTCAAACTTTTTATATAAAATGAATGAAATATTAGTGGCCCCTTTGGCGCCCCTGCTAGGTGGCTAAAAGTACAAAAATGCAATCACTATGATAATTTTAATATGTGTATGCAATATGTTGTTGGCTGCTGAAAAAAAAAAATGCTAATAAGTGTCCAACAGCAGCATTAGCAATAGTTTATAATATTCTTAGTAATAGAATTTTAAGTTTTGCTTGTCTAATAATAACTTCCAGCATTGGCATCCATATATATATATATATATATATATATATATATATATATATATATATATATATAGAGAGAGAGAGAGAGAGAGAGAGAGAGAGACTCTGGTTCTCCTTATCTTTAGGGTTTAAGATTGTTTTAGAACATGGGTAGATTCATGGTAGACTCATCAACTAAAGTATTTTTATTACTATAATTTGTAGTATAGGAGAGTAGCATCCGTGAGAATTGAACTGTCAACCGAACTCTCACCGGTTCGCTAGCCTAACCAGGTATGTTATGCCCTGAAAGCAAATTTTTTATAAACAATTGAATTGCTAAAATTTGATAAATATCAAGTTTTTCTTTAAGATAAAAACCAATTGCCAAAAGTATTTGAATTGTGAATGTTCAAATAACATGCATAAACAAATAATTTGTTAAGTAAATACATAGAACTAAGTAGGTGTCCAAAAGCGCATGTCACATAGGGAAACGTAACAGCCTTTTAATAGATTATGATAAGATGGCAATATCTTCGAAAATATTACAATATCAGGATATGGCTGGATATGGGTCGGGACCACAGACCCAGGACACACCAGATTCCATGTCCGGTCGCTTGGCTGTGCATCCACGGTCTCCCCGGATCGGGTTTATCAATTATGTTCAGTTCAGGGTCCCTGGGGCTGCCATTGGGTTTATCATTTAATTCCAAATCCGACTCATGATTTGGATTTGGGTTCAGTATTCCGTAAGTTTCACTTGCAAAAGCTTGATTATTATGATTTGGGTTTCTAAGGAAATCCCAATATCGTGCTCTTACACACTTGGCACTCGTCCGTATCTATTTCTTCAATCCACTGGATATGGATGTGGATCAACCTATATCCAATCAGCCCGTACCCGAAACTCAAGGTGGACCAGCGTAGGCATGCATTACGCATTTGAATTAATGCCTCACTAGTCTAGTCATATCACTATTGTTTATTGCAGCTTGGATCTGGGCCCAGTGTTTGGCCCGAAGACCCACAACCTGGGCCCGGTGCAAGTGGAAGTTGCCAATAAGAATACAAATTGGTTTAATTTGGACTCCGAGTATTCTAATGCGTTAAAAATCAAATCTCAGTCAAATTTTGTAGAGAAAAAAAATTATATAGTAATTATCATGTTCTAAGAACCTATAATTGTGTCTTTTTTTAATAAATAAATAAATATATATATAAATAATATATATATATATATATTAAAAAGTATGGATAAAATATGAGGAGCTAGTGATGGTTGCATAGGGGGCATGTTACATCCGTGGTGCCCGCATGTGAAATGCGTTTTGTCTTAAATGAAAGGTGGTTCCCATCAATTATGGCATTCATGGAATCCTAGGCTGATAAACAAATCGCGTCTACGTCTTTTTATTCTATAACAGAATTTAACGTCATATAAACGATATATTCTCTCTCCCAAAGTATCCTTGTCGTCGGTGAGATGAGCGGTGGAGATCTGTGACAAGTTATCTGTGACAATGAAGACCATATATTTAGATTAGATAGAAGAGTGTTGGGATGATGAGGTGTTGTAGTTGGTAAAAATAGGGCAAGAGAAACTGGGTAGAGTTGTCACATGATAAGCAGTGGAAAGGGACAAACGATCCTTTTCTATTTGAAAGGAACTGTTGGGCCAATAATTCAAAACATGAAGAGAAGAAAGAAGAATTAAGAAGAGAGCCACGTCCTACCAGGGCTGCCCTTGCGTCTTGGCCACCTAATTTTCAGAAATTTTAAGATCGAAGTAATTCTTCTAAAAAATATCCTTTAAAATGTGTATAAATTGCAATGTTTGTCTCATGGCCTTGTAATATATTAGATTTAAGTATATGAGAACCCATTTTTACCCGAAGACAGATTAATTTAGGTGTCGTTTGACGGCAGAGTGAAATTTTGAGCGGTCAAATTACCATGGAAAAAAATAGATGGTAAAAAGTCGGACCTCTTTTTTTCAGGGTAAAATTACCTTGATCCATTGAATTTGGCAGGGTAATTTTCCATGTGTTTGATTTGAGTATGAAAAGCCATACAAAAAGGGTAAGTTTCTCCGGATGTACACTAAAAATCTCTGTGCATAAATTGGGGCCTTAAACTAGGATGCTGTTTTAGATGAACAAAGAGAGGTTCGGAGTTAAGAGCCCTCGATCTCAAATTTGATTGTATGTCTGAAGAAACTTCTCTAAAGTACACACACATATATATATATATATATTTATTCCAATGACCATGATGGTGATCTACATGATTAACATAGGGGTAAGCTTTTTCAAACTTGAAAATTTACTGGTTGGAAATTTTCATCAATATATTGACTGCATATAAAGGCTGCAAAATTTGGATTTGTGAAAAGATAATCAAGAGCATCCTGTCTATATCTTGTCATATATTTCATCAGTTGTCTTACATAACCCTAAAATGCTCCAAATGCCACACCTACCCACTGTTAAGAGGATAATTCAATCAGCTTCCAAAACATTGCCAGAAGGTTTGGTGTCATGGGGTAGGTTTGTGGTCGTCACGAGCACGTTTATGGTTTTGTTTTCATGGCTTCACCCTTTTGTTCAGTTCAAAGTTCAACCACCAGCTGAAGGAAGTACACTAAAAGGAGTTCTACAAATGCGTTCAGGGCTAGTTAAATTGGCCACAAGGTGTGACCCAGGTCATCCTTCCTACCTAAAGGAGAAAATTCAGAGAAATGAATATATTTCATTGCTTTATGTGTTCATTTGATAGCTTCAAGCTAATCAAAACCAATTCAAAGGATCACTCAGTAATGAGATTAGAAACAACTGGAGTTTTGGATTTAAAAAGGTATCAAGGCACTGAACCACAGAAGCCGAGCAAAATAAAAGAAAGATTTCTAACTGATCATAGTAGAGAACCTGCAGAGGCTCTGTTGAGCTGCTGGCTACAAGTTTAATTAACATTCACTTCTTAGAAAGATCTACTAGAATTTTCAGTTCCATTCTCTGATTTTTTTTTTCCTTTTTCTTTACAGTTAAACAATTCTCTATCTTTCCTTCATTTGCAGAAGTGGCCCCAAAAAACTTAGAAAAGATTGGAACGCTTTGGAAAGGCCAATACTTTTTCTTTTCTTCCTGGAAGCTTTCTCTGTGAATGCACACTTTAAAGCATGTCAAAGGCGCTTTAACTTCAAACATTACAGTAGTTTGGACAAAATGGCCCTACTTGAATTTTCTGTAGGATAAAGTAGACACATCAGATCTAATTTGCTTGGTACATTCAATTTGCAATTCCAAGTACCATCCATGTGCTCGCTCAGTTCAAGTTGAGCTGGCATTGTGAAGCCTTCATGTGGTTTCCAACTGTAATTAGCAGTGTCACTAACTTTATTCTTGGAGATTTCTGCAACCACTGGAGAATGGTGCTCATGTCTATAGGTAGCGACCAAAACCTTCTTTTTCAACCATACAGTGTAGCAGATCATGACCAATGGGTACCTGCATATCAAGATTGTGTCATATCCTTGACAATTGTATGTTGCTATTCTGTAACACTGAGGAGATTGTCTGGTCTTTAGCTTTCCTCTATTGGGCTCAACAGTCCAATTGTCATACTTAGTGGCGGATGGCGGTTCATGAAACTCCAGGCATAGCATCTATAAACAGTACAGAGAGAGTTCTATATGCAAATTCTTGAATGGGAATGACAGGAAAGCAATATCAATTGCTCAAGATGTTAAGAGGCTGGCTTAGGCTAATGAAATTCTAAACCTAAGGGGTCAACAGTGCTGGACTTGAACAAAGACACCCAAATTTTTTAAACACAAGAAATTCAATTTTCAGGCATGCAGGGATCAGATTAACCGTACGGACTAACTATAAAAATTCTTGTAATATAACAAATAGTTGTGGATCTTAGAGCTTAGAGTTTTTCCTTTGTTTAGAGCATCAAAGCATATCGATTGTCGTTCATTATTCAATAAAAACAGCTCCTTCGCTATAAAGAAAGAAGGAAGATGTTTTCTTAGAGATGTGCTGGAGTTCCAAGACATCATAAACAACTTGTCTGGATGTGAGCGAACAGCTTGCTTTAATGCGAAATTCTGGGCTTTCTGAAGTTGAATCTTCCTCTTATATATGTTTTGCATCTTTTTGGCGTTTCTATTAAAAATTGCCATCTTGAACACTTCATGTAGCTTCATCTGGGTCTTTGCTCTAGAGGCCACATTAACTTTTCACAAATGGTGACTTAGAATCCATAAATGATATTGAAAGGAGAGATAAAAAGGCAGAGGCATCATGAATAAAGAAACTTAAAATAATTTAGCAAATACAAGAATATGCAGCTTGATATGTACTTTATAGCAATCCATGCAACCGCTTTGCCCATCTTCTAGCCATGCAAGGATCATGATAATCCCATCTCTCAACACTGCTCCACCTCCCTCCAGCGCTCATGTCCCTCCTTGAGAAGTTGCGGTCACTGGTCTCCCCAACTCTTACCATTACTTCCCCTGTCCTGAAACAATCCTCACCATCCACACCCTCCACATAACTGTAACCAACAGACAGCAACCCACATTCACCTATATCTACTAAAATTCTCCTCTCCTCTCCTCCCCTCAATTCACCCAACCAAACCATCATCCCCTTCTCCCCAATTCTTAACTGTGTTTCCCTGATAACTTCCCCAAGCAACCCAGCCAAGAATTCCTCGAACTCATGTTTAATGCAAGTATCAATAGAGTTGTAACCAAACCCAAATCTGAAATTGAAATGAAGGATTGGCACTTGAAATTGCGTCTCAGGTACCGAAAAGGCGTCTGCTGGACCATCAGACAACAACACGATACGGGCATGCTGATTGTGGTGAGCTCGATCTTCCAATATCTTCACACCTTTCCTCAATCCTTCAGCTTGATCTGCATCACCAACGCAGAAGAGGCGATCGATCACTTGGAGAGCAGCTCGTTTACCCTGTGCAGACATGCACCTGAGTGGAAATGCACGAGTAGCAGTAGACGAGCAGCTAACTATAGATAAGCGGTCTACGGGACGCAGCGAGCACACTACTAAAGCCATAGACTGCTTGAGCAGCCTCAATTGCGCGCCATTGGAGCTGGCGACGAGAACAATATCCATCGCCGGAGCAACTGTAAGTCTTACAGACAAGTAAGCCTTATTGGTATAATGACATGGCTTCAACCCACTTGGTGAAGTACCAAAAACCGGTGTAGCTGGTTGATGTGGTATCAGCTCTTCCACCGGCAACATTTGGAGGCAATGTGGACTGTTGGCACTGTCACGAGGTGTGGACAACGGCATGACTCTTCTCGGCGAGAAGTCCGGCGGTGGCAGTGGTTGTGAAGGTATTGGAATGAGGTTGAGGTTAAGGCGAGGATGGTCAGATACAGGATCCGGTTCTACTGGGTCGTCATCATCATATCTGGCTGATCTGTGAGAGGAGCGGCGATGGACGCGGAATGTGGCAATGGAGTCGTCCAGGATTCTGAGAATGGGGTCATTCTCATGGAGGGGGAGGGGGAATTTGGGGCCGAGTTGGCGAGGGAGGTAGCTCCACTGGGCTCGGCAGATCGGGCAGGTGGTGCTGCCGTGCTGGACGTTGGAGGAGATGCAGAGGAAGTGGAAGGCATGGGAGCATTGAGCCGTGAAGATGGCCTGCTGGCCGGAGAGCAGGGGCTCCAGGCATATAGCACAGTTCTGCAGCAGAAGATGAACCACAAAGCATCAAACAGAAAGAATCGAAGCTGAAACAGGCATTTCCATAAATTTGATAAAGAATAGTGTGACTAATTTGATATATGTTGACAAGTTGCCAAACAAAGTTTGGCATTCAATTATTAAAAGAAAAGGTTTGAAAATAATTTCCCATTCTCGTAAAAAGACAGAATCACTTGAAGGAAGGGAAGTTCCCAAAAAATGTGAAACTGTTTCTGGACATTTCATTTACGTCCCTTCAGTGGCACAATTTTCAAAAGACCGAACGTCTTTTAGTGTGAGATGGCTTTTGGCCTACTTGATAGATCTGACCGTTATTTCATCAGAAGATTCAAAGAGACCTATCTCGCGTATTTGCTATTCAGTATGCCGCAGAAACCTTTGCTTAATTCCAACACTTAGGAATGTATGAACTATGAACAAAGACATGCTAGTAAAACAAAAAGGAGCACCAAGATTTTCCTTTGCTTGTTATTATTATTACTATTTATTTCTTCTCCTCGAACATCATCTTCCCTGCGAACCAGCATCTTCTGATAATGTCTTTCCTAGCCCTGAAAATTCTAAAAATGTGCAGTTTGGCACTAAAGCTAAAGCCTATGGAAGATATCTTAAAAATGTGCAGTTTGGCACTAAAGCTAAAGCCTATGGAGGATATCTCGAACAAATAAAATAAAAAGGGAAAGCAGCAAAAGGAAAAAAAAAAGCATTGATGGCGATTGACAGGAGTGTAGAAAGCAGAGCAAGAGAGCAAACGGTCTTTTTCTTTGGTTGCAGAATAATCCTAAACCGTTGGCATGGAATCTTCCCCTTGAGTGGCAAGCAATAATGGACCACTACTCTTCGCGAAATACAGAGAACATCCATGTGAATTCTTACGTTAGCAGGAACCGCACTAGTCAAAACCAGGTTTTCAGATCAACAAGAAGGAGCATCCCCTCACTTTCGGAGGGAAGCTTTCGATAGATTTTTAAGAAGGGGAGATCCTATAGCATTATTAGTTCAACAAGAAAGGAAATGCAAAGAACAACCATGTAAGAATGCATAAAGAAAATACCTTTATTGAACCGCTGGCTTCTTCGTCCTGCAGTAGTCCATCAGGATTCCCCTCTGCATCATTCTCAATCTCCTGACGGCCGGAGTTCTAACACCCAAAACCAGCAACAAGCCAAGCGAAAAGGTCAATATCCTTCTCCCCAAAAACCCATCAAAATGCAACCTATATGAAAAACACAAATCAAAAGACAACTTCCCAAAACAAGGAAGGCACCAAAAAGAAGAAAGAAAACTTACCTTCGCTTCTATGGGCAGCACAGTATCCTGACTCTCCTCCTTCCTGGATGAGACAGAGATGCAAGAGAGTGCCAGTTTCTTTGCTGCCTGCTTCAGGTTACACCCTCCTATCATCTCTCTACAAACTCTCTCTCTCTCTCTAGTGGTTAGAGAGGTCAAGGACAGCTGCTCCCCATCTCTTCTTCTTGGCTTTTCTCTCTGTTCTCTGCAGCAGGTTCTGAGAGCGCAATAATGAAAGTTTGTATGCTGCTCTTTTTATTTCCTTAGCCTTAGTTCAACACGTAATCTATTTATATATGGTATATGCGTTGCCTTTACCGGAAAAAAGCAAAGTGTAAAACGCATCGAAATAAAAACGTATAGAACTAAGGAAATTTCTCTTTACTGACCGTTTTCTTCAGTCTCTCTCTAACGCTTTTACTTTATACAGTGTTTACTTTTACTTTGTCGTCTCCTTTGAAGGGGGGAAATCCTCGGTCGCGTGCAGCATCTTGTCCGCTTCGTAGTGAGCAAAACCAATTCCTCGAGAAAACCAAGTTCACGCGGAATTCACGGGCTTTGTCCTCATCGGCTCCCTTCACGAAAAAATCGCCGAGGAGACCTTGTTTCCCAGCATCAGTTCCTCAAGTTCAGGGTCCTTTTGAATACATGAAACTTTGATGCATTTTTCGAACTTTAGTTCCAATTTATTGTTGGAACTTTTAGTTCAAATTTGGTTGAAAGTTCTAACTGCATATTCCACTTAAATTGATGGAATTTTAATGCTGAGAGAATTTTTTACCTGTTAACTTCTCAATAACTGGAACAAAAGTTATATGAAGTCAAACAGGCAAATAAAAGGCGAAAAAGAAATCCACAAAACAGTATCAAGTACTAAATGCGCAACAGTTTTAAGTCTGGATATTTAATTCTATGTATTCAAACAGGCCCACAGTGGCAGAGAACTACCAAAAGATCATTTCCTAATTGCACTCGAAACTTCATATCTGCTACTTTGGCCATACCAGTGAACTCAGCGTGAGATCTTGTATAGATTATTTAATAGGAATTGATGTTGGCATCACTGGAAACCAACATATTTTGGCGTATTGAGAACTAAGAGTCGCTGAAACGCCAACCGAGTATGAACAGTATGTGCCATTCTTGATCTACCATATGTTTTGAACACATGATATTCTACGGGGATGTAAAATAACAAGTTTGAATGGTTTGGATTGGAGACAAATCTCTTCAAAGTCTGAATTTTCTTTTTCTAAGTTCGTTCATTTGAGCATCGCTAGCGATCAAAATTTTTCAGTGTTAGTGACTGAAACAGAGCTCAAACTCGCTTCGTTTGACCAGTTGCGATCATGAGCTCGAGATCCATCTTTCTGCAGGAAGAAGCTCAAGCTTGAATATCTCGAGTGAGTTGTGGCTTGTTTATCAACTCAGCAATTGAGAAGATGAACCTCAATTTATTCGAAATACCACATGCCCAAAAACGGCTCGTCAATCAAGATACGCAGATTTAATATAATTATACATCACTCTTGCCTGTAAAGAAAAAGGAAAGAGATAAGTTGGTACTCTCTCTCTCTATCTCTCTCTCTCTCTCTCTCTCTCTATCTCTCTCTCTGTGATAATAAGTTTGGCTCGTAATGCGTCTTGTGCTTGTGGACATGTGTGAGAGGGAGAAAGGAAGTTTTTTGAAGAATCGCCGTTTCTTTGCCCACTCTCTTTTATCCTCCTCGGCAACGTGACAATGGAGCTGGGTCCATTTTGTTTTGGAAGATTCTGAACTCAGGACCACCTTCCCTCCCTCTCTTTATATATATATATATATATATATATATATATATATGGACTGTGTAATCCAATTCTGAAGGTTTATGATGAAGAATGATAGAGAGAAAAATAAAGGGAAAAAATTTGGTTGGCATTTTTATCTTGGAATACTACTTGATTTATTTTTCTTGTTGTTTTTTTCTTTCAACTGTCTATCAACATGAATAGATGGCCTTCACCAGTGAGCTCGATGATTGGCATTTTTATCTGGCAATATTACTTCACTTATTTTTCTTGTTGTTTTTTCTTTAACTGTCTATCAACATGAATAGATGGCCTTCAAGAGTGAGTTGGATGATTGGATAGCCATAGTCACCATTTATTCTCTCTTTTAGAGAGAGAGAGAGAGAGAGAAAGGAGTATTATGACTTGGTAATCTTTCACTAAATGCGATAGGAGTGCTGTTGCTAATTGGTATAGTAGACGAAACTTGAGTATTTGAACTATGTAATGAAGTACTTGTTCATATAAAAGTACTGAACATTGAATGGACCCTACACTATCTAATGGGATCCATGCATGTTCTTATATTGTTATTGCAAAAAGAAAGGTATTGGAACTATTTGGTTGAACATGGCACTTGTACGGACAGGTCTCTTTTATACCTCTAAGAAAAAAAAAATGTATGACTTCAGATAAAAGACTAAACATTAGAGACGTTGGTGAGAGAAGGAAGGCGAGTCTGTGGCTACGATGGTTTTTAAGTTCAAACCTATGGAAGGCACTATTGTAGACAAAGTTATTGGTGCCATGTCGATTTTCTCATCAAAGTGCATCAGTCAGTTTGTATGTATGTATGTATTATTATTTATACATGGGGCTGCTTCTTTTCATTTTTCAATTTTTATTTTGAAATACTTTAGTGTAATTTACAAATTAAAGTTAAAAAAAAAATTTGCAACATATATCTACCTCGTATGATATTGAAGAAAGGCTGATACAGTATACTTAGTGGCAGTTTGTGAGAGGTGAGATCACCAGACCTTAATGAACTTATGGTATATCCTTCGACTCGAATGTGACGCATGCCACCCAAAAAGGTAACATGTATAAAAATCAAATTAAAGACCCATTGTTAGGGGAACACTAATACAGCTAGACAAAGAGGGATAGCCATCTGCCATCTACTTTTAATTCTTAGCAAGGGTGGACCAATCTGATACGGATTCCACTATCATTCAAAAGTTGAAGCAACGTGTGTACTTTCAGAATGTGTGGTTATCATCATTATTACAGTGTGATTCATTGTGTTGGTTCTTTCTTTTCTGTGGACCTGTGTAAGACGTTTTATCTGCACTTCAGATACGAAAAAGTAAGTTTTTGTTTTGAATTTTTACATTTTAAATGTTCCACCTTCGTCTATGTAAGTACTTGGAATTACCCATGACTTAGATGGAACTTGATGATCATATTACATTTATAAACCAAAAGGATGAGCAGTTTTTTCTTATGAGAAATCAACTGTGCCATTCTCCCTTTTTTTATATATCGTTTGTGGTCATATTCACCAAATGGGTGTACAAAACTTCATATTCAATAATGTTCATATTGCAAAACACTCACACTCTCATAAAGTTCAAAGGCAACGTGCAAAGACGATGACTCTTCAAAACTGGCGCCGCTAAAGAGTAGTAGAAGACAACGTTTCATCCTTGAAGCAAGAGCTTGGTAGGAAAAGCGAGGAGATGACCCTTTTCTTTGAAAACGAAGAAGAAACTTTTTCTCTTGTTTTTAGGCATTCATTCCAAACTAACCCGCCCTACAAGATCGTCCCCTAACGGTCACCTTTTTCTCAAAGCGATATTTTATCAGATAAAGTGATTATTTGGTGGGTAGGTCTCTGATCAAATCCAAAGTCTTGGATCCAGGACTGGGTTTTGAAGCAGCCAATGCCACATGGGTAGGCTTCTATCTAACTCATTAATTCTGGAAAATGAAATTTATTTACTGACAAGCATTGGATGTGCTTTATAATATGTGGCTTTTGAATTTGTCATTATGCATGTTTTGGTTTTATTTTTAATTTACTTTTTCTTTTTTTTTTTCCTCATAAGAGACTTAGTTGCAGTTGTGAAAAGTCCACGGTTTGCTTCATTTGTGGATTTCAATTCATATGGATTTGATACCAGCTTTGGATCTCATATGTGAGGCAACCAAAACCATAGTATGTTTTCAGTTATCGTAGATAGAGATCCATGTAGAACAAGGATTCCAAATCTCCTCGTGTCTCAGATCAGATCCGTGAGAAAACGGCCCCTAATGTTGTGCATGCAATACATGGCATCCCCAATTTTTTATTAGTTAAGACCTGAAACGTTGAAAATCTGTCGGTTCTTGCTCGTTTTAAGGAGAGCATAGGGACATAATTTCCAAGATTTGCTTTCCTTGGTTTAAATATATTCTTTGTTTGTGTTGGTTTCTTTTTCTTTTGCATTTTTCTTGAGCCCTTTCACAGCATGAAAAGCCGAGGCTGCTTGGCTTGACCATGTCACTTTGAAAGGGAGTGCTACAGCCTTACTTCCCTTTATGTCTAGTTTGTATCCCTTGCCGCCCCGCTCTCCCTCTCTCTGCTTCAGAGTGGTGTCCGGACTTGTGTAAACTTACGGTTACTCCTTTCAACGCGAAAGTGGTATATACTATCTTTTACAGTATCAAATGAGGAAATGATTGTAGTTTTATCAGCCCGCCATCTCAACCAGCTACACTGCGTCCTTTGGAACATGTTTGTGGGGTCTTGACCATCACTGGGCCAAAGTTTTCAGTAATGGATCTTCTAACATCACATTATTAACAGCTTTGCGGTGCACCTGATGGGTCAAAAGCAGGCTTAACCGGACTTTGGTTTCATGCAAATCAAATCCAGATGCCAATTGGGTCCATAACCTGATCCGTATCTGACTCTGACTTTATGTAAGTCTCGGATTGGTCTTGCAACAACATACATACATGAGTTTGAATATTCTTTAAGCCAATCAAGGGATTCAATGCTCTCTCTCTCTCTCTCTCTTCAATTTTTTGTTCAATTTACTTTTTTTATGGGCAATTCGGAAGGATGACAGACTCCAAATTGCAATGTAAATAGACTTGCGAGCATCAAACTCTTAACATCCTCTAAATTAAAGATCCAGAAAATCGCTTCTTGGCAGATAAAGCTCTTGTTTCACAACCCCTGCAGAAAGTCGAAGCTTCCACCCAACCCCTTCTTCTTAAAGACCCCGACTTTTGATGCATTCACACATCAATCTTCTATTCACAACAAGCATTCACACATAAATCTTCTATTCACAACAAGAAGTCGCGTTTACCATTCAAAAGCAAAATAGCCATTCAGAGTTCAGACATTATGAACCATATATAGCTTAGTAGATTTGTGCTTTTTTATTTCTTTCCCCTTTGCGAAATTCACTGCCCGGTTTAATTAATCTTTGCCCAGCCTAGACGCAATAAGTGATGCCAGCTACGGACGCAGCCTGTTGGGATCTTCAACAGCTCATGTAATTTTTTAATGTTAGGATTTCCGATTCTCCATGTACTTAGCTGTTTGCGGTTTGACCTATTTCCTTCCCTAGAATTGCATGTCTCAATGCTTAATCTAATGTTTTCTTCTTTTATTCTTCTTTATTTGTTTTTTCTTCAACAATTATATATATATATATATATATATATATATATATATATATATATATATATATATATATATGCATCTACCTTGACCATCACGCTTGATACTTTGACCTACAGATCCGTTCGATTTATGTTTTATGTGGTCTAAGCAAATGCATGGGAGATCTAAGCGTAAAAATATGGCATGTTGATCGTTATATTTTAGTAACATTATTATGGTATTTAACTTTTTTACTTCGTGGATTTGGTGAAAATTAAGCAGTAGAAGACGCTCATTGTTAGAAGCCTCAAGAAATACACCTCACTTCGGCTTGTGCAAGGAGGAGAGTTGCCCACGAAAATCAAATCATGACAGTGAATACTAGTTCTCATAATTTTGCGATGCCTTGTAACCCGGCAAATCCTTCTTGTTTCATTGTATGAGAAAAATATACGCTAGATTTCTAGGTGTAAAAATTCTTATATGTAAGCAAAATTCATCAGGGGAGACTGGAGAGCTGTGCATAGGTTGCCAAGGAATGGGAAAAAAATTCTCTTCTTGATTCAAATAATGACAGCCAAATCTACAGTTTGCAGAGTGCATGTTTGTATACGAAAGATATCACTCTTTTCCACCACTAGCAGCTTTTGCATTCACTTGAAAGAAACAAAAAATCCTGGGAAATTTGAATTTTTTCTAAACGGATCATTTCTTTTGGACATATGAGACTGAGGAATGACCTTTAGATTTCAATTACAACCCTTGCTTAATTTGAACTTCTAACATTAATGAGTCGTATATATATGTTGATGCTACTACGTAAGGAGTTGATGCAATATCATGTATTGGCAAAGTGCAACTCATAATGTACTTGCTAACCATAAAAATTACATCATATAATATACTGTAACTAACTGCCTTCAGTAACAAGGGAAAGCTTGTAGATGTGAGCGCTAACTGATGTTAACTATTATTTCTTTGCTGCACTCGGCAGCCAGCACGTGAAGCTAAGTGCACCAGTGCATGGGCATGTGCACATGCTGATATCAACATACGTGCCGATCAACGTGCTGTATGATCACATAAAATGGTGAGCACGCACATTAGAAATAAAAAATGTAGGTCCAAAGAAATTTCCAATTAATTTTACCAACCATCATGTCTGGAAATGTTTATAGACGCACTAAAATATGAAAACTCATGATAATCACTGTCATATGTCTAATTCATTCCTACCACTTTATATACTTAGTAGTTTTTCAAATCAAAGAACTAGTTTTTATCTACTTTAGAAAATTAGAGAGAGCGGTTTAATTAGATTGATCAATCCACTAACGATGGTCTCATTGTTCTCATATATTTCAGGCGTCTTCTTTTCCCCGAGAGGTCACCAGGTGATGCTAGTCCTCCTTGTTAGCCGAAGATCTCTAGTATAAGCTTAGCTTCTTGCTGGTCTAGGAGTGCAATGTACCCATCCAGACAGGAACTTTGTACACTTAAACCAGAGAAAGACTAGACGCGTGCAAGAGATCTTGGCTAGTGAGGAGGACTCACGTCATCAGGGCTCCCTTATTTGCAGGAACAAGTCGCATCTGCTGCCGTTGACAGATGATTTGCAGCACAGCCTCGTCGAAAGGTGAAAGCAGAGAAGTAGGCTTGGATTCAACTTGCTAACAATGGTGGAAGACCTTGCCTTTGGCCTATCAAGAAAAATGTACAAATTGCTTGCCGCAAAGAGCGGTGGTACAATATAGCCGAGGAATTGTTGAACGAAAACTCAGTTACTGTCAAAGATGGTAAAGATATTCCCTGTGTGGGCTAACTCTTGTTTTCACCTGTAGAACATCTCCCCGTGATTAAATGAAAAATCGGATGGATTCAATCCCACACGGATGGATCATAATATCTAGAGCGCAAGCTAATCATGGTATCCCCTTGAGGGATCTGAAAGGCCCACATTATCTAGAAAAGTGATCAAAGAAGAGCCACTTTTTCTGCAGCTTTCCCATTGAAGTTCTGGACTCTCCAGGCTGTCAATATCTTTCTTTTGAGCAAAAGAGAGATATGATGTAAAGTGAGAGGTGGAGGCCCCAACGAAACTTAGTTAAGAGTTGTAAAGTATGATGTAAATCAAGTTTCAGATATCCGCAAACACATGTTCACATTATATACAGCTCATTTATGAGTCTTAGTAAACCAATTCAGAGAGCGGCCTATTTGGGCGTGGCTCACTCTATGTCTCTTTAAATCATTTTGAATGATTTTAGTTGAAATCCCAAACCAACTTAACTAAGTTGGTACATTTCCAAAACAGAATTAGAGCAGCCATTAGGGTTAATTCAAATCTTTTTGATAAGATTTTAATTCTAAAAGCAGGTTAGCTTAGTTAAAGCTGACCCATTTCCAAAACCCTATTGGGTTCTGGTTAGATGAAAGCCGCTGAATCTTAAAAATTAAGGCCATAAAATTTTTCCTGCATCAAGAACACCACAAGGGTGTGTCAATTCATGGTTATTTCAAGACCCAAGGGATTGGTGAAGCAGAATGGACATATCTGTAAGCCCAGCAGCATGGATTCCAATTACTCTTTACACAGGCCAAGTTGTTCTACAGCCTTTCAGTCAAAAGGGGAAACGTGTTTTCCGACTCGTTTTACCTTTGCAATCTGCAGGGTTCAGGTTCGCAGTTACCTGTACAGTTTCCTCCTTACATTTCATATGAGGCGGGCATTTCTAAACATTCATTTCCAACTTTATTTATCAGCTTACTATTTGATTGCCGTGGATTTAAAATCCAAGATGATCTGCAGTATTGATTTTAGAACCCTAATTCATAATGACGGTCTAAAATCACACGTTTCATAGAAACGTGAATTTATTCGATCAGATCATTGGACCTAAGATCCAGGGTAATCAAAGTAATGAACAGATAAATCTAAAAGTCGAATGTGTAATATGGAGTCTGCCATTCAAATCCTTGGATATGCCCAGAGGAATTTGCCATGACAAGAATATATGTTCTGGTGATGAAGATTAAACAGACATGGTAGCTGCCACCAAAGAGACCGACTCGTTGAAATCGCATGTCTTGAAAGGCCCAGTACCCAATTAGCTCAAACATAAGTAGTGTAGCTTATCGTGGTAGTCTGTGGTTATGTGTGTGTATTTGAGAGAGAGAGATCAACAAAGGGGGTTGATAAAAATTTCTCCATCCCCCTCGCTTGACGTAATCCATTCATGTCTCATGTAACCTACATCTTTCATGTGTTGTATTAGCAAGTCCATCACCCCATAGATGTCTTCAATTTTAGGGTGTATCCTATCGCCAGAAAAGAAGGTGTGGATCTTGCTCATCATCTCAATCTCACTATAGCCCGCTTCCTTCTTCACTCCCCTGTCTTTCATCGTCTTCCTTACTGCCGCTACTTCGTCCCATTTTCCAACAGATGCATATGTGTTTGCTAAAAGAATATAGCTCCCTGAGCTACTTGGTTCCAGTATATTCAACTCTTGGCATGCTCGGCTTGCTGCTTCATCATTCCCATGCAGTTTGCAAGCAGCAAGCAGTGCTCCCCAAATAGCACTATCACACTTGAATGGCATTTCATTTATCAGCTTTTCAGCCTCATCAATGAGCCCATGTCTTCCTAAAAGATCAACCATGCAAGCATAGTGCTCCACTTTCGGTTCAACTCCATATGTTTGCTTCATCGATCTGAAATGCATCCATCCTTGATGGAGGAGTCCAGAATGGGCACACGCTGATAGAACTCCTACAAATGTGATATCATCTGGTTTCAGCCCCATCTGTACCATATCGGAGAAATTACTAAGTGCTGCTTTTGCATCGCCATGCTGTGAATAGCCCAATATCATGGCTGTCCAAGAAACTACATCCTTCGCTCTGAGTTTTTCAAAAACAATAGAGGATGCCACTAAATCTCCACCCTTGGAATACATAGTGATGAGAGCATTTGACAATGAAGTCTCATGGTCGAGTCCTAGCAACACAGCCAAAGCATGTATCTGCAAAATGCAAATTATACTCGCACGACCAATAACGACACTAGTCAGTGTGGACGCATTGGGTCTCATGTTTTCATGCAGCATGAGCATCAAATGATTAAGCGCCTCCTCATGGTTCCCATTCTTAGCGTAGATGTTGATCATAGTGTTCCACGATATAAGATTTTTTGAAGGCATTAATTGAAAAAGCTTGGCTGCTTCAATAACATCACTTGAGTACCCCAGAAGCATTGCGTTCCATGCTGCAATATCTCGTTCTGGCATACGCTCAAAAAGTTCACGTGCATCTGCGACCATGCCATTTTCCAACAATCCAGTAATCATCGCCGTCCATGATATCACGCTCCGCCGAGGCATCGTGTTGAACAATTTTCGAGCATCATCAACTTGTTTTGCACAGAAATATCCAGAAATCATGGTGTTCCATGAATACAAATTCCTTTCAGGCATCTTATCGAACAACTGACGTGCATCTGCTATCTTACCGTTCATGACATATCCGCTGATCATCGCCGTCCATGCAACGACGTTTTTTTCAGGCATTTCATCGAACAGCTTCCGAGCGAGATCGTCTCGCCCATTCCGTGCATAGCCCAGAATCATGGTAGTCCAGGTAACAACATTCTTGTTCGGCGTTCTCTCAAACATGCGCCAAGCTTCATTGATCTGGCCAATCCGCAGGTAGCCACCAATCAAACTCGTCCACGAAAAAACGTTCCTCTCCCGCATCTCATCAAATATCCTTCGAGCTTCAACCATCCGCCCGGCCTTCGCGTACCCATCGATCATGGCAGAACAAGCGACGACGTTTCTCTGAGGCATTTCGTCGAACAATTTACGTGCTTTCGGCAAGTTTCCATCCTTCAAGTACGCCGTCATCATGGAGGTCCAGGAAACGACGTCTCTTTGGGGCATTCCCTCGAACACTTTCCGTGCCTCTTCCACCTTCCGCTGCCGGGCGAGGGCTGTGATCTTAGCATTCCAATCGTACGCATTCTCAAGAGCTAAACAAGAAGAACTCACGAATCTGAGAAAGACGTTATGGGTTTTCTCCGGAATCGGGAGCAACGAAGGAATTTGAGGCCGGAGGAAGACGAGAAGAGTGGCGCGAACAAGACGCCCAACACGCAGCATGCCGCTCCTGCCGGTTGCCTCATTGTGCGTCAGCAATGGCGTAGAGGGAACCAGCCCAAATAGTATTCGGACCCGATTCGGACTTTCGTGAAAACGGGTCCGACATATATGGATTTTCCATTATCCATGATCCGGAAAATTTTTCCAAAGGCCAAGTCCAATTTGATCAGTCGTAATAATCAGAACCATTACTAAACAATCAATGAATTACTCATATGGAAAAAGTAATCATAATTGGATCAATTAACTAACGTAAAGTCTAATTTTTTAGATACCATGGTCCGGATTAGATTGTAGATAAATGGGTCTAACCCCTAATTTGAATGAAAATCCAATTCAATTGGTGTGTTAGTGATGCTTAAATCTAACCCCAATTAGTGTGTTATCAATTAGGCTGTTTGAGAACTACAAAATAATACAAAAAATTATAGATCGTTATAGTGCTAGAGCTAGAAAAATTGATTGGAGGGGCACTCGTTTAAAAATAGTTGTGGGATATATATATATATATATATGTGTGTGTGTGTGTGTGATAAATGTTTAAAAATGCCCATTTAAGAATAAAAAACTTTTAAGAAACTGGTGTGGCAACCTCTGACACCAGTCACTATGTGGCGCCGCCACTGGATGCCAATTCTCTACTTAAATATGAAAGAAAAAAAAAGACTTTATCACACTTATCGTGTGGTGTTTCTGACCGAAATTATGGACTCCGTAGTGGCGTCCAGATCTTTGGTGGCCGGTCCGCTGGTGGCAAAATGGACCGTTGGGGATTAAAATAATGCAAATGAAGAAACATGCTTGACCCTAAGCGCTCCGTTCACAAAGACTTGGATGATGGATGCTTGATCAAATCCAAAACCTGATCAAATCCAAAACCTGAATATCAGAAAGAATGAGATCTTACAGCCAAAAATCAATTATTGATAGTCTCTATTTTATCCATTTGCATTGTATATGCATTTTCAGGTGCATTTGTACATGTATGATCAGTAGTTAATTGACAAATGTTTTCCTGCCTAACTACAATATACATTAACCATGATATTTGTACTCTAAAAACAATATTAAACGTCATGAAATCCCATCCTCCAAAACAATGAAATACTAACGCGCAATTATGAAGATAGATCTCTTCTATAAGTGATAAAAAATTGTCATGGGAATCATTCTTGATACCGGAAGACAGTAAATAAATGCAAGAAGATAATTTTTGGAGATTCTACACACACAAACAGAGTAATTGGTGTATTCTCAATCCACAAGGTTAAGAACAAAATCAGACCGCTTAAAATTGATTGTCAACTTTTATGTGCGACCTTACCTTATGGATATATCCATAATCTTAAAAATGTTTTGATGGAAAACATATACTTGATCATTTGTCGAGTTTAATAATATTTTATAAATATAAAAAAATGAGCAGCTCTTGTAACATCAAAACTTCAATTGTACAAAAATCAATATTTTTATAAAAATCAACTTGAATTAAGATATATGTTACATTAAATTAGCGTTTATAAACATACACAGTGCTAGTGTTTTCTTTAAAATATTATTTCACAAAACTTTAAGAGGTTTTGTTTCTGTTCCTGATCTAAATGGGACTCAAATTCTCTATCTTTCTCTCTCAATTCTCATATGAAAAGATTCCGTCAACCAGAATTATAAACTATTTATCCGAATTCGGTAACATATCCGATTAATCATGTACCATCATAAGATCTTTATGGATCAACATGAAAGACGTATCGGATCAACTTTCTTCGGGTCTGGATCAAGTATGCTTTTTTTTTTGGGGCCCAACTCGACCATGAGGGCATGAAACTTGAAAGTCGTTCTCTAGCAATTTGAGGAGATATGTCGGCGTGGAAAATTGAAAAGTAACTGAAGGGTAGATGTCAAAGCCTAAATTCCTTGAGAATACCAAGCGGAATCATGGTCCAACTAAGGGTACTATCGTCATTACCGTAATTTTCAAAACCACAGAAGCCCCCCTCTAGAATATAGCCGTTACTCAGGAGCAGTGGACCTAACTCTTGTTTCTTCAACGCATTTTCGAGATTTCGCTGAGCCTCTGGTACTTTGCCAAAGGATCCATCAATCACAAGGTTGGCAAGGTAGCTTCTCCTTTCCGATCGCCTCAGGATCTCTAGAAAAATGTTCACAGAAGGCCTCGACGAGAAAGCTCTCAGCTGGATCAACCAGGTAACCGCAAAATTTCGTCCATTTTCGAAAGTTCTCTTCGATACCATGGCTTATTTCCTCTTCTTGTTTTTTTTCTTGTGCTATTCTTTTCTTGGGAATTATTATTAGGGATTGAATGTCAAGGAGAAGGCGGACAGCCCGATCTTTAGTGAGAGATTCAGTTTGGGGTCTCACACCGACCCCTCTTTATTGCTGAGCAAGAAGAGGGAATTCTTATTATCTCCCGTTCTGCCACCATTGAGGTTCCATTCTGGCCTTCTTGGTGCGCACCGTGATACAACCATCGGTTTTGAAGATGATGGCGAGAGCGTGGCTTCTGCGCCTGATGATGCCGAGCTGGAGTACTCTGACCCTTTTGATGAAGGTGCCTTGGGGTCTAGCGATTCCGAGTTGCAGGAGAATGAGGCCACCACAAGTCGTGACGATGAAGATTCTTTCGGCACCAATTTTGGTACAAAATGGCTCTTTCACTGAGGTGGTTTTGTAATTTAGTTTGTATTGCAATAAGTAGCAAAATAACTTAGCCGATTCAATGCATTGAATCTGCAGATAAATCTCAAAGATTTGTAGGTTTGAATCCGCGCATAGGAGAAGGAAAATCTGTTTCTGCCAGTGAGGAGCGCAATAGTCGTGAATCTACTGATACTACTGTAAGCTTTCATCATTTTGTCCGCCTTTTTCCAGCTTTACATAATCTGATTTATTTAAAACCTGTTCTTTAAATTTGACGTTTCTAATAGCAAACTTATAGATGGGATGCTATTGCCTTCTCCCAGTACTAGAAAACTGAACTAACTTTGGTAACATAGGAGGCGGAACATTTTTTACTTTCCTCTCAAACAAACATTTGCCCCATAGACGGTTTCCTTGATCCTAGCTAGAAGGACAATATGCTCCTTGTAAATTTGTAGTAGTTGTTCAAACGGCGATACAGGAGCCTTCTCTAAATATGCTTCTGTGGTGCTATATCCAATTGCTTGTAGACCCTTGCTATAACTAATTTTTCGTGAACGGTTCAGCATGCTGAAGGATCAACAAATCAGATTCGACCAGAAATTGGAACTCCCAGTGCTCCACCCATGATAGAGACTGGAAATCATAGAAGTGTTCATGAAACAACCGACAATATACCATCATCTCAATGCATAACCGGGCAAGTTTATGATCATCTACAAACACAGCCATCAGGATCAAACTTTGATGCACCTAAAGGAGGGGAAGTTTATCTTGATTCAAACAAAGAAAGCTTTAACCATGAGGCAACGTGTCCACGTCAAATGGATGCACCGCGTGCAAGGTAATTTGTAGTCGTTTTGACTTTAAGGCACATATTTTGCTTTTGCAGCATTGATATCTTTAGTTTGTGATCGTTTTGATTTTTTTTTTCACCTGCAGAGAGTCTTCCATAGGAGCTGGAGTGCAGGTTCCATCTAGACAAACAGCTTCGGTTGATCGAGCACCAATTTACAGCACGAGGTAAATCATAACGCTGTATTCTTCATTTAATACCGACCCCTGTTTTCCCCTTTTTTGTCTTCAAACCTCACAACCAAGAGATATTGTCACCAACCTATATGATTATCATGTGTAAAGCTAATAAACCTGTCAAAACCATTTTGAAATGGTGGAAAGATAAATTAAGTCATGAAGAATGGTTCATTGATTTTTTAGATTCATATCCGTATGCCAGCAGTTATTTGATGATCTAAAAGCCATACTGGGACTTTGGTCTCCAGCTTGCACTAGGATAATTCTACTGGATTATCCTCCACCTGAATTATTTCTAGGCTTAGTTTGTTTGAATCCTTGGCTATCGGAATTCATATTTATGATCCTCTGTGGGTTATTCCTTTGTAGTGGTCAGAGTGCTTGGCAAACTCTTGTAGCTTATGAGGCTTGTACACGTCTGTGTCTGCAAGCATGGGCAAGAGGATGTATGGAGGCACCTGAGTTCCTTCGAGACGAGTGCATTTCTTTAAGAAATGCCTTTGGGTATGTTCCTTGAAAACCTTTAAGTTAGGTTGTCTATTGAGAAGGTGTGCTGACATAGTCATGGATAGGTTGCAAAAGTTCCTGCTTCAACCCCAAATTGAACTGCTGAGAGAAGAGAGATCTGATGCTACCATGGAAGAGACCTGCACAGTTAAGGCAAAGAAGGTTGTTGCAAAAATTAAGGTGGAAGGTACACACAGCAACATCTCATCACTGTACTTCTTAGTCATATCTAGATTCTGTGCTTACTCGTTTTATTTTATTTCCTATCAAGTACACCATTAGTTGGAACCAAAAAACATCCTGCTGCCATATACATTTATGCAATTCAAATGTATTTGGGGCCTGGAAAAATAGGCAAGGTTTCATCTTCTGATGTTCTTTCCAATATCAAGTCCTTACATTTTCTTGATTCTTCTTGACATACCAGTAGTCAATTTGCTTTTGAACAAAAAAAGCAAACTAATTACTGGTCTGCCAAAAAAGTTCAAGAAATGTGAGCAGTTGATAATAAAAGAGAACTTGAAATGTTGGGAACTTTGCAGATATGGTAACACACACTTGTGACTTGATGTACGATAAATGGCTGAGTTTTTGCACAATGAAATCACTAGGATTTCTCTGAAAAAGAACAATTTGCTCTAAATGAGGGAAAATGAGTGCTTATAATCTATTTGCAATCCAACTTCCTTTAATAAGCTTGTTCTGTTTTTCTCTTGCCAGTTAATTCATTGATTTGATATCATTTCTAGCTGAGAAACTTTATCCAACAACATGTCTTTAAAAATTAAATGACATTTACCACAACCAAATGGATGCAGTAAAAAAGATCCGCATTGTACCACATTACCCTCGTCAGAGACTACAAGCTACAAATTCTCAGTGGGGCCTGCCTTACATGCAAGTGGGTGCACAATATGTTCGTCAGGTTTCGGCACAGCTTAAGTCAAGAATGTATTCACTAAAGGCAGTTCCATTTGCTGGTATATCACATGGTAATGTTACTATAACCCTCCTGCAGTTATCCCATACTGGGAATGCACTTGCTTTTTCTGGTCTTGCCTGGACGAGATAGTTTTCATTTGTATGTGAGTCTGTGACATGGTGTTCAGTTTTCATTTGTATGTGAGTCTGTGACATGGTGTTCCATCTGATTGTCACTTCAAACTAGGGAAATGGATCTCATGATATACTAACCTATGTTTATTTACTTCATTATTTGGTGGAAGCCAGTCAGTGAGCAGAAATGGATGTGAATGAGCTTTTCCTGACACCTGACTTTACGAGCATGGATGAATTGCCTTACAATTGATGCATCTATTAAATATAGCCAATGAACTGTTAAGCAGTTACATTTGATGATGATGGAGTCTCATGGTGTTCCGCTGTATTGTAGATGCTTTTTCATGCATGCTCCAATTGAAAAGCGCCTCAGATGAGACACAGTTGGAGCCAGGGTCAGCCATTTCCATGCAGCCAGGATCTGGAGAATCTTATGTATTGTAAGGCTATACATAGTTTCATCCATTCTTTCCAGCTTCATCACATGAATCACTAAATGTTCATTTCATCATAGATGATCATTAGTTGCTCCTGCTCATATTGTCATGTGTATTAAGGTATTGTTCATGCTAAGTTAACTCACATGCCATGTTTTCTGATCAGCTTTCCAGAGAGCCAGGCTGATGCTCTTCTTGTGGAGGTCCGTGATTTAAAGGGTGGCATTCAGGGTCGATCTGTAATTCAAGTTTCTTTACTGAATGATAACCTTGTAAGCATATTTCTTCTTTTTCACTTGTGTTTCTATCTTTTATGCTACATTCTTTAAAAGTTCCATAATTGAAAAATAAGCAGAATGATCGAGTTCGATGGTGGCCGATATACGATGACGATTCTGAATGTGTAGGGAAGGTTCAACTTGTTATAAGTTGCACTAACACCTCTTGTGAGACAAGCTCAGTCAAGGTAATCATTCTTTGCCATTTTTTATGTTATTATTTCCTGGCCATGTTATTGTTTATGATTGTGCTTATATGGATGTGCATGAATGCACATACATGTATAAGTGACTACATGTAATGGCAGCTTTTGTCTGACAACCATATTTATTGTTGTACATGTGAAGTTTTAGTTGTTTTTCATGGAGTTGTATCATACTGTGTAATTTCTTTATGGTCTTCAATGGTACAGTTCAGTGAACATATTATCTTGCTGGCTTTTATATAGGATTCTGATTTTTCTCAGTGTTTTCAAAATCAAAATGACTCCAGTGTGGGCCAGTTTCGGAAACATTTGCTTATGATTTGGTACTGGAAGCTGCCATGAGATCTCAACACTTCCACTCACGAAATTTGAGGTTGTATGGACCATGGAAGTGGTTGTTAACTGAATTTGCAGAATACTATGGAGTTTCAGATTCATATACTAAGCTAAGGTATTCCTGATTGTTATCATCTTTGAGCATCGTTCTTGCATCCTCATGTAATTCTTAAATTGGGCTTGTAATATGTTCTTTCATGAGCAGGTACCTTTCTTATGTTATGGATGTGGCGATGCCAACAAAAGATTGCTTAGAGCTTGCATATGAATTGCTTGTACCAGTGATCAAAGCTCGAAATGAAAACAACCTCAACAGACAAGAGGTAGTACTATAACCATTATAAACTAAAAAAATCATTATCCTCATATTTTAGCTATAGTTTTTATGTTTGAGTGAGATAACTATAGTTTCCGGCATCAGTTTGGAACCTAACTTGTAAAAGAAGATAGAACATAATTGCAGAATGATTATGAACATTACCTATTTTCACTGGTTCAGCTGCCCCACTATTCATGACCTTTATTTCATTCCCGTTGCATGGCCTTCTTCATCTTCAATATGCACCGTTGGGAGCACTTCCTAGCAGATGGATAAGATACTTGAAATTGAGATAGTGATTAGTTCCTGGAAGTAATCTAGATAATTGTGTCTGAACATCTATTATTACACATTCAAGACCTGTATTGTATGGCATGTGGATGCATTAGTCATTCAGATAATACTTGAGGATTTTGTTACCATTTATGTTTCATCATGTTATTCTTCTGCAGAAGAGAATCCTTTTTGACTGTGAAGCTCAAGTGGGCCGTCTCCTAACAACTGTTTTTGAAAATTACAAGTCATTGGATGACTTGTCTCCTACTGGCTTGGCATCCGATCTCTTCGGCCCATCTTCAGATTCTGCTGCACCTGCCTTAGCCCCAGCTGTGCAAATATATGCACTTCTTCATGATGTGCTTTCATTAGAAGCTCAAAACATATTGAGAACTTATCTGCAGGTAAACTATAATTGGACTCTAGTTTTTCTTCAACAGATTTTCTTACCTATAGACCTGTAGTTTGAATTCAGATTGAGCTGTTGAGTTACATATATATTATATAGTCTTATATATATATATATATATATATATATATATATATATATATAGTCATGTAAGTGTGTCCCCTTATATGTACGAATGTATAAATACTGAATTTTTTTATTAGTTTCCTTGATGTAAATTCCTTCCTGCATATTGGCATTCCTTTTCTACATTTTCCAAAAGTGGCTGAACAATATAGGTTCAGACATCAAACTAATACGCTTTCTGTTTATGTTCATTACTCAGACTGCTGCTAGAAAGAGATGTAAAAGGCATATGCTGGAAACAGATGAATATATGTCGGCCAATGCTGATGGGTTCCTAACGGATATGGAAACAATGTCTACAGCATATCGCAAGATGAAGACCTTGTGCATCAACGTAAGTAGTGAGATTTACAAGGACATAAAGATACATAATCAGCACATCTTTCCAAGGTACTGCATGCACATCATTATTTGTTTGTCATCAGCACATAAAAATATAGGATGGTTGACATATATGTTCTTGTTCATATCTTTTCAGTTCAATTGACCTGCCAAACATAGCAGCTGCAGTTTACAGCACTGAGTTATGTAATAGACTGAGAGGCTTTCTCATGGCATGTCCTCCATCCAGCCCTTCACCTCACGTCACTGAACTTCTCCTTGCAACTGCTGATTTCGAAGGAAGCCTCTTCTCTTGGAACATAAGGTTTGTTGAGATAAAATTGCTTTTAAGAGTGTAGATTCAGTGAAGTTAATCAATTTTCTCACTTCATTTCAGTCCTATAAATGGAGGTGTAGATTCAAAAAATCTGTTCCATCATTACATAGAACTGTGGATTCAAGACAAACAAGATTACCTGATTGATCTTTGCAAAGGGGATAAGGTAACATAACAGATAAATAAAACCGCTTGAGGCAGTCTTTCTGATCCTCTTGGATGATTTTAAATTTGAACCACTAGAACGAAACTCTGCAGGCACCACTATGTGGGATAACTACGCAGAATTCAACTTCGCCATTTGTGGAGGATATGTATGAACATATCAAGGCGATGCTGGATGAATACAAAGTAGTGATCAATAGATGGCCTCAGTACTCCCTGCTTCTAGAAAGTGTAAGTATTTCATTGCAGCATTTTCTTCATGACCTAAGTAAATAGAGTACTTGAAAGTGAAAATATGTGAGTTACATATTGCTTTCTTTCTCAGGCTATTGCTGATGTAGAAAGAGCAACTATGAAAGCATTGGAGAAACAATTCAATGAAATATTAATGCCCTTGAAGGACAGCATTCAGAAAAAGCTTGGCATGCAAGTTCAGAAGTTCACTAGGCGTCAATCTGTATCTCTCTACATAGTTCCTAATCAAGTGAGTTATTTTCTCGAATGGGTAATAGTAGCATTACATTGTTTCGAATTTGTACATTTTTTCATAATATTTGACCTTTTCTTATTGCAGCTCGGAACTTTTCTAAACACTGTCAAACGCATTCTAGATATTCTGCACTGTAAGATTGAGAGCATTCTAAAATCATGGGCATCTTGCCTCCCTGGTGTTGAAGAAAAAAGAGCTGGTGTTGTTGGAGAGCAACTTAATGGAATCACTGTGATGCTAAGAACAAAATACAAAAATTACTTGCAAGCTTTGGTGGAGAAGCTCGTAAGAAATGTAAGTGTTATTTTATAAATAGTGTGGCTGATCTAGGATAAAGATTTCAAAGAGTTCTTACAATATAAGGTCGGTTTGACAATTTTTTAAATGCAGACAGAGGCTAATAGAAGCATTCGCCTCAAAAAAATTCTTGAAGAAACAAAAGAGGCTGAAGGAGAAGCTGAGATCCGTGAAAGAATGCAACCACTAAGCCTACAGCTTGCAGAAATAATATCCAACTTGCATGATGTCTTCTCAAGTCGTATTTTTGTTGCCATCTGTCGTGGCTTTTGGGACAGAATGGGGCAGGTAGTATTTCCCGTAATTTATGACTGCTATCATGAATAATTGCACAGGTTATTATTTTTTTTGTACTTATGGGTTATTGTTGTTTTCAACTTTGGCTTAGTGTATTTTGAGTTTTCTTGAGAGCAAGAAAGAAAACCGAATCTGGTACAAAGGGTCCTACTATGCTTTAGTGGTGAGCAACTTTTTTTAATTGATAGTTGCAGGTCACGAATTTTTATAAATAGTGACTGATGTTACTTCCTCTTCATGTAGATTCTGGATGACACATTTGCTTCTCAGATGCAGAGATTACAAGGGAATTCTCTACAAGATAAGGACCTTGATCCTCCCCGTTCTGTGATTGAATCAAGGTCAATTCTTTGCAGAGATACACAAAATGCAGCAGAAAGATCAAACTACTACTACTTTTAGCAGGTTAAGGTTTCCACTTTCCAGTTTGGCAAGAACTCCGAAAAAATTGGCCCCTTTCCTCAACCTTGTTGATCTTTGGACCTGTAGACAGTATTTTGTCAAGGCCTCATCTTCCACCCGTCTGCAGTCTGCACAACCTTCCTTGTACAGTTTATTGTATATGGGTAATTGCTTAATATTCTTTTGTATGACTTGATATTCGTGATGTATCTCGAATAATGATCATGCGCCACGCGGATGCTTCCTGTATTAATTTTTGGCATTAAATCTGAGTTTATTTTTTCTCTGAGAATGTGGGAAATTTTCCTTTAAAATAAAGCAGCAATGGAAAACTGTGGCGAAAATCTGGCGATAGATTTCACGACCTTGTTATTTCACTCTAAAGGGTTGTGGCATCCTGAATGGGTGGCGAACCAATTTTTATACATAGGCTCTGTGCCAATTTTCTTATGTGAAAAAGCATGAAATTTAGAAGCTGTCAAGTGCACGCTTTAGTTCCCCTCTGACAATTGACTGAGAAGAATATTTCACAAAAACAGGCATCATTTTAAGAGGCTTGATTGTAACCGAGATTCGGTGAAAAAATAAAACGTCAATCTCCTTTGCCTATTTTGTTTGGTTTTCTAGTTTTAATGTGAAATAAGATTTCGTCTTGCATTGTTGGAAAGTGACAATAGTGTATGACGTACAAAATGATTCTCAATATCACCCTCTTAAGAGGAGATTGGAACAAATAGAGACAAATTTATTAAATCATTCGATGGTAATCTTTCCTCATTTTCCGTACTGCAATGAGTCATAAATAAAGTTACAACAACGTCAATCTCCGTATTTGTTTTCTTTCCAATAAGAAGATGCGGGGATACAGATACTGGGTATCGGGCCGGGCCGCTCAGCCCGGCCCGCCCTCCGGACTCCCGCATCACCCTCCCGTCGCCCTCCGGCATTGGGTCTCCGCCGACGGCCCACACGGAGGAGGAGGGGGAGCAGGGAGGGAGACGGAGGAGGAGGGAGAGGGAGAGGGAGAGGGAGAGGGAGAGGGGGGGCGGAGAGGAAGAGGGAGAGGGCAGAGCGGAGAGGGGAGAGGAGAGCGGGAGCGGAGAGGAGGAGGGAGAGGGAGAGGTGGGGCGGAGAGGGCAGAGCGGAGAGGGAGAGGGCAGAGAGGGAGTAGAGAGGGGGAGCGGGAGCGGAGAGGAGGAGGGAGAGGGAGAGGGGGAGCGGAGAGGGAGGGTGATGCGGGAGGGTGATGCGGGCCAGCCTAGGAGTTTCTGAAGCGCCCAGGGCCGGTCCTACCAGAGGGGGAGTGGGGAGTCGGGAGTCGGGGGACGAAGGCCGAGGGAGGGAGTCGGAGAGCAAAAGGGCAGAAAAGTAAGCAATTTTTTTACCTTCATACCAACCGGCCTCTTTGGTAGGAGGGATTCGAAGGAAAGGAAAGGAAAGGAAAGGAAAGGAAAGGAAAGGAAATGAAAGGGAAGGGAAATGAATGAAATGGAAAGAAATAGAAAAAGTTGATTAAAAATGTTGTTTGGATAGAAAGGGAAGGAAAATGATTGAAATGAAAAAAAAAACTAAATAGCACGTAGATTTAAAAATAAAAGAAATAAAAGGAGGGGTAGTGTAGGAATAAAAAAGTCTTTCACTTTAACTTTTTTTTCATTTCCTTCTCAATCCGTCCGATTTGAAAGGGGAGTAATTTTTCTCTTTTCCCTCTCTTTCCTTCCTTTTCTAATTAGCCAACCAAACAAATAAACGATGGATTGTTCTATCCCTCCTTTTCCCCCATACCAAAAGTGACAGGAAGCACTAAAGAATCGTATGTTATTCCTCTAACGCTTGATTTCCTGCCGTGAATCTCAGCGTTTGTTTTTTACGGTTTCATAATACGGATTAAGATTTTGTCATGGAGGCTTGCATTGCTGGAATGATATACAAAATGATTCTCGATTTTAGTAAATGCGTCACTCTCACTGAATGAGACTGGAATAAGGACACAAATTACAGCAGAAACAAAAGTAATCTTCACCGGTTGGATAATGGGACTGGAACAAGTAACCATAAATGCTTATTCATTTTCATTCAACAGAAAAAATCAGTGGAAGATTGACGTTTTATTTTACTCTACAGAAACATAAGGAACGGCAACACAGGTCACGATAATGGTCTGGCAGCTGCAACCTTTGCTGCTCGCACGAGTAGAGAGACCGCCGAAATTTGACGACACAGAAGCACGAGGCTTTCCATGATGATGGCAGCTGCAACCAAGCCTGCAGCTTCTGCTGCCCGAAGTAGACAGAAGTTCAAATTCTCCAGCACTTGCCCACAACTCCAAAACTTCACATTATCTTCCTTGGCTGAAGGGGAATAAGTTTTGAGAATTGCTGTGCCTGTAGGAGTTGAACACGTATGTAAGTACCAAAAAGTATGAATTATGTTTGGAAAACAAAGCACAAAACAAGAGACCTTCAGAAACTTCTTCACCCGGTTCTCCTTTCTTCCCTTCTCCTCAGCACCCGCCACTTTCTTCTTTCATATTTGGTGTTTTGATTGGTATGGCAAGTACAAAGGGGAAAAGAAAGAGAAAAAAATAACAACACCAACAGACTATACCAACGAGGAGAAATCTACGAAAACGACAGTCTGACAGGAAAAAGGGAATACAACTGAAAAGACAGAGAGGCCTTACCTTTGAGCCGTGGCTGCGTGGTTTCTCCAGACATTTTGTGGACCAAGGTTTACAAATTGTAAGACAACAACAAAAGAGGAAAGAGGGCGCAAACCCCAGGAGTACTTAAACCTCCTTTTTCAAAGAGTTCAGTCCCCAGCCAAAGTACTTTCTATCACACCAAGGCCAATTTTCGGAGCAAATGGTCCAAGGCAGTCAAGCGGGCAGATGTTTTCAAGAGCTAACTCTTGCCCAAATGCACAAGAAAGAACGGGAGAAATGCGCCAGTATAAATCCTGACATGAATTCTTAGGAGAATAACAAAAAGAACTTTGAGATTAACTGCATAATATATATCTGCTAGCAGGAAAAACAAGACCAGTGACACAAATTAAACAGATCGTAACAAGATTCTGAGAACACCATCTAAGAGGAGTCAATTTGACTTCGACACTCGAACTTTTAATCCTTCTAACGTTACTCAGTGGCTCCTTGGATAAATCAAAACTCGCCCCCTTCATCCTCAATTCCTGAATGCATCTACTCAATGTCCTGCTATCGCCACGCTCCTTCTGCAAGCGGGCCGACATCTTCATATACCTATACACCTTGTACTGAACACAAAGAATCATGACGACGGAGGTTACCAGATACAAAAAACAGGGCACCCACCATTTTCTACAGGAATTCTCGTTAAAATTATTCGAGGACACAAAGAGAAGGGTTAGGAAGAAGCCATGGAACGCGAAGAAAAAGCAGCACAGTTGGAAGACCTCCCGCCGGATGTTGTCGATCCGCGTCTCCTTGGTCGTGATCCGGCGGGCGAATAGGTCCTCCTCTCTCTGCCACAGTTTTAGAAGCAAGAGGTGGCCCGGGCTCTCGGAGATTTCTTGGAGAGGATGGTGGGCCGAAGATATGAGAGTTTCTTGAAGGTGGTCTTCGTCGCCCGTGGGGATTACCACGACGTGGGCGTCTTTAGTTTCCGCCATTGCTGTTTCAAAACGCTCAAAGAAAGCAAGAAATAGAACAGGAGAGCGAGAGAGAGAGAGAGCGCGATGCAGGCTTTGACGGTAGTGATCAGGTGAACAGAGCAATGCGTTCTTGTGAAGGCGAGTTTGTTGTGGGGAAAATGAAATAGCCGTGGAAGGAGGGAGAAAGGGGCTCTGCTCAACGGTCACATTTTTCTGGGCAGTAGAATATGACCGTTTGAGGTTGTGTTCCGGGGCTCCTTCGAAGCAAGGGCAGGTTGTTCCTTTTTCTGAAGCTTTGGGCCTTGGATCTTCGCCAATGGGCATGATCCGAACCGGAATAGGCCTTATCTGTAATTTAGGCTAATGAATAATTCATTAAAATTGAGGGCATAATACAGGCAACATGTATGGCCGTTTGATTGAAAAAAAAAAAATTATTGGATAATTTTTTCTGAAAAAAAAAATTAAATGATGAGAGCGTGAATGGAAAAGAAATTGAACAAACTTCGCAGTTTGAGAATGAAAACTTGATAAGAGATTTCTTTTAATCCAATTTAAGCTTTTAGATGCACTTCCCAGTACTTTCTCAGGAGCATATTTTAAATAAAAGCTAGGTTTCTGGCCATCATTTTTTTGTGTTAATGATTTTCACATCTTAAAGAGTAACCGCAAAAAATTAAGGAATCCAAGACATGCATTTTTTATTAAAAAATACACGACAAAGACATCTGGAAGCGAGAAACATGATTCCCACGTTGATTTCCTTCTGTTTTTGAGAAAAATATATTCGCATTAGTTTACCAGAAGACACATTTACTAGTTTCTAGAACAACTAAGGCGCATTTTATTCCGATATATTATAAATTTTCTATGGTACATCGTATTTTTCTAGATTAGGTACATAATTCTAACATATAACAAAATTTATCTTCCAATATCAAGAAAAATACGTTTGTTGTCATCTTCAAACGAGTTGGACATATACATCTAGAAGCATAAACCGTGCAAAGATGCTACGCACAGTAATCTGTAGTAAGGATCCCACCTCCAGTTTATTGACATGGTGTTTTATGGCACTGGATTTTACTTAGTAGTTACAGAATATGCATTACTGCAGGTACTTTCAACGACAGAAATGAACTTTAGAGAGGCCGAGAACCGACCAACTCAAATTACACTAATTAAGAATATCTTGTGATGAATGTTCAAGCTTTTGCAGAAAATTGATTCAATCCAGTACAATTTTTTTTTTCTCAGTGACCAGATTATGAAAAACACATTCATGGGTTAGAGAAAATTAAATGACTTACTGCTGGGTTTTCTCCAAATGGCGTAATATAAGACCCAGCTAAAATATAGAGATTCCATTGGAGCCAGCCCCACCTTCCCTTACACACGATTGATGTTATGCCTGTGATTCTAACATAGGGAAATCACGCAACTATCGATGATTATGTTACTATGTACAGTACTTACAATGTTTTCTTTGAGCAGTAAGTCTTCCTTTAATAAACATATTCGCAACCATTCCATACTCACCTTCAACTCTGAATTCAATGCGCCGAGAGCCAACGAAAAGCTCTTAGAATTTTGCTTTCTCATTAGTTCCCAATATTGAATATCAGATTGCACAAATCAGGTCTAAGTGAATGAAACAAAAACAGGGAATGGTTTCATAATATTGATAAAATCTCTAAGCAATTACTTTGGCGACAATGTGGCGGGAAGCTCACGAATTCACGAGTTCTAGGTAGTTACGATCGATAGCAAAACAATGGTGTCAAGGCGTATTGAATTTACACGTTGAAGCAAAGTGCTGGGAAACTGAGACTTCAGACGGTACTAGTACCTAAGCTGTATCTCATCACTGTGCCGGTCAGTGAGTTGCGAAATCCGCATCCCTCTTGCTTAAGCAGCCAATCGTTCTTCTTCCACAGACGATCGTCGCAGCTATCCATCACAGCAGAGCTCGTCTTCTTCGTTTCTTCACTGGTCACCTCCTTAAACGTCATGTTTCTCCAGACGTGTGGGTCGAAGCTGTCCCTGACCCTTTCTCCCTTCTTTTCTCCTGCCATTGCCTTCTCCACCTCCATGGATGACGCTGCAGAGCTTTCACAGGCCACAACAGCCTTTGACGTCCCGTGTCCCTCGTGGCTGTGACGACCTTTATTTGGCAGCTTTGAAGTATTCTTCTCCTGATCATGCATTGCCTTCTTCAGCGCGCCGGCCTCTCTGCCCGTGGCTTTCTTGGACTTGTGAAGGTTGGTGGCTCCAAAGCAAGAGAAAAGGGATGCCATGGTCACCACTGTCTTCCAGGGATCAGAAAGTATTCGAGGGATGATTCCACAAAGCAAGTTTCTTGATCAAGAACTAGCGAATTCAATATACCCAAAGCATCAGAAACGCCAAGCGTTAGATAGCCACCTGCTACGAGAGGTTTATATAGAAGGTAGAGCATTAAGGAAGAGTCCTAGTCGGTTCTGGTCATGTATATCTTAAATAGATAACACAGAACCGCTGACGGTTGCCAATTTATGCATTCAGGAGACAGAGCTTCCTTGGTGAGCTAGGAGATTAAGATCACACAAGAAATTAGACATTAGATTAAGATAAATGATATTATATGCCTGAAACTGATCTTGAGCGATTATGATCCACGATCGGTAGTTCTGAGTTCCTACTACGCTGTTGAAGGTATATCAAAGATAACTGACAGGATCGTAATCCATATCTGCATGTCATGTCTCTACCATGCGTGCAGGAGATCAGGTGAGAGGGGATCTGGGTGAACTTATCAATCATCTCCGGCTTGATCGGATAAAGATCGTCTTCGGGAAGCAACCAAGGCGTTTTTATCTCAAATGTGCAGCGTTCAGACCCACGAGGACCAATTGGTATATGTATATGATTAGAGCATCTTTGATTTTGGGAATTTTATGGCAAATAATCCCATGCCTAACCTGAGCTAATTTGGAGAATACTATACATAAAATTTTGACAAGATACAAATAGAGATGGTTTAAAATATTTAAATTATTCTTATGAAAAGCTTCAGGATCACCAAATCAACACAACAAGAGCCTGTATTTTTTTAGAAAATTTACTAATTATTTTTCAGTTTTTCATGAAATTAATTTTTTCTTCATATGAATAATTTGTGACGACTACATTGTGTCCACTGATCTTTAGGCTTCTAAATACATGGTCACTCAAAAGTATTTTGAAAACCAGGTCAACTGACTTAGCTCCGATGAGCTGCACATTTGACAAAAATATACCCAAGCCCATGATTCAGTTTCTCTCTCTCTCTCTCCATATATATATATATATATATATATATATATATATATATATATATATATATATATATATATATACACACACATTGGAATGGCATCTGATTAGCACATACAAATATGTTTCTCTCTCTAGTCTTATGTTCCTGACTGGAGAGCTAGCAGGTGTTATATCAAATCTCAACTTGCTATTTTTTAGTACATTTTTTCCGGTAGTCTTGTGCTGATGACTCAGGGTGCATAGTTGGCGACTTGGTTCACCATGCAGGGTCTTTGCATCAACTATCAAGCGAATAATTCATGATGTAGTAGTCTGCTGATTCCTTGTTATTGAGAGAAGAAAAAACGGGAAGAACAGGACAGTGACATGGTTCAATTTGTCAAAAGGAAAAAGAAAATAGAAAAAAATGTATTCACGTCCACATCGAGCCACGTGTATGACATCAACCGAAAAAAATCTTTCCAAAAAAATAATAATTTTACCAAGCGCAGGGTTTGACGCATTATCGACCAATGCAATTTGCAAGGAAGGAAAAAATAATTGGGGGAGAAACTGAAGCGGTGGATGAGAAATTTTAAATGAAGAGACTAACAGATAATACTTGCTGAAAAAACTTACAAATAAATAAATGTTATGTAAAATTAATGTACTTCAGACTCATGAGAGAAAGAGAATAGCGAATACCAGACATCGACGTCGAACAATAGATCCATAAGAGAGTTGCCTTTAGATATAAGGTTTCTAATTTGACACTCTTTAGATTATTTTTCATTAGATTATTTTTCAGTTCCAGTTAAATTGAAACCAACACCAGACATCGACGTAGACTTGAATGATAAGAAAAGAGAAAAAACTTTGAAGTCCCTCATCCGAATGGTGGGTGCCCACCTGCTTGCTCGGCAAGAAACTCCTGCTAATTAAATTGAAAGAGATCAAGATTCCAACACTCAAGCGCGTCCATTTGTATTGTGCAGATTGTTTTGTGGGATATCTAATCTCACATAAAACTTGTCATCACTTCTAAAATTCATTTTGGGCATGTGTCACATTGCCGTTTCCAACAAGAAACTCTATCCACAAGGCAGGGAGTTTCCATTGACTCAAACCTTGACGCAATTAGTGGAGGAGTGGTGAGTTCAAATGAATTCCATGGGCATTATTATCTTATAACAAGCTCATGCTGAGGGCCGTTTGCAAACGCCACGAAAATGCTCAGCTGCCAGTTTAATAAACATATGTTTGGTAGTCTTTGATCTTATGTTGATCAAACAGATATATTTTGATAGCCTCGAAACTTAGCTTAGATGCAAAAAAAATGAAACAGGATTTTGGGAGTTCGTGATATTAGGTCGGTCTTGCGCTGCTGGGACAGGCAGGCTGAGATCTTTTTGGTTTGTGGTCTCAACGAAAACGACCGTAAGATGGATCCCCCCACGATGCAATTACTCGAAGCGCATCGCCTTGGACCGCACCGAAGCGCAACCGGACCTTGTTGTTCGGCCTCCGGGTTGTCTTGTCCCGGAAGAAACGCGAAATGACCGTTTTAGACTAAACGCTAGAGGGTATTTGCAAATGAGGGACTCCTTTCATGATTTCATCCGGTCCTTGCAGGCAAACTTGCGAAAGTCACTGCTTGTTTTCGGTTTTCGGCTAAGAGAAACAGTAGACCACAAATTAAGATTCCCCACCAAATCAACTTGATTTTGCTAATAGCCTCAAAGTATTGACACACAATGTCCAATTTGGTATGGTTTTGCATTCAATGTGAGGTTGGTGGAACTTGGAAGTAACTACTGATTGGGTGTGAAAGGTAAATTTCCCAAACCAGAGGATTTTTCCCTTTTTCCTGTTTTTTCTGCAAGAAAAAAAAAAAGGTAGCTAAGGCTTGATATCCAAGGCGCCTTTGATGGAAAGGAAGAAGTTTGTTTGAGTGCTGCTTCTTGAGAAATGTTCTTCTCCAACATACAGTGGCGGAGCCAGCGTGGGGTAGGTGTGGGCACCTGTCCATGCCAGCTCAAAAAATTTTATTTTATACCATTTAAAATAGTAAATGGTATAAAAGAAAACTTCTTCCTCCCTCTCACTGTCCTGCCCACGCCAGCCCCCGTCAGCAAATTTTTCTGGCTCCGCCACTGCCAACATATATATTGGTGTGAAAATACCACCATATCGTATGGTGGTGATGGAGCCGTAAATTTTTGATTGAGACACATTAATACATAATTACTCAATTTTAAACCATTCTAATAATCATATGTCTTTCAGATATATAGTAAAATGAATTGGTTCGTGTGTGCAACTGCCACACCTGTCTCTGCTTGTGGACATGCTCCACAGATTAAACTCAAGCAATTCATGTAACCATATATAAGTTCGCAAGCAACTTTATATATACATTATAATTTGTATAATTTCGGCAAAAGAAAAAGGCAATGTAAACAGCTAAAAAATGATGGAAATGCGAGGAATTTTCACATAAGTACAGGCACCAAAAGGATAATAAATATCATTTGAAATCCACAAGGGAAGAAACTCTCCCGGCTATTAAATGTCCCGGCTATTAAATGCAACCTTAGGGTGAGTTTGATGTTTCCATCAAGAAAGCGAGCGAAACTCTCCCGGCTATTAAATGTCCGAAGTCGATCGGGAGGTGAAAGGAAGAAGGGGGGAATGAGAAGGGACATCGGTATCTTCTTCTTTGGAGGATCCTGAATTTCTTCTGCGCAGAAAGATTTCGTAAGTAGGAAGTTACTTTGAGAGAGAGAGAGAGAGAGAGAGAGAGAGAGAGAGAGAGAGAGATAGAGAGGGAGAGAGGATGCACCTCTACAACGCGTGGCTTCCCCCTCCCGTTGCAGAGAAATGCAAGGAGGAGGAGGCCTCATTCTTGCTCGTTGTCAATTCGGTCAGGAATTCCTGGCGCCCCGATTACCCTGATTCCGTCTACTCCACCATCAAATGGATCTCCATAATCGACCTGTGAGTTCGTTTTCTCCCATTTTTTCTGCTTAGTTTCTTGTACTTCGTCTAAATTTTGATATGATTCACCCGGACTTCGAGCTTCTGTTGTTCAGGAATCGCGAACACCTCGGATGGCACAGCTCCGAGAAAGTTCTGTTTCTTTTTCGCTTTCTTGAATGGATAATCAATTTATGGTTCTTCTTATTGACTTTGTTGTTTCACTCATACTCGGTTGGGACCCGGTTTGCTTTGCCGCTTCTTTCATGTTTATTGTATTGTGCGCCGATCCTTTCTTCTCGTTGCTTTGGGCATATGCAGGGTTTTTGTGGTTTATGTGCTTAATGCAGAAATTGTTTCTCTGTTCAGTTTTGGTGGAACATGTTTCTCGAGTTAGACATATTCACGAATAGCATCTTTGCATATGGGGGCGTTTAATTGGCGGACCGAGAAATTTAGGGGCACCACTACATGGCAAAGTGAAAAAGAAAACAAAAACTGCACATTGTAAAAAAAAAAATCAAATAACTACAACAACGCATTTGTACTTTTACAATTGACATACTATGAATGATCAAACCTTAAAGTTATGCTACCCACTCTATGAGCATTGGATAATGAACATTCAGTTCTTGAAGACATGCTTGATAAAATGGTTGACAGCTATTTTTAAGTTCTGATGCAAATGCAGTTAATAAGGCATCTGAACGCAAGCAAAGCAGAACCCAGAAAAGTAACAGGCGAGCACAAAAAACAGAGTTCTGAAGGTTGACACCTATTTATAAGTTCTGATGCACAAGGACTTACTAAGGCATCTGAATGCAAGCACGCAGAACCCAGAAAAGTAAGTGTCAAACTCAAGGACAAAGGAAAGGTTCAGGAGTTAAAAATGCTTGACAGCTACTTTTAAGTTCTGATGCAAAAGCAGTTAATAAGGCGTCTGAATGCAAGCAGGCAGAACCCAGAAAATTAACAGTCAAGCACAAAGGAAGGGTTTAAGAGTTGCATGCTGCGATGTATACATATATAAAAAAAAGATATATAAGTCAACAGGAGATTAGACAAGGACAGAAATATTCAATATCAAGTACAGCAAAAAGGAGTTGGGTGCTGCCGTTTATATGTATATAAAGAAATATATATCAACATGAGATTAGACAAGGACATAAGAATATTCAATCAACATAATGTATTTGTTGTATAAAGGGAATCCACAAACTCGATAAATAATTGAGATTCAATTATAAGAATTTGCAACATTCATAAATTTAACCACATTATCTTCAATGCTAAACATGGAATATAATGCATTACACACACACACACACATAATATATGAATAGAAGTCCTCTTGCACTTTGTTGATTTTTCTTGACATTCTCTTCTATCAGAATGCCACCCAGGTAAAAGCATTGAGAAGGATCTTCTGTTCTTGTCCTTTTGTGATTAGTTTTCTACTATGTTCTCTTTCAAGCTTGGGGGCTACTAGGCAAACCTCCAAGTTAAATGTGCACCCTTTCTTCTTTGTAACTACGTGGTCCTTGAAGGGTCTTAGCTCCCTGGTGGCTAAGGATCACTTGACCATTGAATCTCCTGGTTTTGTGCCTTTGATTTGCCAGGTGACAAAGCCTATGTTACTATCTCAGTAGAAAAATTGGCTTGTGACCATAGTTACTATTAATTTTCCAAGTGACAAGCTAATCACTATTGAGGCATGTGCTTATTCTACTTTACTTTCACCTCCAGTGTCTCAAAAAAGACTTCTGTTACCATGCATTGAATGTGGACATTGTACGGAAATCATGAATGTAGGTAACCAAAATCTCTGCAACAAATGTCGTTTCTTATGTCCTTCACACCTCAATTTCTTAACTTGGTCATATAAGTCTTATTTAGAATGACCTCTCAGTAAATCCATAGACTGGGAGATATGGGGATGCCTAAGCATGCAAAAGTGTTATGACTATTTTTGAATTTGGAGTTGTTTATATATTGCAGAATATGTATCAAAAGGAGTCTCAGAATTTATGGGACCATTTATTCTTGTTGATACTTGTGGGCAAAATGCAAAATACCTAGGGCAGGAAGTCTAAGGATACTAATAAACATTATGGGAGTATGACTTCTGATTAGCTTCTGGTTGAGAAGCATTATGCTTAGATGGTTCTGCTTCTAACTAAATAAATACTCTCCTTTTGTCTTTCTATAATGATGGGGAAGCAGTCCTTCATGCCCATTAAATAGTCTTATAGTGGTGGACTGTGAGTTTTATTGTTCACATTATTCTGCTCCGTTGAGGAATGAGGAGTCTATTGACAAGAAAGCTGAATGTTTATCTTGTGCCAGCCATACCTTTAAAAGTTCAATTTTGTTGTTTTGCAGCTATCTAAGAGCAAAAAGCACAGTTTCCTTGGAAGATGCAAAGGCTCTTATGGAAATTGGCCTAGATATATTTTTTGCATCAAATGGCAAACTTTATGTCCAGGTACTTTTCTCACTTCCTTTCCTTTGTAATGAAGTATCTATTCCTGAGGAGTCCTTTACATCTGGGATCAAAATGCTTCCTGAAGATTCTTGTCCTGATCAACCTCTTCCTTAGATTGAAACAAATATCCAGTGTTGTTGGAAGACTAGATATCCTGTCCATGTGGAGGAAACCTGAGGCTTGTGTTCATTACTGTAGCTGCAGCCAGTGCTTTCCTATGGAAAGAGCATTCTTTATTCGAAAAGTGAACATTTTATTTATGGGAAAAGGGTGACTTCTTTCTCTGGCGTCTTTTTTCCATGCACTACATTACTGATACTCCAAATGTGTGAATTAGGTTAGGTGGGGAAATATATTGATCAAACTATTGAAGAAGTACAGGAAAGATATTTGCTTGAGAGTTCCATGGAGGCCATTCTATGATACTTTGATGAGTACTCATTTTATAAGGTAGTTCTTGCTAAACTCACTGTTCTACTGCATCTCCATCAAAGTTTTATCTAATTAGTGTTTTAACTTTCAAAAATACTTAGAGCATTTTCTTCAAACTAAATCTTTTCTTCTAGCACCCTTATTAATCTGTCTGCATAGCACAACTGCGATTTTCTTTTGCATAATATCATAATAGTTGACAGATCTAGAATACTTTCTCAATTTTATGAGTTTTTGTTGTTTCCCGTGATCCATGTGTTTAGCTTGTCATTTTTTTAAGCAAAATAAACAGTGCAAAAATGTATTTGAGTCTTGTTTCTGTTGTTTTGAATTCTTGATATTGATTTGTTGATGTCATGTTCTTGTCTCTCTATGGTCTTGGACTGTGGTTCTTCAAGACTAGCATTCAGTTAGATGGGCCTCAGCTGCTTGGTTCTCTGACATGCAGGAACTGGCACCTGATCCTTCTTCATTTTCCCTTAAGTTGCATTCTTAGATCTGGTGCTATTTCCACGTCTTGTCAGGTAATATATGGTGGTCAGTTTGTTGATACTTGTCTAAACTCTAGGTCTGTATCCTATGATGGTTGCTTAAGACTTCATATAGTGGTCAATGTTTCATGGGCATCACGATCTAAATACCTTCACTTTGTTTTTTGTGACTTTTTTTCTGTTTAATTGACATAAGCTATGAGGGAGAATGGTTAAAGACGATCAGAAAATTGATTGCATGTTTTTGTTGGGAAGTTTCTTATGCATGGGAAAATGATGTCAAGTAATACCACATGTTGATAAAGAAAAAAATTCTCCTAGCAAAGCGACTACCGTGTGATTGTTAGGGATGTCTACTTATGTTTCTACTTCTCAGTCTTGTGGTGTACTGTCCTTTATAGCTTGTGGTGGCTGCATGATATAAGAATGAAATATTTATGTCACAACTATATGTCCGTAAACTTTTATAACTGCATTGCAGTTTTCTGAGAAATTTTGGCTGCTTTCACTATGTCAACATTCTGCTGTAGAGCTAACAACTTTGAAGATTCGGTCTTGTTTTGCTAACTTGGTACCTCAAGTAATCAACTTACCTTTAATATTCGTCAACTACATTTACAGAAATCCTGGTGCTGAAGGTTGGAGACTGAGACAGCGACACTTCGAGACAATTACATCACTTGTACGGTTTTGTCGAGTTCTTTTTCCTTCAGGTTCTGCTGCTGAGATATGGACTGAGTTTAGGTGAGATATGTCTTATTTTAAGTTGCAAAGGACTAAAAGCTTGCTGTATCTTTAAGTTTCTTTTATTTCTGATATTAGTGGCACTGACTGTATGGCTTTGTCTAAAGCAAGACCTTTCGAGCATAACCACCAATATTGCGATATGAACAAGAAAAATGATAAAATTGAAACAAAACCTAAAACAACATGCCTTTCTGAAAGCATGCGAAACAATATTATTGCGTTTTTTTATCATTTTTGCCCATTTTCTCTATGGTTAGAAACATTTGAAAGCATACGCATTGGCTTGACAGCCAATCCTTTGGCTCCTTTCTGAAGGAAGCTAATGCCATTGAAAGTGAAGATTTCGTGATTGTATGCCATTAGTGTTGACCTTGACTGAAAGCTCTCATGGATTCACATTTAAGTCTAAGTTAAATTATTTATTAACATTCTTATCATCATTAAGAGATTATTTTTATCATTCTATCTAGTTTTTTTAATGTCTTATTAGTTCCTCATGTGTTTTATTTTTTTACGAAAACAATGTCGCTGAAACATACTCAGAAAAACTACACCTATTTGTGGCTAACTTTAGAGCAACTACACCGTGGAATGTTTTATGTCATTTCTAGCCTTAACCCCAAAACTCATATCTGGTATGCAACTAACAAATTTTGGTCACTGTCATAGATATCACAAAATTTTTGAAAACCTCAGGATATTTATGAGAAAAACAAGTAAGATGTAAATATGAGGAAAACCTTATGAGATTTTGAAAATCTTGGCAAAAATGAATAATTTCATGCTATGTTATCAAAGTCGTCAAGCGCAAACTGGGTGATAGGCTGCACCTAGCGGCTAGTGCCTAGGCACACATAGGCGACCATTTAAAAATTACAGCTGTATGTATTACACACAAGCAATTAATAATTTTATATTATAGAATATATCATATTGTCGTATATAACTTAATATACATGTTAAAAAGTGTGGAAAACAAATATATATATATTAAGTTATTAATTATTAAGTAAGTTATATAATGTAACTAATAGTGATATATAATAGCTGTCCATAACCGTTAATAATATATGATTTATATTATACTTGACAAAACGTAAAGTTTTATAGCGTTGACAATTAAAAAAACTGAAAAGCAATACAATCAGTTCCTAGACTCAAATGTTTGCTTCAATTCATAAATCATTACTAAAAAAGCCTGGGTGATCAATGATACAAGGAAGAAGATGCAAGTCCATCATTATCTGTGTCATCATTTAAATGAAGTTGATGTGAATTTTAATGAAAAATTGCTTTTTGCATGCCTAAATGGCCTTTTCCACATTGAAGGAAGAGTCAACGGCCACAGGTTAAACATTAATACGACACGAGTCTCCATTAAAGATTCTTTGAGAACCTTGCTGAGTCAGATGAGTGTCTTTTTGACTTTTATGGACTAGGCATGTCTATGCCTAGTCCCATAGGCATGAGCCAAGGTGCACACTCAATTTAGTGCGCCTAAGTGCTAGACTTAGGCAATGAAGGTGGAGTTGCGCCTAGGTGTTGCCTAGGCAACACCTTAAGAACATAGATCTTGTGATTTTTTTTTTTGGTGATTTTTCATTCTTTTGCTATTGTTAGTTTCTCATTTATTTTATTTTTCTCTAATGTTTAGGATTTTTTCTTAAAATTTGCCGAGAATTTTCCCAATTTTTCCCAAGAAAAAGAACTTCCCCAAAAAACACCCAAGAGAAACTTTGTCAATATTTTTCCGAGAATGATATTTGCGACAATGGTTTTGATACAATCTTTGCACGTAGGTTTCATGTATTTGTGTTTATGTCAGAGTACAGAAGGGCATCAATTTAAGTATCAATTGACATGCATGAGTTTGTTTTCATGTGCATCTGCACTTGTTTTGGATTTATATCTTTGTGGATGGCTTTTGACTCTTTTGCTAACAATGGTGGAAATAATTTGTTGGCTGCAGTCCTTTTCTTGAAAATCCATGGCATAACTCATCATTTGAGGGTTCAGGGTTTCTCAATCTTTTCCTGCCGACAAACTCAGAAAATCAGGATTACTTTTCAAAGTAAGCAATGCTGTCTTATGACTACTTGAGCTTATCGTTGTTCATGATCTGCAAATTGAGAAATATGCTTCTGAATGACAGTGATTTTATTAAGACCTGTTTAGACCTCTGGGCTTTGGTACCAAATTGCCACTTTTGGGATCTTCAATGGGCTGATCTTGTAGCCCGCTGCATAAAGAATTACAGTACAATTGATTGGGAGGGATTCTTACCAATACTTTTTACACGTTACCTGAATATGTTTGAGGTACGCTTGTGTTGTTAGAATAAGTACTGTAGTTATTTTTTCATGGTGGACCTATGGCTTTCTTTTGTCCTTTCAATAAATTGTTTCATGCTTTAAAGGTCGAGTATTTTTGAGTTATATTTTGATTCTTAAACTTGATTAAGCTTTTCTCTGTTCTATACTTCTATTGCTTTGTCTTCTCTTTTCTTCTTTTACATATTCTGTTATCAACTAATGTTAATGTTATGAGTGCCTCAGTTACAAGTCCGATATGCATGGAAGCAGTGATATTTCTATTGTCTATTTAAAATAAGATGCACACAGTTTTTATGCTTTCTATTAACTCCAAGTGATAAAAAGCTTCCATTTTACAACGTTTGATGGCTGAGTTCTGTGAATTGCATTATTGGATGGATGTTTGAATCCCCTTTGGATGCTTTGATGTGAATCAGAGACTTCATAATTGCACTAATATACATGCTTGTCTCCTTGTTCCAAGTTTAAATGGTGATCTCTACACTATTCACTTTTGTGTGTCATGGCGAAGAGAACTTGTATTAATAGGAAATTTGTTGCTTCAATATTTGTTTATTCCAAGCGACATGACAAGTCAATTGTCTGGTTACTAGTATCAATAGTTTGAAACATGAAAACTCAATCTTCCAGTTACTAGTATTAATATAATTAAAGTTGTTGCTTCAATATATTTGTTTTTCTCTAGTGACATGAAAAATCAGTCTTCTAGTTACTAGTATTAATAGTGTTAAACTGTTGCTCCTCCTCTTGCTGCTACTGTTATTCACTATCTTGTTGGCTTGATATGTTGGTGATGCAGGTTCCTGTGGCAAATGGAAATGGTGTATACCCATTCTCTCTTGATGCACCAAGAAATGCGAGGTTCTTATTTTTTAACAGAGTGTCCAATCCGACCAAGGCTATCGCAAAATCAATTGTAAGAAAAAGCTGGGTTCCTTTTGTTCATAATATCTCGTTCAATATGGTTGTAGCTTAGCAATGCCCTGTTAATGTAATGGGTTAAGCTTTTTTCAAATCTCTTGTTATGTGAATTCTTATGGTATTACACATGATGTACAGGTGTATCTTTTAAAACCTTGTGGCTCTACTCAAGTGTATTTTGGGAAATTGGCAAATCTCTTGGAACAGTATGTTCATGCAATATGTGCCGATTGGATGGTTGTTGTTGTGTTCATTTTTGGTGGCTGCTTGCTGAGACTCATATGGTGTAAATTGTTGCTTTCTTAGATTCTATCATCCATCTAATGGTGGGCGCTGGACACATTCATTAGAACGTCTCCTACGTTACCTGGTGATCATCTTCAAGAGACGGCTATTACATGAGCAGGAGTATAGATATTATTTTCACTTACTCTTTTGTCTTTGTTTTCCTAGGCCTTTTCCTGTTGTTGAGGTTCTATTGAATCCTTTCTTCTTTTTTCTCGAATCTTTTAGGTGTTCTTTTCTTTCTTAGAGTAACATATCTATGCAGGAGTTTGGTAAAAGGCAAAAGCTCTGAGATATTTCTTGGCAAGTCAGAAAGGGCTGCCTTTGTGAAGATTGTGCTGCAGTTTGTAGATCGTGCTCAGTACAGCAAAAATGAATCTCTTGCTGAAAGTGCTGCTGCTGCAAGTTCAAGTTTGTCATATATCGAGCCTACTTTGGTGCTTCCATCTATGATCTCCCGGTTCCATATGGCACTGGAGACTGTAAGTGTTTGACTGTTACGTGCTTATTTGCTTGCTACTTTTGAGCTGTATTCTTTATCTTGATTTTTTGGCAACTGCTTCCATGTCTTCCTTGATAGCAGTGCCTTTGAATGTGGTGGTCTCTTGGAAATTAACACTGATGTCTGAACCTATTCTTTCTCTCAGTTCAACTGTCTAAGGTTGTAAAACTACTGAAGTCTTAATGTTTGTGATTTTTCAGCTGACTGCCACGCATCAACTGAGGGCTGCAGTTACTGCTGTTGCTTATGTGGGCCGCGCATTGTTTTTGTCTAAAATTTCAGCTTCATCAATCATAGCTGATGATATAAATAACAGTTCAGCCGATGCTTATGGTGGTCTTTTAGCAGCATGTTTATCAAATGCATTGCTTGGAATGGATGCAAACGATCCTCCAAAGACTTTAGCAACCATGCAACTTATTGGCTCAATATTTTCCAATGTAAATATAAAAAACTCTAAATGTATAGATGCTAAATTCTTGGTGATATGTCCTTGTGACTTTCTGATTATTTCTTGATGCAGCTGGCTATTCTTGATGATGATGAAAATCTGCCTGCCTTCCTACCTAATATAAATTTTTCTGAGTGGCTTGATGAATTTCTGTGTCGCCTTTTCTCTATGCTTCTGCATTTGGAACCAAGCAGCACTACGTAAGAAGATGACATCCAGATGACATGATTGCAGATATTTTTCTAGATTTCTTTGCATATTCTTTCTAGCTTGCTTTTTGTTTTCTACTTCTTTTTTGGGCTCATGAGTTGTTTTTTTGTGGTTGTTGCAGAAGTGAAGGTGTCCATACATCTTCCTCAGGAACTTTTCTTGTTGATGATGGTCCTTACTACTTCTGCATGTTGGAAATACTGCTGGGTCGGTTGTCCAAACCTCTTTATAAGCAGGTAAAATTTTCTACTTGGTTTCCTTTTAATTGCCTATGAAGTACAAAGACTTCAAGGGTTTTCTTAGGTAATTGTTTTAGGCTTCCACCTGGACATTTTTTTGTGTTTGACATTTTGCAGGCATTAAAGAAAATTGCGAAGTTTATTAGAACAAATATTCTTCCTGGAGCTGTTGCAGAAGTTGGGCTTCTTTGCTGTGCTACCATTCAGTCAAACCCAGAAGAGGCAGCTCCTCAGCTTATTGACCCGATTTTGACGTCCATTGCTTCCTCTTTAGAAGGAACCCCTGTCTCGGGTTTTGGTGGAGGATCAAGCAACATGCTTTTTTCGACAAAGGTTTCTCATACATTATGGGTTTTATCATTTTCTTTTCCTTCTTTCTTAAATTATTATTTTTATTTTATTAATCTTCTGTGTCATTTCAGGCAACGCTACCTCCAGCACTTGAGACAGCAGTTGAATATCAGCTAAAAATTTTAGCTGTTGCAATTAGCTATGGAGGTCCTGTATTACTAAAGTACAAAGGGCAACTCAAGGAAACTATTAGATCAGCATTTAATGCACCATCTTGGAAGGTTAATGAGATTATTTGATATTTTGGCCGAGAATTTCATTTTCCTCCAGATCATGTTCCAGTAATTTTGTTTCAGTTAGAAAGAAAATTCACTCATTTTCTTTTTTGAATATGTATCTTTTCTGAACCTTTGTGGTTGAATGGAGCAGGTAAATGGAGCTGGTGACCATGTTCTTCGCTCGTTGCTTGGTAGCTTGGTTCTTTATTATCCCATGGATCAGTACAGGTGCGCCAGTTCTGTTTAGTTGGTTTTACTTGTCTTGAATCATTTCCAGTGACGCCGTTGTCTTGATCCTTAAACTATCTTGATAACAATTTTGGACTATCAAGGTGCATTGCTTGTCATCCGGATGCTGGAGCATTGGAAGAATGGGCTAGCACAAAGGATTCTCTTAATGAACAGCTTTTACAAGCTCCTAAATGGCATATTCCAAATGATGATGAGGTTTCATTTGCCAATGAACTTCTAGACTTGCATCTGAGATCACCTTTAGATGATCTTCTCACTATTTGTCAGAGCAAGAACCGCTCAGATCTGGGTAAGTTCTTTCACCTCATGGTTCTTAATGATTTCTGTTAATCTCTGCCGCTACTCTCCTTGTCTGTTTCTGGAAAAATTAATGATAAATTGGTTCCAGAGAATCAGTCTGTCCTGTACTAAGTTCTCTACCTTAACCTTTTGAACTTGTGCTGTTGGCAACTAGACTCCTCTGTGAACATTTTCCCCAGGAATGTATTTTCATGTTCTGCATATTTCTTTTTGCTTCGATTTTTCCTATTGTGCTCTATCATATGTGCCAATTCCCGTGGTTTTAATATTGGGGTAAGAGATCTTGTTTATGGAAATTCTGGACTGCGATGTTCCTTTGATTCTTTTCTTGAGATTTTATGTTTGAATTATTGTCATTCTCTTTGATGACTGATTGAAATAATTCTTGTTCTGCTGTTGGTTTGAAGTTTTGGTGATGGGCATGTTTGTTCATTAAATGTTTTCATTTTCGAAGTTGAATAAGTGAAAATGCTTACTGCAGTCATGCATTACTAAGTAGTTTGATTGAAGAGTGCAATTGCATCTCAGGACTGGAAAAGGAGCGTCTAAAAGTTACTCTTCTCCAAATTGACTCTTCACTGCAAGGTGTTCAGTCCTGTTTGCCAGATTTTCACCCTTCCATAAGGAGTGGGTCAAAAGACCAAGATCTAAGTTTTCCTTTTGTTGTGGGAGAAAGTGGAGCAAGTGTTGGCAGCTCAGAACTAAGGGAAAAAGCAGCAGAAATAGTTCATATTGCCTGCAAGTAATGTCCATGCTACTGTTTTAATGTGCATTAATTTCTTGTTTTGTTTGAAGCTGCTGAATCTTATATGTTTGTTGAACAGATACCTATTAGAAGCAAGATCAGATGACAGCATATTGTTGATTCTTTTGATTCGTATAATGGATGCCTTGGGGAACTTTGGTATGTTTTCCTGTTTAAATTGTGGTTTTCTTTTTTTCAGTATTTGCTGACGCATTGTGAACTGTGATATTATGCAGGAAGCATAGAATATGACGAGTGGTCAAACCATAGGCATGCTTGGAAACTGGATTCAGCTGCCATAATTGAACCTCCAGTGAACTTTCTTGTCTCGTCCTTCGCTAAGGGCAAGAAAAGGTGGGTTTTTTTGCTTCTGGGATTTGGTGAACCTTTCAATCATAATGGACATACTTCATAGGGATATTTTCCTTCCAAAGTCACTCATTATGGCCTAAGACTTTCCTTTTGTTTCAGGCCAAGGTGGGCCCTGATTGACAAGGCATACATGCATAATACATGGAGGTCATCCCAATCATCTTATCATCTGTTTCGAATCAATAGCAGCTTGTCTCCATCAGAACATCTATACTCCCTGATGAGTGATCTTTTAAGTCTCTCCTTGCATAATTATGAAACTGTCCGTATGTAAGTTTTGAGTTGCATTTTACTTATTTTCGCTTGTACATGCTCAATGCTTACATTCATCTGTTTTTTTTTCCTGCCTGAATTGTTCCTATATCACACAAGTGTAGATGCTGGAAAACTGCAGGCTCCACTACTTTTGGAAAGGAGTTCTCAGATATAATTGGAATTCACCTTTTGCTCACTCTCAGAAGTATATATACAAATGAAAAATTGCAAATAAGTAGATCTTTCAAAGATAAATAAAATTGTGGAGAAATAGAATATGCTCATTACGAAATTATATACAGCAGCAAGTGTATATTTGGCCATATGCCCATACATTAAAGAGGCCCACTAATGACAGAGAAAAAGTTAAGAAACATAAGCACATGAATCTTTTCTTGTATCTATATATAACCGTCTGTACTTTGTAGAAGTGCCTAAAGTTGGTACCCCACCAGCCTTGACACATAGGGCATTTCAAGTATCTAATAAGTCCATGTCGGTACAAGTTTATTCCTGGTTTACGATGGTGGATGAGCAGAGCTTATATCTCATTCCGAAGATTACTGTGTTGGGTTGCCTCAAATAGTAATTCATTTATCAGCACAATAAGGACAATGATTCACCTGATATTTTATTTGATTTTTTGGCTTTCAGTGAGAGTACATCATATTATCCCGGAGCATTGAGAAGCACCTGATAGATGTGTCATATCAATGGGAAGTTCATCCTTGTCATTGTCATCCATCTTTTAGCTGCAGGATGGATTTTGTAGAATTGGATAAAGATGTATATTTGGAAGAATGGTGGAAATGCAGAACATTGAAATGTTCGATTTTGGTCAATAAAAGTGGGCAGAAAAATGGGAGAAACCATATTAATAAGCATAGATAATTTGACTGACCTAGTATGAATATGAGGAAGGATGGGATTATTTTTCATAAAAGTATGTGAATTTGTTTTGCTCAGAAACAACAAAAGTAGAGAAATTACTGATATATTAGTCCTTAATTGATGAAGTTGGATATGTGTGAAATATCACTTGATATCATGAGAAAATTAGTTGCTAAAAGGTTCAGACTGCAAAATGGAAAGAATTGAAGGTCAAGTATAATGTTTTCTGGGAACAGCTTTTTAGATCTCTATCTCATTGGAGCAATTCAGAAAAGTAGATATGCTGAAGCAAAATCTTAGGCAAAGATTTGGTGTTTGCTCTTATGATTCCTTTCTCGCTTTCCTTGATTATGTACATTCTTCGTAAGAATTAGCATGTATGTTGGACTTGTCATGTTTCATTATGTTGACTGTCTTTAACCATAATGCATGCCATAGTGCTAAGAATATTGCGATATTAACAACAAAGAAAATGATAAAAATGGGAAAATATCATGATATGTTGAACAAAAGTTAAAAATGAATTTATCGTGATTTTATCACAAAATTTTCCCCATTTTTTCATTTATTTTTTATTTAATTTTCTGTTTCTATTTTTTTTCAACTTGTGTTTCATTGTTTTATTTCCTCTTGTTTAGATGTTTAACTTGACCTCTTAAATGCAATACACTACTTATTAGTTTTTCATTTCTTGTATTTTTACCTAACATTTTGATTCTTTATTTTTTTTCAAAAACTTTGAGATTTTCCCAGAAAGAACAACTTTGTTGATAATACCCGAGAAAAACCTCACCGATAAAAACCTGACAATGATATTTGTGGCTATGGTGCTAACCTGTCAAATTAGGTCATACTCAATGTTGTAAAAAGCGTATCGTAAGGCGTATCGTTCGGGCTTTAAGATACGCCGTATCGTAACGTATCGTAACGTATCGTAAACGTATCGTAAATTTTTAAAAAAAATTATTGATAAATCAGAAAAAAATTAAAAAAATCGAAAAATTTATAAAAAAAATCAGAAAAAATTAAAAATAATAAATTCTTCATAGAAAACNTTTGACCCCGTATCGTACGATACGAGGTGTATCGCCCCGTATCGTACGATACGGGCCCTGTATCGCACGATACGTGCGATACAGGGACGATACACCCCCCTTTTACGATACGGGGGGTGTATCGTATCGTAAATTGAAAAAGTTACGATACGTATCGTACGATACGGGCCCGTATCGTACGATACGTACAACACTGGTCATACTATTGGAAAATGGAAACTAAGTAATAGATATCGGGAGAAAGTAATCATTACGAATGGGTGAAACGGACAAATATGGTTCTGTTACCTTGTAGTGGTTACTTCACCTACCTGTTCTGGTGCTTCCTTAGTAATTAACTTCCTGTTAGTAATTTTGTTATTCTGAACAACTTTATCTATTTCAATAAATTGTTTCTTATGCGGTATTCGATCAGTAAGCTATTTCATGTCAGAGATTTCCCCACGTCAGACATTTCCCTGGGGCTGAATTGCTTGTTGTGACAGCCTTGCAGGTAAATCTCTTTCAAGGATATTCAAGCGCTCTCCATTTCTGGTTGTGAAGTGTGTCCCCACACTCACCAAATGCTTGCGTGATTCCAGTACACCAGAACATGCAGTATTAGGTGCTTGTGCGATCCTTTCAACGAGAACTGTTCTCAGACAATTGACATTGGTAGCTTGTTCAATCATTATAAGATAAATCTTGAGATATTTTTATGTGCTTAATTTTTGTCATGACTAATTGATTAGTGTTCCAGGATTCAAATGCTTTTTCATCTTTCCTTCTTGGAATCCTTGGAAGGTAAACTAGCTAGGGGTAGCATACTGGTGATATTTATTAATTTTCTTTACTACTTTATCTATACAAATTAATTTTCTGGAGTGAGAAAGATATTCATTTATGATTTGACATTTTCCGTCTGTTCTTTTTGAAGCTCTCATCATGAATCGTTGAAGGCACAGAAAGCTATTAATGAGGTACTCTGCAATTACCTAGCATGGTTATTTTCTCAAATCAACAACATGAATTGCTTAATAAACTGTGATGTTTTCATTGGCAGTTATTTGTCAAATACAACATCCAATTTTCTGGTCTATCTAAAACCATATACAGTACCTTGGAAGATACTTCGGATGGACTCAGCTTTGAGGATTTGATTTCTAAGATCAGTTCCATGAGTTTTGATCTTAATGGCATCCATTGGAGGTAAATATTCTGTTTGTGCCACTTTAGACATCTTATATCTGGTGGACATTGTGCTTTTCTGTGTCTCTTCGCATATAACATGCATGAATGCTTTTTTTTGTGTGTGCATTAAGTATATTAGAAAACCTTTGGATTTGCACATCCTTTATGCATTGAGATGGCATATACGTGTTCAATTTCAGGTATAGTTTGATGGCTAATCGGGTTCTTCTACTGTTAGTGACGGCTTCAAAAAGTGTGAATCTGTCTCCAAAAGTGTGGTCTGAAACTGCAGGTTAGTCTGTGTTTCATTTATTAGTTTACTAAAATTTACGAGGCATTCTGCATGAATATCTGCATCAATTTTTTTAACTTTGGCCAATAACATATTATATATGTCAGTATTTACTGTATTCTTCCATGTGTTTGTCTGACTGGATTTTTCTCTGTTCTTAGTGTTGATTGGAAAAATTCTTTAATTTGGAAGCTGTTCTTTGTCCCATGAATGTTGCAATTGGACTGCTGACACCTGCATCACGGGTGTGGGGTACATATGGTTCTATATACTAACTCAACTAAATGTATTCCTTTTATACATATACATGTACGTGTCTTTTACACATGTGACATGCCCAAGTATAGGCCCTAATGCACTTGTGGCCATTTTTTTGAAAAATGGCACATTTCAAAAGTTGTACCCATGTGACATAGTTAACTCTTTTATTTTGTAATTTCAGAAAATGTTGAGATCCTGGCTAAATTTAAGACCTAATGATCTACAACAGTAATATATGTTTCTGGAATCATCATGAACATCATGTCCTATCCCTTCAATTTAGGGAAACCCTTTTGTCCAGTTGTTGGATCGTTTATTAAATTATTCGATGACTCTTTTGTGTTGTCTTATGCCACCTGCTCCTTAATTTTTTGATACTTTGAGCCTCGTGCTAGTTATACTTGTTTAATGAGAAGTAGGCTAGACACAGAGCCTGTGCATGCCCCCAGTTTTTGTTTCCCTTCCCCCACCCCATTGTCTTCCTCTTCCTCGTCTCCTCTCTTTGCCACTTATTTTCTTTCTTCCCTCAGTAGTACCTTATTGTTACTGATTATTTCCTTTTGGGCCTCAAGTAGTCCTTTTGAGGGATGTTCTTCCTAGGCATTTGCTTGTAATTCTGTTTGAATGTAGGTGATGCCAGGCCTTTTCATATATTCTTCTAGACCATGTTTAGGGTTGTTTATACATTTAAGTGAAGCATCATTCCGTAAAGAATCATTTCTTATTAGTTGAAGTGAAAATGATAAATTTACTTTTCATATAAAGTAAATAAAGAAAAAAGTGAGATTACTTGGCCATGGCTGTAGCCGTATACTGGTTCTGGTGGTAGTAGCAAACCTGACGTTGGCAGTTGGGGTGGTAAATAAAAACAAGTAAATATAATTAGAAAAGAAAAGGCTCTCCTTATTGGTAAATTGATGTTTGCTACTTAAATCTATAAAAGTTTCATGAAAACCATAAATATACAAATCCGAAACAAAAAATTCATTTGTCAATGATTCAATAGTGTATCTACAATAAACTTTTTATAAATTTACTCTATCTGCGGCTCCACATGGCACCCTAATTTGTCACTGATCTAATTTGCTTGGTATGTGCTTTGTATTATATTTTCTGCTTTTATTACCATATTGCTGTTTTTGCATGTTATGCTGAAAATAGGGGGACCAAAAATCCTAATTCGGTTGTTCTGATCCAGGACACTTCTTGAAAAGCTTAAGGAGTCAGGTTCCTCCAACAAGGATGCTTGCAATTTCAGCATTGAATGTTCTGCTACAAGAATCACCACACCGACTGTCTCAAGAGAAAAAACTGGCAGGGGGAAATTTGAAGTCACCACTTGAAGATGCATTAATTCAAGTCTTCTCTGAAACTGGATTTTTTGAAGAGACACTGAATTATCTCTCTCATGATCATATCATTCCTGACAGTGAAGGTGCATCATCTAGAGGGAATCGTGGAACCATCTCAAATGCCATAGATAAATCAATTACACGGTTTTATTTTGACTTTGCTGCATCATGGCCACGCACACCTACTTGGATCTCTATGATTGGAGGGGACAATTTTTATGCAAGCTTTGCACGCATTTTTAAACGTTTGGTTCAGGAATGTGGATCACCAGTAATTTTAGCTCTTCAGAGTTCATTGGAGGAGTCATCGGTTGCTAAAGAGAGGGCAAAGCAGTGTGTTGCTGCTGAGGTCTTGGCTGGAGTCCTGCATTCTGATGTTGGTGGACTTTCAGAATCCTGGGATAGCTGGATAATGAGCCTAGTACAAAAGATTATCGTTAATCCTACAGTAGAATCAACCCCTGATTGGGCAGCTTCCATACGTTATGCAGTTACAGGAAAGGGGAAATATGGAATAAAGATGCCTATCCTGAGGGACAGGATTTTGGATTGCCTGGTTAAACCTTTACCACATATTGTATCAACCAATATAGTTGCAAAAAGGTTTTCGTTTTTGGCAGCTGCACTTATTGAAATATCTCCACCTAGAATGAAAGATGTGGAAGTCAAGTTTCATGGTACCCTTCTCGGTGAATTAATTGATTGCATGAACTTCTCATCTGCACAGGTACATCCAGTTTTTCTACTTAAAAGTTGTTCTATGTTATTTCAACGATGAAATGAACTTTCAAATGGATGAGCTGCTATGGTTGACATGTGTGTGTATAAATATCTACACACACACAGAGATAGAGACCTTGACCACTGTCTCTCTCATTAAATGTTAAACATGGAATATTCCATGAGGAGAGATAGATGCAGGAGTCCAAATTGTTTGGATTGTAGAAGTCAAGAATGACTGTACATAGAGGTGATCATATTCAGCAGCCTAATATTTGCCATCTAGATGTCCCAACTGATATTTCAGACATATTTTCAGAAATGTAACTATATGGATGGATGCAGAATGTTTGAAGATGAAGGGACAAAAAAAAACTTGAAAATCTAATATTTCAGATCAGATTTTATGAGCTAGAGAAGCTAAGACAATCATAGAACTCTTATGAAATGCAACTGATAAATGTGCATGTTTTCTCTTGGAACACATAGTTCTGGACATTTATATATATAGGTCTGGTTATGTACAAGCAATGACTTATGTCCTAAAAATGTGTATTTTTTTAGTCCATTTGTAGATATTAAAAATTTATAATTTAGTAAAGAAAAATATGGTTTAGAGCATAAAATGGTGGTAGTTCTTAAAACCAAAATCATCATCCTATAATGGTTTAATTTTTGTGAAATATGATTTTTTATGTTTTGGGAAAATGCATATAGATGCGGAAATAACTTCATCCAAATTATTTGCAAAATTAAATTGAAGGAAAAAATCTGTAAGATTTGATTAGTGAAAAACAGAAGTGTGGAGAAGTTAGCCATAGATATTGCACCCCGCCCTTTGTGTGTTTGCTTGTGTACTATATATAATATTTGATATAATTTTTTGTATGATCATCAAGTTTGTAGTTCGTAGTCCAGATTGTCTTGAGTTGATTCAATGTTATAGATGTCTTCTACAAAATAAAAAGCTTAGGAATAAACTTTTATGTGTATTTTACTATTTTTTGATTATATTTTTTTTGAAGCAGAAAATTAGATGCCCTTTCATTCTTGATTTTTTATCCCCCGAACAGCTTTGATACATGTTGGCTTTCATTGATTCAAAATCTAATCCCTAAAGTCCAGTCTGATAGGTCACTCTTGTAGGTTGGATATAGGAAAAGAAAGAAAATAAAATAATACGGACGGATTTCTTCCACAAATGATTGTATTGAATATATGTCATGTATATCTATGTAATTCATTTGAGCTGCAATAGATATCTCGTATCTGTAAAGTAAAGAAGGAAAAGGTATGTTTACTTGTGGTTTTTTGGATGAAAGTTGTTGGTGAGCCTGTAGCTACTACAGATCTTAAAATTTGTAGATTTGTACATCCTAAATGTGAAAATTTTACATTGCTTTCTCTGTACATTTTTTTCATGTCTCTCTCTTTCTCTTGTGCACTCTCCTTTCATCTCTTTGCTACTTTTATAAAGCAAAGGCCACATTCGGGTTAGAAGATAGTCAATAATTTTGATTGGTATGTCATGGTTAGAAGTTGGAACACACTAGAAGCTTTAAATGTCGGTTCTTTTTCATATTTCTATTCAATGTTAACTTTTACCATTTTGGATGGCACAGGTTAGAGAAGCAATTGGTGTCACTCTTTCTGTGTTGTGTTCAAATATCAGGCTTCTTACTGCATCTAGGCATATGCACTCACAAGAATCATCAGAGCAAATTGCAACTTACTCCATTGGAGATACAAGTTGGGATCATCATCTGATAAAACGTGCATCTGAGCTTGCAGCTAACATTCAAAATACCAATCAGTCCCCTAATTTGGATCCACAGGCAGAGTTAATTCTAGAGAATGGTCATGAAAATGATGTTGTAAAAGATGATATTAAGTGGATGGAAACAGTAAGCACCCAGAGATCTCTGTCAATGGCTATTTGTTTTCTATGCTTCGGAATTTTTTTTTTCACTGGTTATGTAAGCTTCAAGCATATATTATTTCAATTTCACATGCTTTGCTATCCTTGTTAACTGGTTATAAGCTTTACATGTGCAGTTGTTTCATTTCATAATATCATCCATGAAATCTGGAAGGTCTCCATTTTTGGCTGATATAATTGTTGGCGTGATGTATCCTATCATTTCTTTACAGGTGAGAAGGATTTTATGGTTTTTTTTATTAATTATTGGTATTATATTTAGGCATAATGAAACAGTTTTGAAGAAAACAAGAGAACATGACTTGTCTTTCGTTGTCTATTATCAGGTGATTTACTAAATGGTATAAAATAACTTGTCTTTCATTGTATATAAAATCTTAATGAGACAGATATTAGTGAACTCTGTTGTTGAAATAGATACTAGTGAACATTGTCATTCATGTTTAGAAACTTGTCTATTATTAGGTCATTTTACTAAATGGTATAAAGTCAATTTATAATAATTTAGATCAATGATAAAAGTTCCAGATTAATTATTGTTAACTGTGCTCTTTTGTCAATTATTCTTTATGTTCTCTTTGTTGGTTTATCTAATGTTTTATTGTGTATGGTTGTAAACGTAAACATAGCTACACAGTTTCATATATCATGGTAGAAAATTCATGAGGTTATATGCTTTGCTATCGAATGATACTTAATAATGAAAGATGATCGCTGGAAATATTTTTTTTGCTCCACTTTTTCACTGTATCTGTAGTACCTATTTATCAATGTTGCTTTATTATTATAATTATTATTATTCTTATTAAGTTATTATTAATTGAGTGTCATTTTTCTTAAAGAGTCATAATTCCAACTAATAAAATGAGATGTACTGGTTATAAGATTTTTTTTTTTGTCTAGAAAGAGTTGGAACCCATTTTATGTCATACAAGTCTTCTATGCAAAATTAGTGTTTACCCTCTTAAAGTCTTCTCTGTAGTGTTTTTTGTACTTTGGAAGCCATTTTTAAGCCAAAAAGAAACTATGAAACTAGCTATATTGCTTACTGAGGACAACTTAATGATAAACTTAATTTTAGAAGCTTAAGCCTTGTGATGGCCTTGGGCCTCTCTAAGTAAAAGGCATAGGCATCTCCACATACCCCATGAGTTACAGTAGGTATGGGCTTTGAACACCACAGGTGTAGCCTTCTAGGACTGTGGTTGCTGTTCTTTGCCTGAGGGTGCGTTTTTTATCCATTACCTAAGATGGCTAGCGTGTTTTCTTTGATGAGTGGTGACTGGTGTCCTAAATTTTCTGCATGGCTTTTCAGGAAACATCAAGCAAGGATCTATCAATTTTGGCCAAAGCTGCATTTGAGTTGTTGAAATGGCATATAATTCCACAGCCTGATCTTGGCAAAGCAGTTTCCTTACTTATTTCATCTTCTAATGATTCTAATTGGAGAACTAGATTTGCAACTCTGACTTATTTGCATAGTTTCATGTACAGGTAATCAAATTAGTTCTCTCTTTGTTTCTTCTGTTTGTGATAATCATTGTATTTCTTTTGTCATATAGTTAGTTTGCTCCACTATTAATAGGTCAGTGCTTTAATTGCAAAATTACACAAAATTCTCATGCGAAAGCATATAGAATGTAAATTTTTGTGCTTTTAATAGTTTTCTCGACTATTGATAGGCTAGTACTATTGCAAAATTACACAAATTTCTTGTGTGACAACATATATAATGTATTTTGCATTTTTAATTCTGAGGCCATTCAAATCCCATGGTCAATTGTCATGCTGTCAAGAGTTGCCAATCCTTTACCTGAATCAAGTTGTGCTAGTGGCTGATGAATCGATAAAATAGAGAGATCTCTGAGCTTTTCTTATTTCTTGTTGGACCTGTATCTGTCGTTTTTCATTTTAGACTCGTCTTAGCTTAGAACAAGAGAATAGGAGGAAAGATAAGAAACAAGGATATTATTCTTATATCTGAGAAAAAATGCTCAAAATCATGGAACTGTAAACTAAATGGTTCTCTAGTAACCCAATCTCTAATTTCTGTTGCCAACTTGCCACTCTAGTTCACCTTAACCCACCAAAAACATTCTCATAAGTTATGACATTGCGACTGCAAATTCCACTGCTTGGCATACAAGAAGAGTGACAAAGGGGATGATTAGGTGTTGATGGTGCTATAGAAGATTTAAGATCTTTCATGTACAAGACATTTTTGGTTTCTTTATGCTTCTACTTTCGTTCAACTTTTGTTGTGATTTTGGTTTTGATAGGCACACCTTCCTTCTCTCGGCTGGGGATAAACGGCAAATCTGGGCACAAATTGAGAAGCTGTTGAAAGATAGTCAAGTGGAGGTAGGGACTTTTGAATGCATTGCAGTCATCTGTTTGTGGAAGCATTTGAGAAAAGAAAATTCATTTAACACTTATTTGTCCCAGAAATTATCAAAATTTTTCTTGGGTTTTTTATATGAAGAGATTTGGACCAGACCAGACATTTTAACTTCATTTTCTTTAGATTAGGTGATTGTCATTGTTCATTCTTTAATTGTTGGTTTCCCTGACTTAATTGCTGAACTTATAAAAGAAATATACAGTTAGTGTAGTTTATCTTTTCAAGGAAGAAATGGTGGAGCAAAGTTTAATTGAAGCTTTTGTGGATTATGCAGGTAAGGGAGCGTGCTGCAACTGTTCTTGCAGGCTTAATGAAGGGTGGTGATGAAGACCTTGCAAATGAGTTTCGTGATAGAGCATTCAGAGAGGCGCTTTCTCTCTACAAGAAGCGAAGACTCAGGTGCACTACTTTAGTTTGTGGATTCTCAAGTTTAAGACCGTCATACTTTGCTATTTATAATTTCATTTTGTTTTGGATGATCATTGAAATTCTGTGCTTGCAGGAATTCGGGTTTGGACGTTCCTGCAGCTTTCATGCATGGCTCTGTCTTGGCTTTGGTGGCATCAGTGTTATCAGTCCCTTATGATATGCCAAGGTGTTATTTCTGACATGATATATAAATTTGGCGGCGTGTATTTCTTAATGTTCCGAAACTTTGGATGTTATAGACTTGGGCCAAATCATAATTCGTCTGAAGCATGAAGTCTCACCTTTGTTAAACAAGTGGCACTGACTTGCCAATTGGATTTTGCTTTAATAGGGCTTCCTGTGTCTTAGCTGTAGAGCCTCTATAGTGTACCGTTCAGTGTTTCAAGCTTGTGTTTTCCGAAGTCTCATTATTTACTCTTATGACAATTTCAAATTAGAGGGTTGCATTTGGAGCCTTGCATCTTAAATTTGACTAGACATGGCATGATTATGCTGATGTAGCAGGAGGTTGACACAAAAATTCAAGATCTCATGTCAGACCTAAAATCTGATCTAAGGTTCCCAAACTTTCAGTTTTACTTCATGAAAAGGTTATCTGATGTCATCAAGCACCTCTCACACCTCTCACGTGTTTATGTGGTTGGTTTTGATGGTCTTGGTCGTTTCGGTTGATTTGCTGAGATGGCAATTCATTTAGATGATTTGCTTCCCAAGTGCAGAAATGTGGATTTTATGGAGACCAGGCTTCTTAATTAACAAATGGTGTGACGAAGAGTTATTGCTATTTCTATCATTAATATATTTTTGTGTCCTTTTTTGGGGGAAGGGTGTTCTTGGTTTGCTTCAAAGAACTTTATCGGTTTGCTGACTTCTTCTTGATGTTTTACCTACATTTATGCTCAGAGTTTGGGGTTTCAATTTTCATTTCATTAAAATGGACTAAGTAAAAAAGTTTGGTTTTTTTAGTCATTAATCAATCCTGCATAATCCAGGCGTCATTAGTAGTTACAATTTTTGATTAATATGGCATTAAATTTCCAAAGAGTAATTGTATTTTATCTTATTGCTACGAAATGCATCGCTGCAGCTGGCTTCCTGATACCGTCACCTTGTTGGCTCGATTTATTGGAGAACCATCACCCATAAAATCAACAGTTACCAAGGCAGTTGCAGAGTTCCGAAGGACCCATGCGGACACATGGATAATACAGAAGGATTCTTTCACGGAAGAGCAACTTGAGGTAAGCAGTTTCTTGAGTGTCTGAAATGCTCTTTGGAAGTGCACCACCACTTTTTTGTAAACACTGAAATTGCACCCACTGGCTGCTCCCGAACCATCCTTAGGTTTCTTTTGTATGCTCTGAACTAATTAATACTGCAGATAAATGAGCACGTTATTGCCACTACACAGTTGTCTTGTTTGATCTGAAGTTTATAGATCTAGTGTCAGTCTATTCCTCCCTCGACTTGTTTACTCTTTTTTGAACTAAAAAGACAATGAACTTTTTTTTGTCTTATTTTCTGAACTGGACTAGTGTTTCTTATCTATTTGATGTCTGTCTTCGTGCAGATCCTGGTTGATACGTCCTCCTCCTCTTCATATTTCGCTTGATTTTGTATAATCCATTCAAATAAAAGAAAAGAGACATGGTATAATGCATGTTAGGGTAGGAAATTGAACCATTTTTATAATAAATAAAATCTATTTACAGGGGAAGCTTTTGTTCGTGCTTCTTTTCTTGGAGAGTTTTTATTGTAAAGCTTTGTTCTTAAGATCTTCCTATACGATTTGATTCATGAGATCATCAGTAAGGTCCCACAAGACGCAGTCTGAATTGAAGACTCCACCGCTTTTCCCTGCATCAGCGGCCCCTCCAGTGCTGCATTGTGCATCTTCACCATCGTCTTCCTCTCCCTTCAATGGAAGAAGTCCTCCTTGCTGATCACCACCTGTGCATGTGCTCCCAGTGCACATGCTTTGGCTCCATGGCGAGGCTCCCCCATCATTCCCGTAAGGTGACGCTGCATACTGGAATCCGGCTGCAGATGCTGGGGGGAAGCTGCTGGCTGCAGCAGGCAATCCATCTGCACCTTCGCCTGCAATTTCCCAGGGTTTTGTTGGTTGCAGTTCTTCAGCCTGTGCGGCGTCAAAGCTGACCTGGCCCTGAATGGCCCTTGATATACCAAGTTTGATTTTCTGCACGGTGTCATATTTGTCATCCTGTTTTACTGCTAGTTCCCATGAGGAGGAGTTTTGGGGGTTGCCAGCAAACGGCTGGTTATTATCATAACCAGCACTGGAGTGTTGTACCTGCCAATCAATCCGCTTCTTGGTGAGGAGGTGGAGCATTTCGTCTTTGAAGCAACCCAGAGCTGCTTCAGCAAGATGAGCCACCTGTGGAGGTGCCAAGGTCGTAGCGATCTCAGCCATTAGGTGGGAGAAGGGCTTGTGGGTGACAGGATCGATGCCCATGCCAGACAGCTTTTTCTTGAGCTTGGTGTTCCAGTGGTTCTTGACATCATTGTCTGTACGTCCTGGCAACTGGGCAGCTATCAAGGACCACCTGAAAGGTCAGCACCGGTTAGTTGTTGCACAGGGCCTCTGTCCAATCTGTCAAATATTAAGCAGTTCAAAGTGATGGGAAACCCCTTGCATCCGGTTACGTGGTATCGTCTGTCAAACTAGTTATGTTGGTTGATGCCGTGGGCATCAAGGTCGATTTTCTCATACTAACCCATCTGTTCCTAGGTCAGGCACCAGATGTTGCCTGTTGATGTGTAGTATTAGCTTTGAGCTGGCCGTTTCACCATCCTCAGTCCTTTTTATTTTTCCCTTGCTTGGAAGTGTCCAGCAAAGGGTTTAAACTAAGTTGTCATGGTCTGAAGGGACGTAGTTTTGCCTACCACGTTTTCCAAAGTGTGCTTGGATTAGTGGCCCTTTAACCTGTCCGGGTCTAAACTAAGGCTGAAGAACTATAGTGAAAAGGTGACGCCTGAATACTGTAAATTCAACGAACAGGGAGAGGATCTAAGGGCGTTGAATTGCCTGTTCCCGACCACGGAGTGGAGCTTTACAATGGCTTGCTCCTCTGCTTCACTGAACTCTCCATGTTTCAGGTCTGGGCGCAGGTAGTTGGTCCAGCGGAGTCTGCAACTCTTCCCACACCTCTGTAGGCCTGTTGGGAAAAGGAAAAAAGGAAAAATACTAATCAGCAATCACTAGTATCTCTAGTATGCGTCCCTCGGTCATTCGCGATCAAACCCATTCATGTAAACCCAAATTATAGAAATTGGGTTATCGACTTCTGAATACACCCTATTTCTTGTTATCGACTTCAGGTAATCCAACAATCATACCTAACCAAGTTGGATCATTAACAGCGCCCATATCTAGTTATGAATCTGTACACCAAATTCTAGTCTAGTTACTAATCAGATATGTTTTTTTTTTTAAAATCAGATCAGACTAATGGAATCTTTAGTCACCTATATACTACTCATGTACGTCCGTATCAGTAGCCCAAATATTAAATCGAAGGGCCATCCAGCTGCAAGTCTGTAGCCGCAGTCACCGTCAAGATTGATACCCAAATTCCCAACTATTGAAACAACATTCTCGTGTGACGGAAATGAGATTAAAGTCATATATGGGCAGATTCATAATGGATAATCTATTTTATGATGGTCCAAGCTACCTCCATTACTATCCGATGTCTGTAATTTTTAAAGTAAAAATTATATATTTTTTGGCGCTAATCTTTGCAGGTCAATTTACTGGAAATAGACTTTAATGAATTCGTCCCTCCCGACCAATTAATTTGAATAGATTCAATGTGTAAGGCGGGTTTGGCTGCATTTAGGATGTCAGGGCAGGAGATGGATGAGATGACGCCCTTCAGATCCAGTTACAGTTAAAAGTTGCAAATTTTGAGTTTCGGTTTTTGGATTTTTTTATTGTTGGTATCTGGTTCGACTACCGAACTCCTTTGAACCAAAATTAACATGCAGGTCAACAGATCCAAATCCAATTCCTTTGCATCCTTAGTGTGAAGTACGATCGGGCAGTGGAAGTTTTGAATAAACAGATATCGACAAAGTCTTGAACTAAAGACATTCGAAGCTTACGAGAGTTGTCCGAGTCAAAATGGCGACAGGGAGAATTATATACAGCAAAATAAGGGACTGCTATATTTTTTTTCATCGCCATGAAGGGCAGTTTATTTAGAAACAGTGCCTATAGTGTACTTATATATTCAATTTAAGTCAATAGATGCCTTTATCATATTTCATTTACAAAAGGTATGCAGTAAATCACAGTAAAATCTGTTATTTTTGGCATTTCAGACGCAAATTAACAGCTTGATCTTTATAAAAGCTTCAGGCAAATCTTCATTGAAGAAAAAAGGTACATTTATTAACTAATTCATCGAAAAACTGCATTCGCAAAGTCACCAAGAAAGGAAAAAACGTCAACTGTGTATTTGTCCTGCAACTCAAAACAAGTTCTGAATAAAAGAGCGTGAATTAGCACATCACACGAGAGAGAGAGAGAGAGAGAGAGAGAGAGAGAGAGGTTACCGGCATTCTTGGGTATGAGACGCCAATTGCGGGTGCCGTGTTGGGCGATGTGAGAGACAAGTTTCGCGTCTTCCTCGGGCGTCCATTGTCCCCTTTTCACGTTGTCCTTCTCACAGCACGGGATCCTCCCCATCTCGTCCTCGCTATGTATCTTTTCTCCTTCCTTAATTTTCACCACGTTAATTTGCGTGGAACAAATATATTGAGATCACTAATTAAAAAACAAAAGGAGGTGAAAAAGAAAGGATTGATCTGGAGTCAGGCGCACGCAACATTAATATTGTCAACTAAATTTCAGAGATCACGACTCCAAAGAGAAGCTAATGGAAGAAATTAACGAGGGAAGGAATGAAGCAAGAAGGTGGTAAAAAGGACGTTGTTAATAAAGAAAGAGGGGACGCTCACGTGGGGCTGCAAGTAACATGGAAGGAGAAGCGGGTGCCATAGAAATGGTGTGATGAGAATAAAGAATTCAACGCCGTCGACAGTGTGAAGCATGGGGCAGGTAGCTCACCCTCACTACGCCCGGTCAAATTCTCTCTCTCTCTCTCTCTCTCTCTCGTTTGACTCGCCTCTCCTGGTATGATCATGGGGGCTTGGCTTTGTCTTGAGATCACACCAAAATGACCTTGCTGCCGCACGTACTCTTGTTGCTTGTCTCACTCCTCACAACACGCTCTTTGAGAATCGCTCTCTTTTTTTTTTTCTCTCTAAATGGAGTTAGGAAGAACCCATGCAGCAGAGTTGGAACCCGCTTCCGCTGCAGATGGAAGAGGAAAAGGAGATCTGTCCTTCCAATTTTGGGTTTCAAACGTTGAACCATGCAACTCAAGTTTCCCCGCCGTCAATTTATGCACCTTTTGAATGCGAACACATTTTCGTCCAATCTGAGCTTCTCAAATTTTCAGCATTAATTCTACCATTGAATCTTCCTCTTTGCTTTCATGAAATTAAGTCTCAGAATCCTCACCCTCCATTATTGATAAGAAAATTAGCGTGTTTGGTGAGACATTAAACACAGTTTTAGAAAGGATCACCATCTTGAATTGTTACATCCACCTCGCTTATAAAGTGAAAACGAGAATCTTCTTCTTGAGATGCCGCAACTCCATTAATTTCGCTGGCCGCAACTCTCTCTTTATCTCTCGTGCATGAATCCGCCCTCTCTCTGTGATCTCTGACACACATACACACATACATTACAGATACATTAAGGCAAAGAAAAAGCTAGGGAAACTAAGAGGGAAAAGAAGGCTTCGAATGAATTGATTATTTCAACTAAAGAAAACGCCATATATGAAAAAAAAGATGAATGGTGAGAGAGCTGTGCCACTAAAAAAAGATTTATCTTGCATCTCCTAATTATTCAGCACTTAGATATGCACTTGTCGTCACTTGAAAATTTTAAGGGGAAACCATTCATATATAATTATTTAGAAAGTCAAGAGCTATATATCTGTACATTGTTCAAATTAACAAGAAGCATCGTCCACAGTTCATCGTCGTTGAATTAGTTAAACAAGTTTGATGAGTTAAACAAGTTAAAAAAAAAGGAGAAATGTAAACACATGAATGCATTAAACAAGTTAAGCGAGTTGAGTTCGAGGCAGTATGGTCGAGTCGAACTCAAGTCAGTCTTTATGGAACCCACAATATCATATCAACGTGAATTTAGTTGGGCGGGTGCATGATCCATACTGCTTGTGGTGTCTCGTGATTATTTTTTGGTGCACAATATGGTTAAGCGAACAGCATGTAGCTTTTTCAGAGTAGTCCACACCTTGAATGACATCGACAACCCTACAATCCGGCCACGAGGGAATATTCCAATGTATCATTTCTTGGTCCAATGGAATTCATAAGTGTGGGAACTTCAAAATCTTAAAAAGGGATAAAAAACAGTTTCCGAATATTCTGCTATGGCTATAGGCATTGGAAAAAGAGAAGGGGGAGGTGAGGTATTTGACGTATTAAAAAACATTTCTTTTTTTATTTTTTAAAAACTTTTCTACTACTTTTTTTTATTCTTAAAAAAGGCTTTGGATTTTTTTTTATAAATTTTATATAATTCCATATCGAGTTCTTTTCTATAGTGTTAATGGAAAGCACAAGAGAAAAGGTAGCAACAACCAGATGAAATATTATTTAATCGTGAAAATACCTGTTCCTGTTCATCTTTTTAATCTCGATTGATTGAGCGAAGTTTGGACAACTAATATATCTTGAATATGATTACTGCAGGTTGTTCTTGGGTGATAACTTACCTGCTCGATCTGCCCACTTTTTTCTTGGCAAGTCTAACCTTCTCTTTTTTTAGGTGTTCCTGCAAACACGCCAGTGCCTTGTTCAACCCTCCCGAAATTGTCAGCGTCAGTCGTCAGGTCGCATCAAAAAGGTCGACGACATTATCATTTGTCACGTCAATTTTTTTATGGGGTTACTTGGCTACCACAACTTTGAAATAAGATGCGACATAATATCTTAGGTCCTACAATCTCAAATCCTTGAATTGAATTCTGAAGAGGTCGGCATGGGATCTTTTGTTTGGATAATGCAACGATTTTGTTACCGATCGATTTGAAAACCTGCTGGCATGTGGACTTCTCTTTCAGTTGACCTCGAGATGCATGGATTAAGGGGTATTCAATTCGCCATAATCTAAACAATACCCAAAATAATTCCATGTCTATAAGCTGTACTCAAGAGATTATTTGCTTTCATAGCCAAGCTTCCAGTCTATCAAGTGAAGCACGGTCAATCTCAAATAAACAGTTTCGCTAAAATGCTTGCCTTTGGAAGTTTTTCATTTTTAGCATAAAGTTTTACCAGCTATCCCGATTTTTCTAAGACCGAACTCCCATTAATTCAATTATTTCCTGTCAACGGTGGAAAGGAAGTTCTGCATAACCAGACGATTTCTAATAAATAAGTAGTAACAAACCATTTGCATAATAAGTTCATAAAATTAATGCATATGCACGTTGTTGTGGGGATTGAATTTGTACCCAACTAATATGATGCAAAGCTATTGGTAAGGTACTTACTTACCACTAGCAGACCGCATTGTTTTCCTCCCCCAGTACACTACAGTACTCTTGGAAGCCATTAGACGGCAACAAACATGAATTTGCAGATTCTTCAAACAGTTTATTACTATTTGGATTGCCAAATAACGAGTGGTGGAGACAAGTGTGGGCGATTGCCCACACCATTCAACAGAAATTACTTTATTTATACATTAAAACTTCTTTAGTCATTTTTATTTATTTATTTATGAATGTGTGCCTCTTCACGTTTAAAATCAGTGCTCGTCGCCCAGAAATTTCCGGCTCCACCACTGGGAATAGAATAGCCCTTTTCATTCAGGCCAAAGTTGAGAAAACAATGACAGCATTATTGAGAAATGCTTGTTGATGTTGTATATCTATTCATTGTAAGAAGCTATTCCATCATCCGGTTAGAGGTCGCCGTAGTTCCGTGGTTCACCATCACTTTTTAAGTTTGAGTTTGAACAATGCTGCTCTCATTTTTATTGGGTAGTTCACCATTTTTTGGCTCCTTGAGTTGCTTTCATGCAGCAAAAATTACAATTCATCAGGAGTTTACATTTGCAACTGAGGGTTCCCAACAGAACTTTCGCCCCCAATTAGTACTCCAACATGTGTGCATGGCGGCTTCCTACACCAACACCATCACCATCACACACAAAGTATATCTATTTCCACATTGCCTGTCCTATTCACACACGGTGGACTTTTTTTTATTCATGGATCACCATCCATAGTTTTCCATCCCAAGATCCATGGGTGAACCTCTATGGATCTTTGCCTATGGTAAACAAACAGCCCCCAAGAAATGTTCTACCGAGTTAGCGAGGCTACTATCCCATCCATTTTATATAACACGAAACATGTACTTGATAAAACTTCTGATGAAAATTGGTTGGGAGATCAGCCTTTATGAAATTGATTCAAGAATAAAAGCATACAGCAAAACCAGAGGAACATAAGTCAAACAATCTCTTATGAAATCAATTAAAGAATAAAAGAATACAGCAAAACCAAAGGAACAAAAGGGAAACAAAAAAGCGAGGCTTAATGCTCACTGTCTTGTTCCTCCTGAACTATCAACCAGAAAATAATTTCCACCGAGAGGGGATCTTGAGAAACTCTCCTAGGCAGAACCTGCTCAGTAGGAATGCCAAACAAAATGACCACTGCTAGCAAGTAGACGCTGCTACAAAATAACCATATTTTCCATGTACCGGAGCTTAGATCGCACTCTCACTGCACCGTCTTCTACTAAGGAATTGGCCTTAATATCAGCAACAATCAATTTTTGAACAAAACATTGCAGGGTACATTGAAAATTGAACAGAAACAGCATCCACAGCAAGAGGCCAAACTTTTTTCCCTACATCCAGACATATATATTAACTACCGCCACCGCCACAGCCACCGCCACCGCCACAGCCACCGCCACCGCCACCGCCACCGCCACAGCCACCGCCACAGCCACCGCCATCGCCACCGCCACAGCCACAGCCACCGCCACCGTCCCAATAAGCACCGCCACGGCGGGGGCGATGACCGCACGCAAAGATGATCATGGATATCGCAAAAAGTGCCACGATCGCCACAAAACAAATGGTCGAGAGACCACCGGCAGAGGCTTGAAACGGAGAATATGCTTCACCAACGATTAAGCCGGCGGCCCTAGCCATGCCTGTTCCCTGCGGGCTTTTCCCCACGACGCCCGTTTATATCCAGCTTGCTCGTAATTATTGATGCTTCCTTGCAGTTTCTTGCGTGGAAAAGAAAAATTGTCTCCTCCCTCTTCATTCTTCCTTGGACCATCTCAATAAGATTATCCTTTACTTCTGAAGGCCTTGAACGAAGAAACCGCTTCAATTATTCTTCAACATGATGTGTGAAGATTTCATTGTAGTTCCTGTTAGATTCTCCCATCGACCTATACGTTTCTTCGGAAGTAAATTATTCAAACCTCTCTCCCACAATTGCCTTGTTAGTCAGCGGGCCTTATCAACAACATTATCGTTTTTTTGTTTCTTATGGGGGCATCCGTGTACCACGAATTTTAAATTTGAGTTTACATAATACCCTATAAGATTTTTGATATCCTTAGGTTATAAGGGCGATATTAAATATTTTCTTTTTAAAGTGCAAGGATTTCATGACCGATATGAACACCGGCCATATTTAGATTCATGGATCTCAAGTTAAGACTCCTCTCTTGCGTCTAGATTGAGATCCATGCATGGATATAAGAACTAACGAAGCGCTTAAATTCATCAGCTTGTTAGGACAACGAATTTCAGGTAAGCCAGATAATTAAATCAAGAAGGATAAACACCCTAGCGGTTTTGCCTTTTCTTTATTTATTTTTTGTAAATATCGATTCCTTCAACATTAACATTCCACCGCTTTTCCTTTATCGCTTGTGTTTTTCACTTCTTCAAACAAATCCAGTTCTGTCGAAACTAAAATTTCCTCATACACAATTTCGATGGCACCTAAACACTCCAAACTTGATTTCGAAGGTTTTACTTCAAAAACCAGGTTTAACATGGTGTCACATTCAAACACCCCCTTACTTCTTATATATCTTCATATAAGGATGTTATTTATCCAACATATTTGATTATTGACGCCGCTTTTACCTCCATTACTTAATTGGATTAGGCACATCAATCTAGACCCAGTCAGTAATCGAATTCAGATTTAGAGTATAGTTTCCTAACTGTGCTTGAGTCAAATGTTTAATATTCAACTGGGGATTGGTATTAATTCGAGATTCTTATATTTAAATATCAGATCGTCCGCTCGACAAACACAGATTTCATTTAAAAAATTAGAATAGTAATACAAGCTAAATCCACACCAAATCCAAAATGATTGCGTATAATGGCGGTAAGTGACTGCATTCCTGTCTGTTTTCTTTCTTAGGCGGCCCGTCTCTTTTGACTTTTGAGCTTCGAGTTCCTTTCCAGTGCATTCGCAAAAGATTTATGAAATCATTTTATAAAGAGAGAGAGAGAGAGAGAGAGAGAGAGAGAGAGAGGGAGAGAGGGCTATATTTGCTATTTAACTTAATAGTAAAAAGTAAAAACAGAGTTGCCAACGGAGTGGATTCAAAATGGATATACTTTTAACAGTATCTGTTTTTTCAGATATTCATATACTCGAACTTGAATTCAGATTCAAATACCAAAAAATTCATATTTGCGTCCAAATCCAAAATCCGATTGCATAATCCCAATTCGATCTCAATCTGATTTTTACATTCATATTCAAATCCGAAATTTTAAATCACCAATTTTGAAACTGTAGGAGTATTGGATATAAAATATTTATTTAAAACTAAATCCGAACAAAATCTAAACCCTATAAGATATCTATAATTCATGTAAATTTAAAAGGCTTTTCATATTGAGGTTTATCCATTGCAACATATTCATTAATGTCTTGCAAGGGTAATTTATCATCTACAAGTTCTTTTATCAAAATGCTAGCAACCACATGAATAATTAACCCTACAATTTTGTTGTCATTACTTTTTGAAGAAAATATCATCAACATATGATGGCAATATATTAAACAAGCTCCCACTTTTCCAAACATATATATAGTAGACTAACCGATTGACAAAACGATCTTATCTCAGCAATGACTTTCATCAAAAAGAAATTGTCGCTATCTTGAAGTCTATTCTAAACTGTACATGGATTATTTCAGCTTGTACATTTTGCATTATTCACATATTCATCAATATATCATTATGTATTAAAATTATACTCAGTTGATTACTTGCCTAACTGATCCATAAACCCATCCACATTGAATCACTGTTGAACTTCAGTTGGTTTATTACCAGACTAACTATAGTCGGCTCTTTGCTTAGTTGTTTATCAAAAATTTCAAATAAATCAAACTTGATCAATATGATCATTAGATTTGGATTCTTAAAAAATTCTCCACATCTCTACTCTCAATCAAGCACATGCATAGAACAACATAAATATTTTTTGGATTTTTTTGGCACCGATGCATATGCAGTTTTACAAGCTTCCTATTCAATTTGGATCTAGATATCCCAAAAAAATAATATTAATATGAATCTAGAGTTAGTATGGATCTCATCACGTTCAAGAGTGTCATCTTACACCTCTTGAGTAGATTCGAGAACAAAAAAAAAAAAAAACCTAATTTAGTATCATATTAGCATAAGTGGATCCACAAGTAAATAAATCCGAATATGTTCACAAGTAAATAAATCCGAATATGTTTGGATATGACAAGATATAGATTTTCAACCGTATATCCAAGCAATTAATTTTGATCTGAATCTATCATGAGCCAAGCCCAAACAAGATATATAATCGAATCCAATACCACAAGCTAAACAGATATGTATATTGAAACCATAGCAACCAACGATCCAAATACAATAATCTCAAGAAATACAGTAACATGGATTCACAACAGAAATGGATCCAAAATTTAAATACTGCATGACACACAATGTCCAGATCCAAAAAACATTTGTTTTCTATGCAAGAGCTAACACATACCACTTTTCTTCTTTTGCCGTCTCTTTTGTCGGCCTTTTCTTTCCGAGAATCACAAAATAAAATTTAAACATCTACAGGCCTTGACTTGAGGTTAAAATTATAAATGACGGTCAGTTGAAAAACTGGAACTTATTCATGCCCCTTTCTGTAATTAAAAATAATAATGTTACAAAGAATATTAGGTCTAAACTGAAAAAGTCTGTCCTGAGTCTTGTTGTGGAATTTTTAATTTTTGAAAATTTATTTTGATGTCTGAACTCAAAACAATCGATTAGAGCTTCAATCTCCATCATCTTGAGCCTTCAAACTTTCGTGTCTTCCTCGCAGCCGCCATCTTTACCCATGTTGGGTTGAACACCGTCAGGTAAGAGGGCGGCCATGTCGACTAGCCTCAGTTCCTGCAGACTGCTTATGCTCACTAGCCCCCTTGGGATCATATGCAAATTGCCGCAGGAGGCAATTCTCATGAATTTGAGCTGACGAAAGGCTCCAGACTCCATAACAACATCCCGTAAATCCTTCAAGTTTTCAAGGTTCAAGACTTCAAGACAAGGGAGCCCACCTTCCGAGCAGCACAGCGTCTTGCCCTGGTACGCATTGTTGATGAGCCTCAAGCTCTTGAGCGACTGCAATGTCTGTAATCCAGAGAAAGGATCGTCACGTAAGCAGGAGGAATCAAGTGTTAGCTTTGTAAGCTTCCCAAATGCACCTGCCGGTAGATCCTCCAACCCCCCTTGCAGATACAAGCTGTGAAGGTGGCTCAGACTTTGGGCAATAGATCCAAAAGCACTCCTAGATGACCCATATCCTTTTGGGACTTGCATTCCCACTTTTCTGAGGTTTGTCATGGTATCCTGCTTCTTTGCTGTAACTGCCAACGTTACACGCAGAACATCATGAACTCGGCAAGACTTGATTTCCCCAGATGAGTTCCGTTTGCAAGGTTGAATGAGGTTCCTGGCAACCAACTCATTCAAGTGATGCATCGCGACTTTTGTTTATCTTTTTAATCTGTTCCTGTTTATCTTTTTAATCTCGATTGATTGAGCGAAGTTTGGACAACTAATATATCTTGAATATGATTACTGCAGGTTTTTCTTGGGTACCTGGTCGATCTGCCCATTCTTTTTCTTGGCAAGTCTAACCTTCTCTTTTTTTAGGTGTTCCTGCAAACACGCCAGTGCCTTGTTCAACCCTCCCGGAATTGTCAGCGTCAGTCGTCAGGTCGCATCAGAAAGGTCGACGGCATTATCATCACATCAATTTTTTTTGTGGGGGCATTCGGCTACCACAACTTTCAAATATGATGCGACATAATATCTTAGGTCCTACAATCTCAAATCCTTGAATTGAATTCTAAAGAGGGCGGCATGGGACCTTTTGTTTGGATAATGCAACGATTGTGTTACGATCGATTTGAAAACCTGCTGGCATGTGGACTTCTCTTTCAGTTGAGCTCGAGATGCATGAATTTAGGACTCGAGCATGGATTTAGGGATATAAAATTCATAGTTATGTCATAATCTAAACAATACCCAAACTAATTCCATGTCTGTAAGCTGTAGTCAAGAGAGCATTTAATTTCTTAGCCGAGCTTCCTGTCTATCAGTGAGTTACTGTGAAGCATCGTCAATTTCAAATAAACAATTTCGCTAAAATGCTTGCCTTTGGAAATTTTTCATTTTTAGGATAAAGTTTTACCAGCTATCCCGATTTTCCTAAGACCGAACTCCCATTAATTTAATTATTTCCTGTCAACGGTGGAAAGAAAGTTCTGCACAACCAGACGTTTTCTAATAAATAAGTAGTAACAAACCATTTGCATAACAAGCTTGTACAATTAAAGCATATGCACGTTGTTGTGGTGCTTGATTTTGTCCCCAGCTAATATGATGATGCAAAGCTATTGGTAAGATACTTAGTTACCACAAGCAGACCACATTGTTTTCCTCCCCCAGTACCGTTCTCTTGGAAGCCATTTGATGATGAGACGGCAACAAGCTATTTATTTCTGAATTTGTATATTCTTGAAACATTTTATTACTATCAAACACCAGAATAGAGCAATTTGCCTTGCGTCATGTGTGCACATTAATTTACCCTGCAAAAAACTTCCTTATAATCAAACAAGGCCTCAAATCTTAAGAGGGTAAAATTTCATTATGTATTTTTTTTCGAAAAATTTGAAGGTTCCAAGAGAACTTTCGCCCCCAATTAGTACTCCAACATGTGTGCATGGCGGCTTCCTACACCAACACCATCACACACAAAGTATATCTATTTCCACATTGCCTGTCCTATTCACACAGGGTGGACTTTTTTTGTTCATGGATCACCATCCATAGTTTTTCATCGCAAGATCCATGGATGAACGGAGTTCGCGAGGCTACTATTCCATCCATTTTTATAAACACGAAACATATACTTGATAAACTATCGATGAAAATTGGGTGGGAGATCAGCGTTTATGAAATTGATTCAAGAATAAAAGAATACAGCAAAACCAGAGAAACATAAGTGTAATAATCTCTTATGAAATCAATTAAAGAATAAAAGAATACAGCAAAACCAAAGGAACACAAGGGAAACAAAAAAAAAAAACACGGCTTAATGCTCACTATCTTGTTCCTCCTGATCTATAAACCAGAAAACAATTTCCATCGACAGGGGATCTTGAGAAACTCTCCCAGGCAGAACCTGCTCAGTAGGAATGCCAAACAAAACGGCCACTGCTAGAAAGTAGACTGCTACAAAATAACCATATTTTCCATTTACCCGAGTTAGATCGCACTCTCACTGCATCGTCTCCTTGTAAGGAATTGGCCATAATATCAGCAACAGTCAATTTTTGATCAAAACAATGAAGCGTACGTGTCCCAGAAAAAAAACAGTATGTATTTATTGAAAATTGAACAGAAACGCCAACACAGCAACAGGCCAAACTTTTTTCCATGCATCCAGACATATATATTACCAGCCGCCACCGGCACTGCCAACATCGCCACCGCCACCTCCACCTCCACCGCCACCATCGCCACCGCCACCGCCACCTCCGCCATCGCCGACGTGGTGGTGACCGCCGCCGTGAAACCCACCGCCACCATCGCCGACGTGGTGGTGACCGCCGCCGTGAAACCCACCACCAACATCGCCGACGTGAAACCCACCACTACCATCACACCCTCCGCCATCATATCCACCATCACGCCCACCGCCATCATATCCACCATCGCCCCCATCACCACCACCGCCCCCGTCATCACCTAATTTCCCACGCTTACCGCCAGGCTTTCGCTTGCGGCGACCAAGCTTTCGCTTGAGGCGATGAACAGTGGACCCCAACCCAGCGATGACCGTGGATACCACACCATGTGACATGATTGCCGCAAAACAAATGACCGAGAGACCACCGGCAGAGGCTTGAAACGGATAATATGCTTCACCAAGGATTAACGTATTCCCTGCGGGTATTCCCCCATTACGCCCTTTTATATCCAGCAAGCTCGTAAGTATCGATGCTTCCTCGCAGTTTCTTGCGAGGAAAAAAAAAAAAATTATCTCCTCCCTCTTCATCCTTCCTTTGACCATCTCTTTAATTTGAGGGAGAAAAAGGCAGTGCCGCGTCGATCTCAGCTGTATCTGGTGAAACTTCTGGATCATGAAAAAGGACGGCAAATCTTGACTTCTGAAACCCTTGAACGAAGCAACCGTTTCAAATATTTTTCAACATGATATGTGCACATTCCATTCTAGTTCCTGTCAGGTTCTCCGATCGATCTGCCCACTACTTTTCTTGGAAAGTAAGTTTTTCATATTATGGCAACCTTTTTAAGGATATGTATCTCTTGTTTTTTTGATTGAGGCAGCTAGGGGGATTTGGATGACACCTTCTTCTAGCCTAAGGAAACTTGATTTTATGAAAATCAAAATTTTTATTAAGTTTTATTTCTTTATTTATTTTTGTTTGGGTGACACACCAAAACCTAGTTTTCGAATAACTTAATAGGAGGGAGCCATGTTTTTGACTTCTTTTAACAAAACCAGTTTTGTCAAAACTGAATTTTCCTCATACACAACTTGGATGGCACCTAAACACTCTAAAACCTTGGGTTTGAAGGTTTTGCCTCAAAAACCAGGTTTAATAGGGTGTCACATTCAAACACCCCCCATACTTCTTATATGCGTGGAGCTGGCTGGTCATGTATATCTTCATATAAGGATGTCACTTATCCTACATGTTTGATTATGGAAGCCGCTTTTACATCCATGACTTAATTGGATTAGGCAAATTAATCTACATCCAGTCAGTATTCGAATTCAGATTTAGAGTTTAGTTTTTTAATTGTGCTTGAGTCAGATGTTTAACATTCAACTGGGAACTGGTAAAGATTCAACACTCTTATATTAAAATCTCAGATCTTCCGCTAGACAAACACAGATTTAATTTTAAAAATTAGAACAGTAATACAAGCTAAATCTACACCAAATCCGGATTGATTGCATATAATGACTGTAAGTGACTGAATTCCTGTCTATTTTCTTCATATACTCGTGCTCGAATTCAGATTCAAATATGAATAAAGAAAATTCATATTTGCGTCCGATCCCAAAATCCGATTTCACAATCCTTATATATATGGGGGCTGCTAAACCTGCATTTCGTCAATGCACAGTATATTATAATGACCTTTGGACTGAACATAAAACATACAGTATATTGTAATTAACATGCACGTACATATATGTATGCATGTTTCGCAGCTGAAACGAACTTGTTTCAAATTAAAAGCAACCTTCTCATGTTCGGCTCCTAATACTTGAGTTGAAAACCGATCAACTCAAAAGTGAGGAATTTTTATGTGGACACATGAACTGTTTCGATTCTTCATGAACAAGATTGAACGGGGAAAACTAACCAGCTTGTTGGGTTCATTCACCAGTTCCTGCAGTGTCATCCTTACCCATCATACTAATTAAGAGCAATAACATTGCATGCCTTGAATGATTCAACGCAGCTGCCAGACAACTGTACATCTCTTGCCTTATTTTGCACTTCAGCAAGCATGGAGAGAGGATGTAAAGCCAAGAAGAGAGTAGTTGGGTACTCTCCAATTGAAGTGAGGTGCAATTAATATGAGCTTCGGGCCAGGTCACAGAAGCAAGCAACTATATGATTGTTTCGGCTCATCAATAATGAAAATAAGTGGGTCGATGTGGGCAGCTCGTGCCCACATATTTCAACCACTTGCTGCATCGCAGGGACTCTGCCCCCACGTACAAGCACAGCTAAGAACCAGTAGTAGTTTTTATGGAACCACATATTAAGACATCATTAATGTGAATTTATTGGGTGAGGGAGAGTAGTGGCTGTCTGGTCCCAGTAGTGCACTGTTGTCCAGGTCCAGCAGTGATTAATTGCAATCCCTCTTGCCCTCACAAGAATAGTGTTTTTCTTTCTCGGACTTCCTGTTTGACAAATGAATTTTGCAAATTTATACAGTTTGACAAATGAATTTTGCAAATTTTTGTATATTCTATGCCATAATAAATCCACATACCATCTATGGATCGGTAAGTCTAGATTCCCAACTCAAAATCACATCAGCTTAGTCTGGTATCTAGTAAAGAAAAATGATATTGGATTCTAATTCGACTTAGACTAACTAGTGCATATACAGTTTAATTTAGGTGGGTAAATCTGAAACTAAAATGCGCTCACCATTGATTGTGTTTTAATAGTTAAACAATAGATTCTTTACAATTTGGAAACATTTTTCTTCTACCAAAACTATCCATATGGACTCAATCTAGATACAAAAAAGAGTAAGGGTTGATATAAGAAAATCACTTTCGAATTTGTATTTAACGTCCGGAAAAAGTTTGGGACTGATATAAAAATTCTTTTTTTTGACATAAAAATGATCAGTACTGTAGCATTTTGCTAAAAGCCTTTTCATAGTATAGTTTCAAAAAAAAAAAAAGTTCAAAGTAACCAATAAATCAAGGACAGAAAGACCATTTAGCCAAAATTGACAGTTTTTGTTAACAAATTGAAAGAGTCAAAACCTTTAATGGATGAAGTTTTCCAAGACAGAAAGGTGGAATATGAAAAAGTAGGAAAAAGGAGAGAATTTTAAAAACAGTTAATGTGGTGGCGAGTGGTATGACCAGAATTATTTTGAATCTTCCAACTTCCAGCTCCTGATCGATCGACTCATTGTGGATCCAGCAACTTGCAAGCGATCATGTAATTGCATCTTACGTCGGAGACTAATTAGACGAACTGCGTAAACCATGAATGAATGAGATGGCAGGAGTCAGTGGGCAGAATTATGAAAAGCTAATAGTTGTAAAAGAGAGAGAGAGAGAGAGAGAGTAGCAGCAGCTGCTGCAGATGGCGGAGGCGGCCATTGGGTTTGCTCTAGGAAGGCTAGCTTTGTTCCTGGAGGAGGAGGCCCGATCCATCCATGGATTCCGTGAAAAAGTGGAGGCGGTGGAACGTAAACTCAGAGGGATTCAGTGTTTCCTCAAGAACGCCGACGGTCGGAGCGCAGGTGATAGCAAGATCGAGCATTGGGTGACTGAGATGCGTCAAGTGGCCTATGAAATCGAGGACGTCATAGACCTCTTTGTTTTGGAAGTTGAAAGTTATTATAACCGGAAGGGTTTAAAGGGCAGAGCAAAGAGGTCCGCCCACAAGCTTAAAGAGATCGTAGAGCGTAGGGAAATAAACTCCAAGATCGAGAAGATCAACAAGAAAATCGAAGAGATTAACCAGAGTAGGGTGGACTTGGATATCCGGAGCATTGACGAGGGAGGAGAGCCTCGTAGAGGGATCTTGTTGGAGGCGAGGAGGAGGGATTCTTGTGAAGACGGAGAGCATGATGTTGTGGGGTTAGAGGAAAAAATCAACGAGTTAGTGAAGCGATTGGTTGAAGGGGAAGGCAGGCGCTGCGTGATCTCTGTGGTCGGCCAAGTTGGGGTAGGTAAGACGGTTCTAGCCAGAAAAGTGTACAACCGTGCCAAGAGCAGCTTCGGCTCAGCTGCTTGGATCCATGTGTCGACGCATCCGAATGAAGTTTTACGGGAGCTGTGTAAAGCTGTCCTACTCCTCCCTGCACACGAGACAGAGAAGCTGGTTGAAGCTCATGAGATGCGGCTGAGAATAGCCCGCAAACTAATGGGGAAGAAGTACTTGGTTGTTCTTGATGATGTATGGGAAAATGAGACTTGGGATGCCATTAGAGGAGCTTTCCCAGATGGGAACAGTCGGAGCAGAGTTCTGATAACAACACAAAATGAGGAGGTGGCCAAACACGCCGACACGCACACTCCCCCTTACAGGATCCCCTTGCTGGACCAGAGAGACAGCTATAAGCTGCTCTGCAAACACGCCTTCCCCGCGTCTCCCCAGTCCTGCCCTCAAGAGTTGCAGAGCTTGGCAAACGATATTGTGGCAAAATGTGGTGGCCTGCCCTTGGCACTTGTTGCCGTCGGACGCATCCTGTCTGGAAGAGAACCAACAGTTGTTGCGTGGAAGGATTTTGTGGATGGATTCAACTGGGACATCACTCAAGGTAAGGCTGAGATTTCGAGAATCTTGACCATGGGCTTTGACGATTTACACTATGATCTGAAACCGTGTTTGCTCTATTGCTGTGCTTTCCCCGGGGACTCTGAGATCCGAGTCAAGAGACTCTTAAGACTGTGGATCGCAGAAGGCTTTGTGAAAAAACAAGAGGATAGGAGACCGGATGCAGTTGCGATGCATTACTTGAATGAGTTGGTTGCCAGGAACCTCATTCAACCTTGCAAACGGAACTCATCTGGGGAAATCAAGTCTTGCCGAGTTCATGATGTTCTGCGTGTAACGTTGGCAGTTACAGCAAAGAAGCAGAATTTCTTTCAAATTGACCCAATTACACCCAACAACTGTGACCTGTTGAATTGCCGCCGCCTCGCCACCCACCGTCGTCTTGAGGAAAAAACATGCTCCCTGCAGAATGCTCGCTCCATTCTCTCCTTTCCAGAAAGTAAACCACCACTTTGGTCTGACCAAATTAAAAATTTCAAGCTACTTAGAGTTTTAGACCTTGAAGGTGTTCGTAGTGTTGAGAAACTGCCAGTGGAGATTGGAGATTTGGTCCTCCTTATATATCTGGGCCTGAGGCACACATCAATTGAAACACTTCCCAGATCCGTCAAGAAGCTTTCCAACCTGCAAACGTTGGATCTTAGGACCTCTGCAAACGTTCGTTTATCACACTCTAAGGTCCCGTTGAAATATTTCAAGGCCAAGCATGTAGCGAAGATGACCAATCTGAGACATTTATATTTTGGAAGTCGATCACGCGGCGAGCTTTTTAATGCCATGGAAGTGCCGGAAGATTTTGGAGTGAGGTGCAGCTTAAAGGAACTGCAGACACTGTCATATGTGAAGGCAGGCGGATGGGTGGAAAAGGGTTTGTGCACCATGACAAACCTCAGAAAATTGGGAATGCAAGTCCCAAAAGCTTATGGGTCATCTAGGAGTGCTTTGGGAGCCATTGCCCAACTGGGCCAACTTCACAGCTTGTATCTGCAAGGGGAGTTGGAGAATCTACTGGACGGTGCATTTGTGAAGCTTACCAAACTAACACTTGATTCCTCCTGCTTACATGGCGATCCTTTCTCTGGATTACAGACATTGCAGTTGCTCAAGAGCTTGAGGCTCATCAATGCATACGGCGGCAATACGCTGTGCTGCTCAGGAGGTGGGTTCCCTTGTCTTGAAGTCTTGAACCTTGAAAACTTGAAGAATTTACGGGATGTTGTTATGGAGTCTGGAGCCTTTCGTCAGCTAAAATTCATGAGAATTGCCTCCTGCGGCAATTTGCATATGATCCCAAGGGGGCTAGTGAGCATAAGCAGTCTGCAGGAACTGAGGCTAGTCGACATGGCCGCCCTCTTACCTGACGGTGTTCAACCCAACATGGGTACAGATTGGCACATAACTAAGGCCACCCAGTTAACCATTTTTACCAAGCAAGTTCCGCAGTTTCGTTGCTGAAATCTTCTGTTTCTAGTTATCTCACTTGCATTCATTAAATTATTCACATTTGTGTTCGTTGAATATCACTTTGATCTTCCATTTCATGTCACCACCAAAATCTCCATCTTCTTAACCACCCCGTTATTTTATCTCTTCGAAATCTACTGTTGGTTCACTGCTGAAAGCGAAATTGATGTTAACCAACTAAACTAGAGCCAGATGTCATGAGGAATTTAAAGTCGATCGATGCTCCGAGCAACTAATAGGCACTGGGGTGAACTTTCTAGTCTGTTGTTGTGAACCTTTAATTTAGTCGCCGTCGATCGAACTGTGTCGTCTGTGTTCTCTGCTACTGTATAATTTGTCATCGTGTGTGTGTCTGCCTGTATGTATTGTAAGTTGCGGATTAATATGTTCAATTCAATGGCACTATGGATCAAGGGAGAATGAGGAACTATGGATTAATTTTTCAAACTCATCCATTTATTTTTAATAGTCAGTACCCTAAGTACACTTAGCAGCAAGTTTTAAGTATTCATGATCATTTTAAATGTCTCTCATGCATATAATCCCATAAGTGGATCAATTACAGTAAATTTTTCTCATATGTAATCAGAATTTTTACATGCTGAAAATGGTGGACGGTTAAATTTGACATTCTTGATGAATCATATATTTGCCTTGGAAAACATGAACCTGAAATTTGCATAACTCAGCTAGGCGTTACGTTGGAAAAAGTACGGTCAAAACCTTACCCTTTTTGCACGACTGCTTCGTATATACATTCTTATTTTCTTTTGTTTATTCGTGTGCATAATGGGGTTAATTTTTATTCAGTTTTCTCGTTTTCCCTTCTTTTCTTGGGTGCCAATGCGGCTTTCTTTCAGTTTTGTTGAATGTGATGCTTGTTTTGCATGATTTTTTTGAGAGGGAGTTGGTGCATGCAGCAGATATACACAGGAAAAAAAAGGGGGAGGTGAGGTATTTGAGGAATTAAAAAAAAAATCTTTCTTGAATTTTTAACTTTTTTACTATTTTGTTAAAATTTTTAGAAAAGGCTTCATATTTTCTATTTAACTGCTCTCAAGAAATGCTCTGTTTATTATTTTTAATTTTTTTATAATGGATGACACAAGTCCTTACATTCTTTGTAGCCTTTTTCTTTTGTTCGTTTCTCTTCTAATTTTTGTTTAGCAGCAAAATGCTTTGTCAGATTTCAATTTGATTTCACAACACGAGTTTTCCGCTCCTTTCAGTTTGAGTTACCTGTTTGTTTCCCGCTTATCTTTTTATTCTCAATTGATTGAGTGAAGTCTAGGAAAAATAATATTTGGAAAACCCTGAACATTCATATGCTTTGTCCGGCAATAAGTTTTCTTTTCTTCACCCTCACCGTACTCCTACATTATATGAACTAAGAAACATAATTTTTTAATTTTGCTTTTGTTGCGTTTGAAGATGGCGGTCCAACCATAGGCACAAGTATTTTTGAAGGCCTTGAAGATTTTAATATGACAATGCTTATCATTGCAATTATTTTGTGGTTTAATTAATGATTACGTTTAACTTCGTACTGTGGCAAAGAAATGTCACCAGGGTGCGGCTGGATTGGACCCGCACCCGTGTCGACGCGTTGCGGGTGCGGATTCGGGTTAGATTCGCACCCAAACCGGACCTGATGAGGAGCACGATTTTGGGGAAAGGGAGAGGGAGAACAAAGAGGAAAAGAGGTGAGGAAGAGAGGTGAGGAGGGGAGGAAAGGGGGGAACCGATGGGAGAGGGAGGAAGAGAGGTGAGGACATGAGGAAAGGGGGAAACTGATGGGAGAGGGAGGAGAAAGGGGGAAACGGATGGGAGAGGGAGGAAGAGAAGCAAATCGCCGCCGCGCTGCACCGTTGCCGCCGCCATTGCTCCACCTTCTTCTTCTCTGTGTTGATGTCACCTGTGGAATAAGAGATTGAGAGGGCAATGAAGAGGGAGATAGAAGAAGACAAGAAAGAGGAAGACGAGGAAGGGGGAACCCTTTGGCGAGTGATAGAGTTTGGGTCTAGATTTGGATTTTGATCCAATTTGACTTATTCAAAACCAAAATTGTTATAAGAATAACCTCGTTATTGAACAACGGAGCGCTTCGCCCCGTTCCTCCGACCCCGAACCTAATCTTGTTATTAATAAAGAAAGGAATGAGAAAAATTGTAATTTTGATTTTGATATTTAATAATTTTGTGGTTTAGAGATAATTTTGTCATATATATTATTATTATAAATTAATAATAATAATAAATAGTCTTCTCGCACCACCACACCTAAATTTTTTGAGATGTGCCGCGTTGGCACCAGCACCGGCACCTGCACTCTGGAGACATAATGACAAAGTCTGCCAAATAATGTTCGAGAATGAGAATTTTCGTCAGAATGTGATATCTGCATGTTGTTCTTGGGTAATGACTTCCCGGGTCGACCGGTCCACTCTTTTCTTGGCAACTAAGTGTCCCTCCTGTAAAATTTTCTAGCCCTGCCACTGCCTCCATGCTTTCAGATTGAGATCTCTGCATTCGATCTAAGAATTAATCTAAGTCACACGGATACGTGGGCTAAGTATCTATACTCCGATACCGGAATTCCAACACCGATACTTCTTGGATACGTTCTCCCTTTCACCTCATGAGATTTCTGCCTTTAGAGTTTATGTAGTAACAACAGATCGTGGGCAAAGATGGTGGGTGAGGGATTGTGACGTCTGGTTGTGTTCGGCGGCAGTTGGCAATAGACAGTTAATGGGTTTTTTTTTTTTAATATTAGAAGTTAGGGTTTTGTTCTTCATTTGATGGTTTTTTCTGTTTTTGGATTTGGGGATTTCGGGAGGTTCTCTTCGGTAGTTTTTTTTCACATTTTTGTGTTTTCTTTGCATGAATGAGTGGTTTTTGTGATGAACAATTAGTTTTAGTTTAATGTTTTTTTTTTTTTTTTTTCATTTTGTCATTTTTTGAGAATATAAAATTAGCCGTATCACGTATCCTAAATAATTGAAAATTTTCGTATCCGTACTCGTATCCCCGTACCCGTATCGTACCCGCACTCATGTGACATAAGAATCAATGAAACTTTCAAATTCATAGTTTGTTAAAATTGGATTTCAAATAGGCTAAAAGTTAAATCAAACCCTGATATCCAAGTCTTTTTTTTGGTTCTGGTTTTTTGGGGTTATCATGCAAACATGACACCCAAAAGAAATGAACCACATAAACGAGCTTGTTCAATATGTATGCAGGGGTTACCACTCATCCAAGAGAGAGAGAGAGTGAAAGTTGAACCACTATGGTCCCCTTAGGTCAGGATTCATTGGATTCATTGCAATTGTATGAACACGATACCAAGGCAAACCCATGAAAATATTGAACATTTTAAAGGCATGCCACCATCAACCAATATGTTTTGTCGTTGTTCCATAAATTTGTCCTAAAAAATAGAGTAACTTCGGGTTCACAAGAATACGCTCATTCTTTTGCGGTAGATTTACAAGGCAGTAACAATGCCTTACCAAACAACCCCAACCGCTGATCCGATCCTCCAACGTCAAAGCAGCTTTGCCTAGAAAAAAATCTTTCTTTAAACCCAAGTCCAACCGTCTCAATAAGCTTATGAGGTTGAAAAATCTCCTCCTTTCTTTTTCATCATTAAATTTAGAGAAACTTGTGGGAAGCTACATGCCTTGAGCAAAGGGAACCGCTTCAAATGTTCCCATTATCAGAATTCTGCTGTGTTGACATTCCCAAATGTTGATATACCATTAATTTGGTAATACATTTTACAGAATACCGTAGATCTGCCCATTCTTGTGTGGCATATAAACTGAAGATCTGAATGTCACCAAGATTGACATGGTGACTTCAGATGCAGTCCATTCAATCTGACAAATATGTGCCTTTCGTGGCATCTTTCTGGATGCATACTTTTCATATAGAGCAGTGGGGCGTGCCCGGTCAACACGCACTTCACAGCACCGGCACGCAGGCCATCACATCACGGCCGTGAGAAGTATCTTTAACGTTCCTCTTGATTCTTAACATGATTCAGTAGTTGTACATTGGTTAATCTTGCACATCCACCAAATAGTGTTCATAAAAGTCAAACCGACGACTTTGATCAAGCCTCAAGCCGGACTAACTATGCATGAACTGTCTTCCTTACCCAAGCACCAAGAACATTCCACGCTTTGAATGAATCGACTTAGCTGGCATGGCAGACAACTCTGCAGCTCTTGCCATGTTTTGCATTGCAGCAAGTATCGAGAGAAGATCTAAGGCCAAAAAGAGAGTAGTTGGGTAAGGTGCAATTACTAAGAGCTTCGGGCCATGTCAGAGCAGCAAGCAGCCATATAAATGCTGCCGTCTCATCTTTGGAAGAGAGTGCGTGTATGTGAGCAGCTCGTGTCCACACATTCCCACAACTTGCTCCACCGCTGGTACACTCCCCTCTTGTAGAAATACAGCTAAGAAGGTGGATTCCTCGCACCAGTAGTAAAAGCTATGCTAGTTTTCGCTTCTGCCTGGCAATAATAGTCTCCTTCTTCTTCCTTTTTTTTTCTAAGTTCCTGTTTGCTAAATAAATTTTGCAAAATGAGCTCACGATTAATTATGTTTTAATAATTAAACAGTAAGTAGATTCTTTAATTAAAGAGTAAGTAGATTCTTTACAATTGCAAAACATGTTGTTTTACGAAAACTATCCACATGGACTCAATCTAAATACCCAAAAAAAAAAATGTAGGCCCTGGCGTTAAGAAAACCATTCTTGAATTCGTGTTTGACAACGTCTGGAAAAAGTTAGGAACGTGGCATCTTAAATTCTCAAAGACGTCTAAAACAAAGTTTTTAAAGTTGGTTATTCTGTTTCTGAACATAACATTTTCGGTACTGTACTAATTTTGTAAAAGTCTTTCCATAGTTTGGTTTCGAAAAAGAGTTCTGCTCAAAGCGACCAACAAACCAAGGACAGGAAGACCATCTAGCCAAATTTGACAGTTTTTGTTAACATATTCGAACAGTCCTAACCTTATGGACGAACTTGTCGAAGCTAGAATACGAAAAAGTTAGAAAAAGGAGAGAATTTTAAAAACAGTTAATGTGGTGACGACTATTATGATGTGGGCATAATGATTTTGAATCTTCCAATTAGTTCCGACTCCAGATCGATCGACTCATTGTGGATCCCACAAAACTTGCAAGCCGTAATGTAATTGCATGTTATGGATTCTCATTGCGGGTAATTATATATAAATAGCGAATCATGCTAAAGAAATTTAGCCAAAGAGAAGCCAATCTTACGAAAGCAACGAATTCGTCGAACTGCGTAGACCATAAATGCATGAGATGGAAGGAGTTGGCGGGCAAAACAAAGAAAAGCTCACACAGTTGTGTGTGTGTGTGTGAGAGAGAGAGAGAGAGAGAGAGAGAGAGAGAGAGAGAGTAGCAGCAGCAGCTGCAGATGGCGGAGGCAGCTATTGGGTTTGCTCTAGGAAGGCTTGCTCTGTTCCTGGAGGAGGAGGCCGGATCCATCCATGGATTCCGTGAGCAAGTGGAGGCGGTGGAACGTAGACTCCAAGCGATTCGGTGCTTCCTCAAGGACGCCGACGATCGGAGTGCAAGGGATAGAGGGATCGAGAATTGGGTGAATGAGATGCGGCAAGTGGCCTATGACATTGAGGACGTAGTGGACACCTTTCTTGCAAAAGTTGTACGCTATTATAACGGGAAGGATTTTAAGGAAAAAGCAAAGAGGTATGCCCATTTGCCTAAAGAGCTCATAGACCGATGGAAGATAGGCTCCAAGGTCGGGGAGATCATGAAGAAAATCGACGAGATTACCCGGAGTAGGGAGCAGTTGCGTATCGATAGGATTGACGAGGGAGGAGACCCTCAGATACAGACGTTGTTGGCGGCGAGGAGGAGGGACTCCTGTGAAGACACAGAGAATGATGTTGTGGGGTTGGAGGAGAAAATCAACGAGTTACTCAAGCTATTGGTTGAAGGGGAAGGCAGGCGCTGCGTGATCTCTGTGGTCGGCCAAGCTGGGCTTGGGAAGACGGTTCTAGCCAGAAAAGTGTACAACCACGGCTGTAGCGTGGAAGGATTTTGTGGATGGATTCAACTGGGATATCACTCAAGGTAAGGCCGAGATTTCGAGAATCTTGACCATGGGCTTTGACTATTTAGACTATGATCTGAAACCGTGCTTGCTTTATTGCTGTGCTTTCCCTGGGGACTCTATCCGAGTCAAGAGGCTCTTAAGACTGTGGATCGCAGAAGGTTTTGTGAAAAAACAAGAGGATAGGAGACCGGATGCAGTCGCGATGCTTTATTTGAATGAGTTGGTTGCCAGGAACTTCATTCAGCCTTGCAAACGGAACTCATTTGGGGAAATCAAATCGTGCCGAGTTCATGATGTTCTGCGTGTAACGTTGAAAGTTACAGCAAAGAATCAGAATTTCTTTCAAATTGACCAAATTACACCCAACAACCGTGACCTGCCGAAGTGCCGCCGCCTCGCCACCCACTGTCGTCTTGACGAAAAAACATGCTTCCTGGAGAATGTTCGCTCCTTCATATCCTTTGCAGAAAGTGAACCGCGAATTTGGTCTGAGCAAATTAAAAATTTCGAGCTACTTAGAGTTTTAGATCTTGAAGGTGCTCGTAGTGTTGAGAAACTGCCAGAAGAGATTGGAGGTTTGGTCCTTCTGACATATCTGGGCCTGAGGCACACATCAATTGATACACTTCCCAGATCCATCAACAAGCTCTACAAACTGCGAACGTTGGATCTTAGAACCTCTTCCAAGGTTCATTTATCACAATCTAAGTTCCCGTTCAAGGGCTTGAAGGCCAAGCATGTAACGAACTTGAGCGACCTGAGGCATTTGTATTTTGGAAATAGAGGCCGAGAAACTTTTAATGCCATGGAAATGCCAGATGATTTTGGGTTGAGGGTAAAGGAACTGCAGACACTGTCATATGCAAAGGCAGGCCGCTGGGTGGCAAAAGGTTTATCGAACATGAAAAACCTCAGAAAATTGGGAATGCAAATCCCGGAAGGATATGGGAGTAGGAGTGCTTTTGAAGCGATTGCCAAACTGAGCCAGCTTCACAGCTTGTATCTGCAAGGGAAATTCGGAAGATCTGCTAACAGATAACCTTACGAATCTTACCAAGCTAACACTCGATTCATCCTGCTTAAGTGACGGCCCTTTCTCAGGATTACGGACGTTGCAATCGCTCAAAGCTTGAGGCTCATCAACAATGCATACCACGGCAAGACAATGCGGTGCCCGGAAGGTGCGTTCCCTTGTCTTGAAGTCTTGAACCTTGAAAACTTGGAGCATTTGGAGGACATGGTTGTGGAGTCTGGAGCCTTCGGTAAACTCACATACATGAGAATTGCCTCCTGCGGCAATTTGGATAAGATCCCACTTGGGTTAGTGAATATTTTCAGTCTCCAGGAACTGAGACTAGTCGACATGGCAGCCCTAGTTGAAAGGACTCAACCTGACATCGGTAGAGATTGGCACAAAATTAAGCACATCCAGTCAATCACTTTTGCAACGTAAGTTCTACTGAAATCTTCTTCTCCTTGTTAGAGCCACTTACATTCATTAAATTATTCCCGTTTGTGTTTGCTGAATGTCACTTTGATCTTCCATTTCATGTTACCTGCAAATTTCCATCTTCTTAACTACCCCGTTCTTTTTATCTTTTGGAACTCTGCTGTAGGTCCACAGCTGAAAGAGAAATTGATAATAACCTACTGAACTAGAGGCAGATCTCATGAGGAAATTGAAGTCGATGCATTTTCTGAGCAACCATTTGGCAATGGAGTGGACTTTCTACTCTGTTATTGTGAATCTTTAATTTAGGCTTCGTCGATCGAAGTGTGTCCTTGTGTTGTCCAATGCTTCATAAGTTGTTATCGTGTCTGTGTCTGTCTGTATTTATCGTAAATTTGTGGATTAATTTGTTCATTTCAATGGTACAATGGAATGGATCAAGAGAGACTCAGAAACTACGGATTGAAGGACTAGTGTCCTGGTAGACGGCTTCTGTACGTGGTCGATTAACTTTTACGTTTATGATCCTCTCTTTTGAACATGCATCATGCATGCGATTAGACAGATCAAAATCTTTCTGCTAGCAGATGCCTGACTTCCTGAAAGAAAGGCTGACACGAAGCTCTTAATATTAGGTTTTACTATCAGCAAACATTTTTTCCAAAAACTTAAATGTCACTGTCCTGCAGAAAATCCCACAAAATGATAATAAAGTAATTTTTTTTCAGTTGTAGCTAGAATTTTATAAACTGAAATTATGGACAGTTAAGTTGAAATTCCTCGTAACTCTTATATATGCGTTGGAGAACACGTTTTCTTGTTCATTGCAAAATTTAACATCCATGTAGGTAAGGAAAACACTCACGTACTTTAATAGTTTAGCTTTTGTGGCCCTTCATCTCTTTTTTAATTTATATTTCGTATCAACCGCAAGCAGTGGGTAAGATCGTCCGTTTTGGTGTATTTGATGTATTCTTTTTTAGTCGTTAACCCTCACGGTCAGATCACTTGTCTAATTGGATAAGCAAATGACAATTTAAAAAAGCTCCTAAGACGAAATATAGATTCGAAATATAGTTAATAAGATCGACAAGGACATTCAAGAAAAATTACAAAACAAAAATTGGAGCACGTGATCATGAGGCCTGATTACACTGAAACATAAATTTTTCATGCACCATTTTAATACTGATAAAAAATATCTATGTTTAATACGAAAGAAAACTTTTTGTGAGGACAATAAAACAACTGCAAAAAAAAAAGGATTTGATAAAGATAAAAATTGTAAGTTGGTATGTGTATATCATTATGACTGATATACATCTCTGAATGACAAAAAAGTGCCTTTATTTTTTTCGTCCCGCTCACAACATCATCATATACTTTTGTATCTAGGGGACGTCTTGTCCCCAAATTTTGTTATATATTTCCCATTTTTTCGGCACAACATTATCATATACATATGTCATTATCTCATATCTTTTTCAGTTTCTCATAAACATTATTTCTTACTTTTATTTTATTTAACGTTATCTCAAACATCTGTTTCTATTTCATACCTCTTTTGTTATCTCAAAAACATTATTTCATACTTTTGTTTAATGTTATTTTATATATTTTCATTATCTCAAAGCTATATTTAGTTTTATATCATATATCTATCATTATTTAGTACCTTTTTTGTTAATTTTATACACATCAACTCGCACCTAATTCATTATCTCATACCACTCCTTATCATCATCTCAGATGCTACAGGTATGAGATGATCACAAATGCTAGGAGTGAAAATTAAAGTAAATATATATATATATATATATATATATATATATATATTAATGGTTGGATCACATTTGGTATATGCACATTTTATACATGGAATGACATACAAAACCTGATCTCATATATGTGTGCTGTAAAAAGAATGATGTAGTAGCGAAGGCGTAAATTTTAGCCCGAGGAGGTGCTCAATCAATATCTCTACTTATATATATATATATATATATATATATATATATAATGTAAGTCATAGTCTTGTAGATTTGTTCAATTCAATGGTAGTGTGGGTTAACGACTGGTGTCCTGTGATGGATACGAGCTTTTGTCTGACAGTTGATTAACATTCCTCTCCTTCGAACATGTGATCAACACATCATAAAAATTTAGTGATAGCAGCTTTATACATCTCCACAAATAGTCCTTAAATATAATAAAAAAATAAAAAACGAGTGACAAAAAGAAATGACTGCCCTCCTAAATTAAATTTGAACAGGCACCTCACGAAGCCAAGTTGCAGAAAGATCGAATTCAAAACACAGTAAATGCATCGGAGGCCGAGTCGAAATACAATTCGCATATTAAATATGGCGAATAAAATTGTTAAACAAAATATAAGGCCACCTTGGCATCCGCCTGCACGTTAACTGTTGGCAGGGAAAGTATTAACACTTTCAGCCTTCTTTTTTCTATGTGACTGATCTCAAGAAATTAATGCTCTGTTTATTGTTTTTAATTTTTATAATTGATCACACAATGCCAGATATTCTTTTGACCCTTTTTTCTTCTGTTTTTTTCTCCTTTAATTTATGTTGCGCTTCTACTCCATTTACTCTGAGGTATTTTGAGGGTACTGCTCCATTACTACTTTATAACTTAGCTTTTTTATGTTTAGATTCTAATTTTTTCCCCAAGATTTTCCTTACAGAGTAACTTTATCGAAGAATACCCCAGAAAATCCTCGCCAAGAAAAAAGTAAGAACTATATTTATGCCGAGGTAAAAATTAGTAATATGTACGTGAGATCATCAAAACTATATGGACTGAGTGCGTAGGTGATCATCAAAACTATATTTAGTAGGATTTGTAGATGATGACTTACGCCAACCGAAGCTGATCGATCGGAGCACAAAGAAAACTTTGTGTCTCAATCTTTTTTGTTCTCTCCGGCATTTTTCATATCCATGTTGGGTTTGAAATCAACTGGCGCTTGTAGTCCTCCATTCTCAAAATCCTTGGGTTGGAGCTGAGTTTTACTAATCTTGGATTTCATAAGTTAATTTTAGAACAAAGCAATGAAGTATTTATTGAAAGTTAAACAGAAACAGCATCCACTCAACAGGGCAAATTTTTCTATACACCCAGAAATATATATTAGCAACCACCACCGCCGCCGCCGTCGTCGCCCCCACCTCCACCACCGCCACACCCACCGCCGCCACATACAGCGGTACATCGACCTTCCATATCCAAAGCCGTTACCATAATCAGCGCCACCATCTGTTTGTCCTTGAGAACGCTTTGGCGAGCTGCCATCATCAGCGCACGCGAAGATGATCATGGACATCACAAAAGGTGCCGCTTCACAACCTTCTTCCTCGGCCCTCCTGCCTGCTCGCCTTCCCCCCATGACGCCAATATATATATATCTGCAGATTCCATTGTAGTTCCCGTCTGCTTCTCCCATTGATCTGCCCACTCCTTTTCTTGGCAAGTAAGTTTCTCAAGCTAAGGCTCCTCTCATGTCTCCGGATTGAGATTCATGTAAGGATTTAAGCATTAATGAAGTGCTTCGACCACCAACATCCTACGATTGCATCATGGAAATACATTAACTTTAAAAAAAAAAATACACCTAAAATTCAATTTACCAGTTCCAATATTGACATCCTTACCCAAGTATCAAACAACATGAACATGGCAAGCTTTCAATGCTTCAATATCGCTTGTCCTGTTTTGTTCTTTAGCTAGTATGGAGAGAGGATCTGATAGTACTGTGTGTGCAGCTCATGCCCATGTGATTGCAGTGGGACTGTGTGTGCAGCTCATGCCCAAACATTTTTCAAGCAAACTCCGCCACCGGCACTCTCCCTTCCATTAAAACACAGCTAAGCAACAAGGTAGATTACCAAACGTGCAGTACCAGTCTGTATAGAGAACCCACCAAGATCATATCAATATGAATTTACTGGGGATGTCAACGGGTTGTTCATCAGCTTAATCGGAAACTCGCTCGATGAAGAGAAATGAGCCGGTATTGAGGTCGGACTCATAATTGCTAAAAGCTTTTGGCAACCAAATCCGAATCCAAAATGAGATCAACAAAATTTTCACCTTTAATTTTGTTTTAGTGAATATACAAAAGTAGATTCCGTAAGTTTGCAACGCAGTCTAACCATATATATTTATGCAATCTAGTTCACACCAAAATGTAAGGATCGATATAAAAACCATCTCCGAATGTCTTCTCAGAAAAATTCGAATGACAGTTTGATAAATTCTCAAAGAAATTTATAGACAAAAAACACAAAGTTGATTAATCTTGGCTTTTCGACAAGAAAAAATCACATGTATCATGAAAACCTTTCTATAGTTTGGTTTCGAGCCTTAACCTTATCCGCGATTTTATATGCTTAATGCAAGAAATAAAACTATTTTTTAGCTGAGTCTGGTACTTTTGTGTTGACAAATTCAGTATTCGTAAACACAAGGATGAACTTATCCAACCCAAGATTCAAAGAGTATGGAACGCTTCAATTTGGGCCTCGACTTTTGTGGCAGCAAATATGGAGCGGTCAAAAAGGATCAAATCCGAGTTAGGTTTGGTTCCTCACACGTGAAAATTTCCATTTTTACACGGCGGCGCGCCAATGTACCCGGACATCGTTTTGAATTTCTTTGGGCATTGGATCTTCAATGAGATCCATGTAAGAACGGATCGAGATCAAAATATCTGCATTCCCTAACGCTTTTTCTGCTTCAAAATGTTTGCATTTGATTCAGATTTGCATTTTTCTTTGAGGAACAACACTAATCAGATCTGGATCTGTGTTTTATAACAGATCAAATGAAATTCTTTTGTTGCCTTTAATCATGTGACGGGACTGGATTATGTCCTTTTTGCAGGTTATCATGCACGGATCCAGATCGTCTTCGGTCGGACCAATAATCTCTCAGCCTCGGATCCACTCGGCCAATTTGGAGCTGTGACTACGGGCTGGATCCTTCCGTCAAAAAAATGGACGGTCCAGAACACGGCCAGCTGGCCACCTACGGCTCACGTCACCACATGTTCTTGCAAACGTGGGCCCCACTAGGACCATTAGATACCCAGCAAACGGGGGCCCCAAAGGCGTTGCTGCAGCCGAGCCATCGTGGGCACGTTCTCACCGCAAGACAACCCGTCAGCTTTTCCCAAAAATTTCAACCCGTAATTTTTTTCAACCAGCAAGTGCTTTTAATTTTTCCCTAGGTAATTAAAAAATAAAATGGTGGAAATAATATCTTTTTGTCTAAGTTCACAAAAACACCCCGTCTTCCTTTCCTTGATAAATTTCCAGAATTATTTAAAAAAAAAAGTTATGCATCTATTTTAGATATTAATGAGAAAAAGCAAAGTCACATGGATATTATTAATCATGTGCTAGTATTACTAGGTAAAGTTAAAAAAAGCTACTGTTTATGAGAAAGAGCAAAATGATTTGGATATAGTTGATCACGTATTAGTAATTTATTATTCTTAGGTAAAGTTAAATAAACCAATGCAAGCTGATGAATTTAGATTTCACTTTTATTGAGAGTGCTTTAGTCATGCTATCATGATAACTTCCAACTATAGTCCAAAACTAGGGTTAGTGCATAAAACGTTATTTTTTAATAATATCTACGTGTGTTTTTCCAACTTTCCCAAAGAAAAAAAAAAAAAAGTGCTAGGCCACACCTATTTGAGACTCACAAGCAAGTTTTATATATACTGCGTCATTGGGGAAGGCCAGCAGGGAACAGGGAAGGCAGGCAGTTGGGCAGAGGAAGAAGGGGGTCGAGGCAGCAGGCATGGCTACGTTAATACTTCGTGAAGCATATTCTCCGTTTGAAGCCTCTGCTGGTGGTCTCTTGCTCATTTGTTTTGCGGCGATGGTGGCACTTTTCGTGATATCCATGATCATCTTCGCGTGCGCTGATCGTGGCAGCTCTCGAGGAAAAACAGATGGTGGCGGTGGCGGTGGCGGTGCGTGTGGCAGTGGCGGTATCTTCGCGTCCGCTGATGATCGTGGACAAACATATGGTGGCGGGGGGTGTGGCAGTGGTGATGGCGGTGGCGGTGCATGTGGCGGTGGCGGTGCATGTGGCGGTGGCGGTGCATGTGGCGGTGGCGGTGGTGGTTAACATATATGTCTGGGTGTACAGAAAAAGTTTGCTGTGGACGCTGTGTTTCTGTTAACTTTCAATAGATGTTGTTTTTGTTGACATGTTTCTTTGTTTTGTTCAGGAATCGACTTTTGAAGTTTATTGAATTTGTGTTTACGTATTATGAAAATGGATGGGATGATCGCCTCGCCAACCCGTAGAACGTCTCTTAGGACCGAGTAGTCCCTAACCATCACCACGGGTCTGCGCCGTGGGAATGATAAGTAACACGTACTTCTGAATAAAACATTCAAAAAGTTGTCAAAATTGAGGAAAAGGGAAATCCATTTCCTACTAATTTCCTTGACAACATATATATATATATATATATATATATATATATATATATATATATATATATATATATATATATATATATATATATATATATATATATATATATATATATATATGTTAGAGAGAAATTAAGATTTTTAGCATCGCTCGAAATCATCTGTGCCCAACTTCCCCCCATCTCGTGCCACTTAACAATATAGAGGAATCGCAAAGAATGTAATTGATTAGACCGAAGTTATATTGTTTCGTTGTCTTCTATGTCAGTGGTCGCCTTGCAGTGAACAACCATGAACGTCAAGGCAAAATGCCCTACTTGTTACTTCTGATAAGAAAGATATCTAACTACCAAAGAGCCGATCGGTAACAAAATCGTTGCATTTTCCAAACAAAAGATCCCATGCCGCGCTCTTTAGAATTCAATTCAAGGATTTGAGATTGTAGGACCAAAGATCTTGGGATATTATGTCGCATCATATTTGAAAGTTGTGGTAGCAGAATGCCTCCACAAAAAAAATTGATGTGATAATAAGCTTTTTGATGCGACCTGACTGACGCGGACAATTTCGGGAGGGTTGAACAAGTTTGTAGGAACACCTAAAAAAAGATTAAGACTTATGAAAACTTAGTTGCCAAGAAAAGAGTGGAACGATCGACCGGGGAAGTTATTACCCAAGAACAACCTGCAGACTCACGCTGGATCATTATTTGGCACACTTTCCCACACCACGAAGTTCAACGTAATTATTAATTAAACCACAAAATAATTGCAATGATAAGCATTGTCGTATTAAAATCTTCAAAGCCTTCAAAAATACTTGTGCCTATGGTTGGAGGCCCATCTTCATACGCAATAAAAGAAAAATTAAAAGATTATGTTTCTTAGTTCATATACCGGACATATAATGTAGGAGTACGGTGAGGGTGAAGAAAAGAAAACTTAGGGCCTGCCAAAGCATATGAGTGTTCAAGATTTTCCAAAGATTATTTTTCCCAAACTTCACTCAATCAATTGAGAATAAAAAGATGAACATGAATCAAACCGGTAACTCAAACTGAAAAGAGAGGAAAACTCGTGTTGTGAAATCAAATTGAAATCTTTTGACAGAGCATTTTGCTGCTTAACATAAGTTAATAGAGAAACGAACAGAAGAAAAAAAGCTAAAAAGAACATAAGAACTTGTGTCATCCATTATAAAAATTAAAAATAATAAACAGAGCATTTCTTGAGAGCAATTAAATAGAAAATATGAATCCTTCCTAAAAATTTTAACAAAATAGTAAAAAAGTTAAAAATTCAAGAAAGATGTTTTTTTAATTCCTCAAATACCTCACCTCCCTTCTTGTTTTTCCTATGTATATCTGCTGCATGCACCAACTGACTCTCGAAAAAATCATGCGCACGAATAAAGAAGGGAAAATGAGAATGAATGTGTGAAGCAGTCGTGGACGAGCGATGGCGCTTGTTGAAGAATAAACAAAGGGAAAGGATTTCACACCGTCTTAAGGGAACATAATACTTTTTCCAACGCTACGCCTAGCTGAGTTATGCATTTTCAGCTTCATGTTGTCCAAGGCAAGTGTATGATTCATCAAGAATTTCCAATTAACCGTCCACCATTTTCAGCTTTTAAAAATTCTGATTACACCTACTTTAATTGAACCATTTATGGGATTATCTGCATGAAAGATATTTAAAATGACTGTGACTACTAAAACTTTCTGCTAAGTGTAATTATGGTACTAACTATTAAAAAAAATGGATGAATTTGAAAAAGTGGAAAATGAAGAGCTGAATTGTGGAATAATAGCAAATAAAATGAGGAGTGTCATGAAAAAGATATATATAATATTTTCACTTTCATTCATAGAGTATTCTTCCATTCTAGTCTGGGGCATTTTCATCAGTTTGGGTCCCAAAACACCCATTACGTGCTAGCACCGTCCACCTTTCCGTCCAAGCTGTTGTTAGTTGCATGTATAGGAAGCAAATAAACTTTTTTAAGGAAAATTTTTCTTTATAAGGCTGAAATTGGGTATGCTATTTGCATAACAAAATGAGGAATAGGTTGACAAGTCTGTCACAAGGGGAACAACTTATTATTTATTATCAGATTTCTTTATGTGACTGATGGTTATTCATATTTTTCTATACGTTGTAAATTATATATATTATAACATTGAAAATTATATATATTATAACATTGAGAATACACAAAAAAAGTAAAAAAAAAAAAAAAAAAACAGCAATATCAGCGGATCCAGAGGCATCACATCACGTCTAGCTTTAGCTGTCAGCATTCTTTCTACAGAATGTATATATACCACCACCATCTTCTGGGCTAGCACCCTTCACCGTAATCAGGCAACTTTAATTCTTTATCTCGTGCTTCAATTTTGTTTTTTTATTTTTTCTTGAATGCCCTTATCGATCTTATTAACTATATTGCAAATATATGCTTCATCTTCCCAGTCTTCTTAAATTGTCCTTTACTTAACCAATTAGTCAAATGATCTGTCGTGAGGATTAATGACTACAAAAAAAATATCAAATGCAACAAAAGGGAGATCTTACCCACAGCCTGAGGATGATAGGAAATGCGAATGAAAAGAGAAGAAGGGCCTCAAAAGCTAAACCATTAAAGAAGTACACGAGCGTTTTGCTTATTTTATGCAATCAACCAAAAAAATGATCTGCTCCATGCATATATAAGATATATGAGGAATTTCAACTTAACGGTCATAATTTCTGCTCATAAAATTCTAGTTACACACGAACAGAATAACTTTTATATCGATTTATAGGTTTCTCTGGAGGGAAGTAACATTTAGTTTCTTGGAAAAAATGTTTGTGAATGCTAAAAACCTAAAATTAAGTATACCTAAAGGTAGGTGGCAGATATGTGGAAACAAGGGGATGAATTTGAGAAATGAAAAAGTGAAAGCAAATTATAAAAATAGCTAATTATAAAATGACGATTATCATGGAAAAAAGTAACTTTTCTTTTTTTTCCAAATTATACTGTTAGCTTCGCTTCAGTCTAGCTTTCAGGAAGCCAAGCAGCTGCTTGCAGCTAGATTTTGTGTGTCCAAAAAAAGGGATCATATTAATCCACCAGGTATATAAGCCGTCTAACAGAACACTAATCCTTCAATACATAGTTCCTTAATCTCTCTTGATCCATAGTGCCATTGAATTGAATAAATTAATCCACAACTTACAATATATACGGGCAGACATGTGTGATAACAACTTATGCAGTAGTAGACAACACAGAGGACACAGTTCGATGGACGGCCACTAAATTAAAGGTTCACAACAACAGACTAGAAAGTTCACTCCAGTGCCAGTGCCAATTGGTTGCTCAGAGAACCGATCTACTTCAAATTCCTCATGACATCTTGCTCTAGTTCAGTTGGTTAACATCAATTCCGCTTTCAGCAGTGGACTTACAGTAGAGTTCCAAAAGATAAAACTAAGGGGGTGGTTAACAAGATGGAGATTTGCTGGTAACATAAGCGAGAGACGAGAGAAGCATCGATACTCACAAGCAAGTTGTATATATGCTGGCGTGATGGGGGAAGGCCAGCAAGGAACAGGGAAGGCAGGCAGCTGGGCAAGGAACAGGGAAGGCAAGCAGCTGGGCAGAGGAAGAAGGTGGTCGAGGCAGCAGGCATGGCTACGTCAATACTTCGTGAAGCATATTCCCCGTTTGAAGCCTCTGCTGGTGGTCTCTTGGTCATTTGTTTTGTGGTGATGGTGGCACTTTTTGTGATATCCATGATCATCTTCGCGTACGCTGATGGTGTTAGCTCGCCAAAGCGCTCTCGAGGACAAACAGATGGTGGCGGTGGGTGTGGCAATGGCGGTGGGTGTGGCGGTGGATGTGGCGGCGGTGGTTAACATATATGTCTGGTTGTACAGAAAAAGTTTGATCCTGTTGCTCTGGACGCTGTTTCTGTTAACTTTTCAATAGATATTGTTTTTGTTGACATGTTTCTTTGTTTTGTTCAGGAATAGACTTTTGAAGTTTATTGAATGCATGTTTACGTATTATGAAAATGGATGGGAATTGGGATTGATCGCTTCGCCAACTCGTAGAACGTCTGTTATGACCGAGACGTCCCTACCCTAACCATCACCACTGGTCTACGCCATGGGAATGATAAGTAACACGAACTTGTGATGATTATATATATCATCAACCGTTCGAATCTTTGGTTTTCTATCCATGGTTTCATTTACGAATGGTAATATATTAATTAGTATCGATATGTAAATATGTTATTTTGGTACCTTTTAGCAAATTTATTATTTTTCTGAATAAAATATTCAAAAAGTTATAAAAATTGAAAAAAAAAGGGAAAACCATTTCCTACTAATTTCCTTTGCAATATATATATACATATATATTAAAGAGAAATTAAGATTTTTAACATCACTCGAAATTATCTGTGCCCAACATCCCCCATCTCGTGCCACTTAACAACATAGAGGAATCGAGGTCTTGATGACTGATGAGTCGTCTTCCCGACGGCTGTTTGTTAGGTTTTTTTAGTTAAGAGTTTCCAGAGGTCGCCTCTTGAAACGGAGGTACGATTTTCTTTTCCTTCTTGTAACAAGGGATCTCAGTTCGTCGTCGGCTCAAAAACAATCAAAGCACTTGCTTTAGCAAGATCGCTCACTTGGAAACGAGAGCCGCTGATGTAGAGTCACATCTTTCTCCCCCTCCTTTTCTCCCTCGCCGACTCATAAATAAAAATTAGCTTTGATTCTTTCTGGGATGGAGATTAACAAATTTGTTTTTAAGAGAAGTTCCAAAATCAATTTTCGAGCAAGTCTATAAAGCATTCACGTACGGCCCTTCATTTTACAAAAATGTATACACGGTCCTAGAGCCAAGATTTATTAAAAATAAATAAATGAACACCGTATGCAGCAGCATAAACAATTTATATGTATAACAATCATATAATAAACTTACTTTGTAAGGCTTGGTGTAGGTAACGATGATTGTAACTCGATTTAAAATTGTTCTGCGCTCTCATACGGAGTAAAAGCACCACGACCACCGTCAGCATCTCAGCATCTAGGATGCCACGACCTCTCGAATCACTGATCCGGTGCTGCCAAGCAGCTTGTTCCCTCGAAAAAGCTTCTCGTGCGTCCATCTTCTGCCCATGTCGATAAGCTTATGAGGTGGAAAAATTTCCACTTTCTTATTCATCATTAAGATGAGAGAAGTTGTGGGAAGCTATAGACTTTCGACAAGGTCAAAGCAGGGTACTCCCAAAGGCCATGCATGAACAATGGGAACCATCAACCATTTCAAATGTTAATTCCGATTGTGATTCCTCGGTAGCTTCTTCCACCTGCCTTACTGCCTAATATATGCCTTTCGTGGCAGCTTTCCATGTGCATACTTTTCCTACAGAGAAGTGGGCGTTCAGGGTTAACACCAACTTCACTGCTCCACATATGCCACCACATGACTGTCCGATCACTGCTTAATCAAAGCTTTTTAACCTCATCAATATGTTAAATGGTTTATGGCATTTGCAATCCAAAAGGGAAGTGTCTAAAAGAATCAAATTAATGATCAAACTTCAAACATCTTCTTATCCTGACCAGAGAGATAGAGAGACGAAGAGAGAGAACGACCGGAGGGAGTGAAGATGTTCGATGAACGTTTTTTTTTTTATGTGATGGTTCTTTATCTCAGTTTCAGTCAAATTGTTCGTTATTTTGTAACTGATAGATATATTTACGGATATAGTATCCAATATAGAGATATATTATAAAGAATTTCCAAAAAATTACATAGAATGACAGTTTCCAGCATACTCGAGCTCCTCAAAGGTGATGAGGAATGGCAGTTGGTCCTTTGAATCCTGGTCCTTTGTCTTTTCAAGAACGAAATTGAACCTGGACAAGTTGGAATATGCTAGATCAAGAGCCCGAGCCTAGCATTAGAGTGGGTTAAATTGTTGCACACATGGTAAGGAAGAAAAAGTCTTGGCTAATAGAATCAAAAGCCATGGGGAGAAAAATTCCTCTAATTGCTTTTCCACATTTCAACAATTCCTCTAATTGCTTTTTATGAATTAAGAGGAAGAAAAAACAACAACCAAAAATTGCCAAGATGAAAAATAGAAAGGTCAGTAAAACTTGTCTGCTTAAAGAATGAATTGGAGCTCAAAGAATCCCCAAAGACAAGGAAGAAGAAAGGGAAAAGAATTAGAACGTTTCTTTGCTGCCAGTAAAAAATAGCAGTTCATAACTCCATTAACTCGACGTACGACAAAAAAATTTAAGAATTTTCGTAAAAGCAACTTAAATTTTTTAATTTCTAATAAATAAGTAGTAATAAACGCATTTGAAAAATAGGCTCAAATTAAAGCATGCTCTTCTGGCGCTTGATTTTGTCCCTAACCGGTGGTGGATGATACACAGACGGCACTCTACCCATCCTACTCAGAAATGTCTTGATCTTGCAGAGGAAAAGGATATTATGGATGAAGCCCAAATGGACATAGACAAGGAGCTATTTTTGGAATATAAGCAAAGATATGAACTTTGTGGTAGTTTTCTTTTGATAATGTTTTAAATCTTTTGAGATAAAAAACCATTTAGAAAAGTAAGAGAATATGAAAATGATATGCTCACGTTGGAATCAACTTTCTTCGTTTAATAATTAATGAAGCCCTTAATTCATACTTTGTTAGAAGAATGGATTTCCAAATAAGCCAAATGTTAAATCAAACCCTCATAAGATACCCTTGTTGTTTTTGCTTTTATTTTTTATATTTGCGGCTCCTTCAATAGTAAATATGCAATCTCTTTTCGTTATCTCTTGGTTTTTTTAGTTGAGGCATTGAGGGGGCGTCGAATCTCAGTTTTATGCAAACTTGATTTAACGAAAATCAAATTTTAGTGAGTTTTATTTATTTATGTTTTGGTGCCATCCAAAACCTACTTTTCGAATAACCTGACAGGAGGAGCCATGTTTTTCACTTGTTTAAACAAAACCAAGTTTTGTCAAAACTGAGTTTTCCTCAAACCCAATTTGTCTGACACCTAAACACTTTAAAAACTTAGTTTTGAAAGTTTTACCTCATTGCTTGGGGTTGTCATCGAACACCCCCTTTGTCTTCAGTAATTGAAAAAAAAAACACCAGTATTTTTTTCTTTTCTGTTCGGACCGATAGACCATGCCAGCATGTATTGCAACCTGAAGATCGATACCTATACATTATGGCGAAGTTCTTTTTAGCAAATCAAGCACATGAGGCCTGGGCGATCAAGCACATGTTCACATGAGCATGTAATTTATCAAACATATATGTTGGAGAAAGCGTTTTTAGATCCATTTAATTGGATTTGGTACATGAATCTAGATCCAGTTGGTAATCGAATTCGGATTTAGAGTCTAGTCCTAACTGTGCATGAGTCAAAAGTTCAATATAAATCAGCTGGGATATGGTAAATTGACACTTTAATATATACATGTCGGATCTTCTGTTAATCAGAGACGGATTTAATTTTAAAAATAAGATTAGTTTAATACATGCTAAATCTACAGTACCAAATCCGAATTAATTGCATATATAACTGTACAAGTGACTCTCTGTCTATTTTCTTAGGTGTCCCGAGTTTCGAGTTTCGAGTTCTTTTCCAGTGGATTAACTGATTCAGGTGAATCGGCCAGAATTATTTGAAAAGTCATTATTCAAAATTAAATAAATGGGGAAATGTACATTGCACAGAGCGGGAGAGAGAGTTATATTTACTGGCAGAAGGGACACCCTGACATCCTGAGCGTCAATTTTGGAGATCAATGGCTGAGGACCAATGATGATATGGGCCGTACTTGCGGTTGCCTCTCTGGCTTCAAGACTCTTCAGATGCATGCAGCAAATAATGGCGATTTGGCAGATTACAGGAGTTGTGTCTTTTTGTGACAGAAACATCGGAACGCCGTTATTGGTGGCAGGAGTTGTGTCCTGCGGCTGCGGTTACCATTCTGGCTTCAGTACTCCAGAAACATCCAAACGCCATTATTTGTGGCAGAAACATCCGAACGTCGCAGCCCAACAGTACCCTACTGGACGTTTAATGGGTCAAGCAACATAACGGGAAGAATCATAACTACATTTTTGGTATATTTCCCATATATTCGCGATCAACTAGCTATTAACCTATTCCCATATTTTAACTCATACTTAATCATCGTTAAATGCTGGGAAATTAACCTGATTTTCTCCTCTCCCAAAATTCAGACCGATTCGCTCTGCTTCACATCGCCGTTTTCCTTTACTGCTAATGAAGTGTTGGTCTTAATGCATGAAACGAGTATAGAGGTCATCATTTTAATTGGTGAAGTTAGCGTAAGAATGAATATCACTTCAAGTGTTTTGGAGTAGTGGTATTAAAATTAAGTAACCAGGATCTCACTTATGAAAGCAAAAATAGAAAACCCTGAAGAAGTTTATTATTGTAAATGATAGAAATAGACATTTTTTTTTGCAAAATATAACCTAAATACTCCTGAAACAAGACCATAGGCGGGTTCGAATATGCCCATTGCATGTCGGGATGCATTAAGTAGTAAGCGTTTTTGAACTTTTGAAATGTTGGCTGTTCAAGCAGCATTTATATACTGTAAGTAATGAAAGGTTCGCTCTTACTGTTGTTTGTGAGCATTCCTCCGCAAAAATCCTAAAATATAACTTGAATTCTCTTTGAAAAAAAGGCAATACATAGTCTACATCATCTTCATGTGTGCTTCTCATTGGTGGGCAGAGTAAGATCCCCATGTCATCAGCATCTTCTTTTATCCTTTTTCAGTATTATTGATAACTCGTGAATGTTAATTACATCCCTAAGTATATTTAGCAGTTTAGAATGACAAACATTTTGAACGAAACTGAGATAAAAGAACATTCACATCAAAAACACTCATGTGACCTCTTCACTTCCTCTGGTTGTCCTTTCTCTTCCTCTCCCTTTCTCTCTTTGCTCGCATTGATACCTGCCCTTCCGCTGCTCTACGGCGTACTAGTGGACAGTCTAAGCAGCAAAAAGACGTCGGAAACCCACCAAGTTCCACTTTTCTAGCCGGCCGGAATTCTTTCCCAAATTATTTCTTCCATTACCCCAACACATTCCTCCATGATAATCGAAGAAAGGGTCTGTGGTAGAATTCAATTCGGCCAGAAAAATGGAATTCGTGACGGATTTGGTGGTTGTGTCACCGAGAAAATCTCACCCATGGGTGTCGTACACCTTGGAGTAGAAGAATGGGAGGTATCAATTCGAGAAGTGAGAAAGGTAGAGAGACGAAGAGAGAAAACGGCCAGAGGGAGTGAGACGTTCCATGAGTGGTGAGCGTTTTTCAAACTGTTCGTTATTTTTAGTTGCTAAAAACATACTGACGGATGTAGTACCCAATATATATATATATATATATGCACCATCGTATCCGCATATTCATATTTTGTAAAACTGCATTGCCAAATTCATTCCCGAAGCCGTGCCCCCTGATTTAGTACACAAGTGAGATGTGCGCCTCTTTACATGATCGTACGAGTGTGCAAGTGGGTTGAAACACATTAATCTTTAATACGTAAACAGACATACAAATTAAGACCTGAAGAATGGAAAAAGAAACGAAAAGCGATAAACTCTCTCACACACACACAAACAATAACAGCAAGGCACCTCACAATACGGTCTCCACTACATGAACAAGACGCAGCGTGACTAAAACATTCAGGGTGACAGGGTAGAGAGTCCACTCCGTTGCCAATGGTTGCTCATTTGGTGAGGCTCTAGTTCTGTTCGGCAACATCAAATTCTCTTTCAGCAGCGGACCTGCAGTAGAATTCCAAATATAAAAGTCAGGGTAATTAACAAGTGCAAAAAGGGAGTTTGCAGATAACATGAAAGGGAAGATCAGAGAAAACGAACAGAACAATGGAGATAGTTCAACGAATGCTAGTGAAGATAACCAGAAGCAGACGATTTCAGCAACGAAAATGTGTAACTTACGTGGTAAAAATGATCGATTGGATGTGCATAATTTTGGGCCAATCTTTATCCGTTTTAGGTTGAACTCTTTCAACTAAGCGGGCCGCCATGTCGATTAGTTTCAGTTCCAGGAGACTCTTCACGTTCTCTAGCCCCTGTGGGATCCTATCCAAATTGCCGCAGGAGGCAATTCTCATGTACTTGAGTTTACCGAAGGCTCCAGACTCCACAACCATGTCCTCCAAATGCTCCAAGTTTTCAAGGTTCAAGACTTCAAGACAAGGGAACCCACCTCCTAAGCAGCACAACCTCTTGCCCTGGTAAGCATTGTTGATGAGCCTCAAGCTCTTGAGCAACTGCAATGTCTGTAATCCAGAGAAAGGATCGTCACGTAAGCAGGAGGAATCAAGTGTTAGCTTTGTAAGATTCCCAAATGCAGCGTCCAGTAGATTCTCCAACTCCCCTTGCAGATACAAGCTGTGAAGTTGGCCCAGTTGGGCAATGGCTCCAAAAGCACTCCTAGATGACCCATATTCTTTTGGGACTTGCATTCCCAATTTTCTGAGGTTTGTCATGGTGCACAAACCCTTTTCCACCCAGCCGCCTGCCTTCACATATGACAGTGTCTGCAGTTCCTTTAAGCTGCGCCTCACTCCAAAATCTTCTGGCACGTCCATGGCATTAAAAAGTTCGCCGCGTGATCGACTTCCAAAATATAAATGTCTCAGATTGGTCATCTTCGCTACATGCTTGGCCTTCAACTTTAGGGAGACTTTTGATTGTGACAGACGAACACTAGCAGAGGTTCTCAGATCCATCGTCTGCAGGTTGTAGAGCCTCTTGACTGAGCTGGGAAGCGTTTCAATTGATGTGTGCCTCAGACCTAGATATCTTAGGAGGACCAGATCCCCGATCCCCTAGATATCGTTTCAATTGAATTTCTTAAGTATTATTGGCGATTCACTTTCTGTAAAGGAGATGAAGGCGCGAGCCAGATGCAGGGGAGTCGTTCTTTGCTCAAGACAACAGTGGATAGCGAGGCGGCGGCATTTCAACAGGTCACACTTGCTGTCCGGCGAATAAATCTTGATGAAATTCTGCTCCTCTGCCGTAGCTGGCAACGTTTGGCGTAAGAGATCATGAACTCGACACGATTTGATTTGCCCGAAGCAGTTACGCTTGCAAGGTCGAACCAAGTGTTAAGGAAATCCCTGAAGATAATGTCAAGAAGAGATAACAGCTACAACATAGCAGACGATTGAGATTGAGCATCTTCTGTTGAGATTAGATCAGAAGCTAAAACATAGCAGACGATTGAGTTTCAGATCAGATTAGAAGAAACTGAAAATCCCACATCTCCTAATATCTCGTATTGATATACTTCCATGTAAACTATATATAGCATTGTAAACCTCCGTGTAATGCATTCTTGAGAGTTGAATACAAATCTTCTTTACTGAGTTATTCTTAATATGGTATCAGAGCATTGTTCTCACAAGATCGAAAGTTCTTCCTGGGCTTGCTGAGAATTTTTTTTTTGGGCCTCCTTCTCTGTTGGGGCCTCCTTCTCTAAGACCAGCAACAGACGAGCGGTGTTTAGAATTTTCGTTCTGCCACCCGCTGTCATCGCATCACCACCAGGCTGCCTAGTTATCATAGTCCTTCTCTGCAGCCGCCGGACCCTGAAGAATCGCCTTTGCTCTCAGACGCATCAACTGCTGCGAGCCATTCTCCAGAGTCACAACAGCAACTTCTTTCCTGTAGTTGCTGATCACCATTTAGTGTGCAAATAAGGTGATCTCTTGCGCTTCCACCACAATCTGTTGTTGCCAACGTGTAAGAGGACAAATGGCATCATCTTTCTCCTCTTTTCCTGCTCCTCAATGGAATGCCATCAGCGCTTTAGTGTCCATTAAACTCAATGGAGATAACTATCTTCATTGGAAAAGTCAGATGGAATCAGTAATGGAGTCCCAAGATCTTCTTGAATATGTGGATGGAACTAACTTGGCTCCATCAGAAATTATCTCCACCAATGGAAAGACTAGCTCCAATCCAGAGTATAAGCAATGGCGCAAATCAGATCGTCTTGCACTTAGTTGGATCAAAGCCACAGTAAGTGACTCTGTTCTTGGTCACATTGTTCGAGCGTCATCCGCAAGAGAAGCTTGGATTATCTTGGAAAAAGCATATGGCTCTCAGTCTCCACTTCGAGTCATGCTTCTGAGAAAGGAACTTCACTTTATAAGGAAGAGGTCTATGAGTATGAGGACTTATCTGGAGAAAATCAGATTTTTGGCAGACACATTGTCTGCTGCAGGTCAACAAACAATCGATAGTGATTTAGTACAAATCACTATGAACGGTCTTCCAGCAGAATATGAAAGCTTCATAACTCTTTTTACTGCTGGAACTCACCAGTCAGTGATCACCTTCGCAGAGCTGGTTGATCTTCTTCTTAATCAAGAAAAAAGACTTGATTTACTCAAGTCTGAGAGAGAAACATCTCAAAATATGACGCAGCTGGTAAACCAGACTGCATTTAGTGCCTTTCACAACCGAGGAAGAGGACGTGGATTTTATCATCGTCGTGGTGGCAA